>JACEFZ010009726.1:0-182500 GCA_014155875.1 Cepaea nemoralis | reverse complement strand
ACAGTTGAGATATGAATAAACGTTCTAATACAGCTGAGATATAAACGTTCTGACATCAGGTGAAATATAAAACATCTAACAACAGCTGAGATATACACGTTTTAAGAACGGCTGGGATATAAATATTATAAAAATGGCAGAGATATAAATATTATAACATCAGCTGAGGTATAAATGTTCTAACAATGACTGCGGTTTAAATATTCTAACAACGGCTGAGATATAAATGGTCCAACAACGGCTGCTGGTCTAAATATTCTAACAATAGGCTGAGTATAAACATTCTAACAATAGCTGAGATATAAATGTTCTAACGACGGCTGAGATATAAATGTTCTAACGACGGCTGAGATATAAATGTTCTAACTACGGCTGCGATATAAATGTTCTAACGACGGCTAAGATATAAATGTTCTAACAACGGCTGAGATATAAATGTTCTAGTGACGGCTGAGATATAAATGTTCTAACAACGGCTGAGATATAAATGTTCTAGCGACAGCTGATTTGTAACGTTCTAACGACGGCTGAGATATAAATGTTCTAACAACGGCTGAGATATAAATGTTCTAACAACGGCTGAGATATAAATGTTCTAGCGACGGCTGAGATATAAATGTTCTAACAACGGCTGAGATATAAATGTTCTAACAACGGCTGAAATATAAATGTTCTAACAACGGCTGAGATATAAATGTTCTAACAACGGCTGAGATATAAATGTTCTAGCGACGGCTGAGATATAAATGTTCTAACAGCGGCTGAGATATAAATGTTCTAACAACGGCTGAGATATAAATGTTCTAGCGACGGCTGAGATATAAATGTTCTAACAACGGCTGAGATATAAATGTTCTAACAACGGCTGAGATATAAATGTTCTAACAACGGCTGAGATATAAATGTTCTAACAACGGCTGAGATATAAGTGTTCTAGCGACGGCTGAGATATAAATGTTCTAACAACGGCTGAGATATAAATGTTCTAACAACGGCTGAGATATAAATGTTCTAGCGACGGCTGAGATATAAATGATCTAGCGACAGCTGAGTTGTAACGTTCTAACGACGGCTGAGATATAAATGTTATAACGACGGCTGAGATATAAATGTTATAACGACGGCTGAGATATAAATGTTATAACGACGGCTGAGATACAAATGTTCCAACGACAGCTTAATTGTAACGTTCTAACGACAGCTGAGATATAAATATATAAATGTTATACCGACGGCTGCGATATAAATGTTCTAACAAAGGCTGAGATATAAATGTTCTAACGACGGCTGCGATATAAATGTTCTAACAAAGGCTGAGATATAAATGTTCTAACAACGGCTGAGATATAAATGTTCTAACAACGACTGAGATATAAATGTTCTAGCGACGGCTGAGATATAAATGTTCTAGAGACAGCTGAGTTGTAACGTTCTAACGACGGCTGAGATATAAATGTTATAACGACGGCTGAGATATAAATGTTATAACGATGGCTGAGATATAAATGTTATAACGACGGCTGAGATACAAATGTTCCAACGACAGCTTAATTGCAACGTTCTGTAATAGTCTGGCGCGATACATGATGATGATGATAATGTTACCAATACCAGCATCCCTTGCAGTGCCCTGGGGTACGATGGGAAGCCGCTCTGGAAGTGAGGATAAATAGAGGCGCGTGTCAGTTTCCCGGTCTCTCCAAACCAGACAACCGTGGCCGAAGGAGCGATGATGTAGATCGCTGTAGTATAGAATAGGGAGGCTTTAACCAGCCCTCCCCAGTCACTGGACCAGAGCAGGGAGTCACAAATGCCTCTAGATTTAACCATGACTGGCTTGTGTGGCCCACACACGAGGACCGAGGAAATCCATCAAAATAACTGGCAATTTGTAAGCCCACTCTTGGTAGTGACCCCTGGCCATGTTTGTGGGTTGTAGAGCAAACTTGAGCCCCGGCTCTGGTTAATGTCGTAGGCCGCTCACATCCCCCTTTTTTTTATACCCCTTCGTATACCTGTTATGCCTGTTTATGCCACTATATCTCTGCTGTTAGGGTTATAGTTTTGTTACTCGTTATGTTATGGTTTTTCGCTGTATCTGGTCCCAGTCGACTTATGTGATGCGGGTGTCTTGTGTGGGTATCGAGGGTGCCCTTCGACTCAACTGAACATGATTGAGGTCTCACTGTCATTTAGAGACCGCCCCTGTAGTTAGTACTAGGCAGCAGTTATCTCTGTGGATTTCAGATTCCCATTTCTGTATGTACCAACTGTCCATGAGTCCTGAGATGATTACAATAGAGAGTCCATACCTGCTGTTATGTTGTTGTTTACGTTGAGGCTCTGTTGTTGCCATGTCCTTGTTGGTTTGTGGAGATGGGTACCTAGTCATGTGCGTAGCGATGTTAGGCAGCAGTGATTACTGTGGGAACATAGGTTCCCATTTCTGTATATGTCAGTTATGTGACATGTCAAGATGCCTGTTTGTCCCTAAATCATGCAGTTCTGTCAATAAAAACCTAATTTTGTTGTTCCTAATTTGTTTTGTTTAGTCTGTAGTTTGTTGTGTAAACTCATTGATCCTGTTACAGTCCAGCAGTGTAATCTTCTGTCTGGGGGTACAACAGTACATCCCCCGCCCTAAGAACTCCTGGAATCTTCTGTCTTAATTCTACCCCTTTTCTTGTTAACAGAGGAGGATATACACAGTGCTCTTTCTCTATTTCTCCTTATTGTCCTTTTCTTCTCTGGCCCATTAAAAGTCAGTGTTGCGCTTCTTTGTCTTTGAGCACTTAAGTATAGGAAATTACATCTTCCTGTCCTTGATATTCTACCTCCTATGACAAGTGGCGAGCCTCGGCCTGGATTGTTTGGCGGCCTTTAGATTATCTTGTTGGTGTCTGTTCCAGTCTTCAATGATTCTTTTAGGTGGTAGTTCCATGTTTTTTTTTTTGGCTTTTTGGGGGTGTGAGAGGTCCCTGGCCAAAGACATTAACTGGGTTCAGGTTTGTTCCCCAAGTCTCCAAGAAGCACAGCATTGAGAGAAGAGCCTCCAGATCTACACCACATCTCAAGTCGTCGAAATTAAAGGTGACCTTATTCCATGTTTAGGGAACCGAAGTTTCCCACCCAGCCGGCACTCAGTCTGAGTCCGCTGGTATAAATTAAGAGTGTGAACACTCCAACGAAGGTCACCAAACTTTAGGTATAAAGTCTTTTGGAATATGCATGTATATTCCTACTGAAACCATCAAGCTTTACTCAGAAAGCTACAGAGGTGGTTGACGACTCCATGAGAGCAGAATGCCCCCACATTCAATAGAGCTGTGCTTGTCCAAGAGAAAAATTCTGTTGATTCTTTTGGGAGAACAGTTGTGGACTGTTCATGCGACTGATTTCAGCAGTGCCAACATCTGGGGCCATCCATAGAAGTACCTTTCCCTTGTTTGTCTGGAAGAGGGGACATCAGAAATCCATCCCACCAGTGTGTCCCACCAGCAGCAGAGCGCTGGACATCCATATTCAATCCCCACCGGTGGCACCATCACCTGAGATCATCGAGGGGGATGTTTCCCTTATTGTACATCAGTCCACCAGGCTTACGTTGAAGTGACAGATGACAATGTTACCTGTGGTGATAAGAAAATCCTTTCCTTATAGGCGGAAGCAGAGGAGTTAATACTAGCGTGTTCATCCATGTTCATGATGTCATGGGTGGACATATTGAGTGTTGCGGGTCGAGTGAACAGTGATTTCCTATATTTCCCCCGTGCATAGAAAATTTAGAAGCGACACATAATAGACATTCAGTGAGAAGAAATAGCATCCAGCGAGAATCATCGAGCAGTGAATGAACTGATTTCCTATATTTCCCCCGTGCATAGAAAATTTAGAAGCGACACATAATAGACATTCAGTGAGAAGAAATAGCATCCAGCGAGAATCATCGAGCAGTGAATGGACTGATTTCCTATATTTCCCCTGTGCATAAGACAATTCAAAAGAGACACATAATAGTGGGAGGAAACGATATCCAGTGAGCATCATCAGACAGAAACATTCGTTATATATTTCTGCGACACACTTTATGGACAAATAATTAATTACTAGTTAATTATTTTGTGTCATGCAATATTAATTCGAATTAGGAATCCCCACGCACAGAAAGTGAGTCTAAGACGCCATGTCTTCCAGCATGTTTGTTTTGCTTTGTTTTGTTTCCCATGTACAGGTATTTTCCTACCCCGCTTCATTTGGGTACCATGGTGACAACTGAGAAATTACTGACTCATCCCATGGAACTGGTGGATGCGGCTGGCTGAAGCGGGGCTACCAGAATCAGACCGGGAAAACAAAAACTGGGTTTGCCTGCATAGTCATGGGAATTATATTTTTTTTCAGTGGCAGGGATGTCTACATCTTGGTTTGCAGGTGATCTAGTGGATAGCATGCATGTTATTCCGGTCATTGTTGTTTTTGGGTTACAAGTAGGGATTGTAAATTTAAGGGGATGCCTGTGTGAAATTTTTTTTGGTGCCCCTACGTATTGCATCCATGGAGCTAAGTGTTGATGTTGATGTCAGGGTTGCTAGTTTATTTTGTATGCAGACTGCATATTCCTCATGGCCACTCATAAGATATGGTATTATCTTTTGTCAGGGACTGATTTTTTAAAATTGTCACTGATGTATGTTTTTAAGGCAGGTTCAGAAAATATAACTGGTAACAATTTTATGCTGAGAGGTTTAAGTCCCGTGATGAAACCCCCTTAATTGATTGTTTACTTAAATAGCCCTAGTGTTTTGTCTAAACCCTAAGGGTCTAGAGTATTCGACGGGGACCGTCGAAAAATTGGGGGTGTGATGTGTAATAGTCTGGCGCGATACATGATGATGATGATAATGTTACCAATACCAGCATCCCTTGCAGTGCCCTGGGGTACGATGGGAAGCCGCTCTGGAAGTGAGGATAAATAGAGGCGCGTGTCAGTTTCCCGGTCTCTCCAAACCAGACAACCGTGGCCGAAGGAGCGATGATGTAGATCGCTGTAGTATAGAATAGGGAGGCTTTAACCAGCCCTCCCCAGTCACTGGACCAGAGCAGGGAGTCACAAATGCCTCTAGATTTAACCATGACTGGCTTGTGTGGCCCACACACGAGGACCGAGGAAATCCATCAAAATAACTGGCAATTTGTAAGCCCACTCTTGGTAGTGACCCCTGGCCATGTTTGTGGGTTGTAGAGCAAACTTGAGCCCCGGCTCTGGTTAATGTCGTAGGCCGCTCACATCCCCCTTTTTTTATACCCCTTCGTATACCTGTTATGCCTGTTTATGCCACTATATCTCTGCTGTTAGGGTTATAGTTTTGTTACTCGTTATGTTATGGTTTTTCGCTGTATCTGGTCCCAGTCGACTTATGTGATGCGGGTGTCTTGTGTGGGTATCGAGGGTGCCCTTCGACTCAACTGAACATGATTGAGGTCTCACTGTCATTTAGAGACCGCCCCTGTAGTTAGTACTAGGCAGCAGTTATCTCTGTGGGATTTCAGATTCCCATTTCTGTATGTACCAACTGTCCATGAGTCCTGAGATGATTACAATAGAGAGTCCATACCTGCTGTTATGTTGTTGTTTACGTTGAGGCTCTGTTGTTGCCATGTCCTTGTTGGTTTGTGGAGATGGGTACCTAGTCATGTGCATAGCGATGTTAGGCAGCAGTGATTACTGTGGGAACATAGGTTCCCATTTCTGTATATGTCAGTTATGTGACATGTCAAGATGCCTGTTTGTCCCTGAAATCATGCAGTTCTGTCAATAAAAACCTAATTTTGTTGTTCCTAATTTGTTTTGTTTAGTCTGTAGTTTGTTGTGTAAACTCATTGATCCTGTTACAGTCCAGCAGTGTAATCTTCTGTCTGGGGTGTACAACAGTACATCCCCCGCCCTAAGAACTCCTGGAATCTTCTGTCTAAATTCTACCCCTTTTCTTGTTAACAGAGGAGGATATACACAGTGCTCTTTCTCTATTTCTCCTTATTGTCCTTTTCTTCTCTGGCCCATTAAAAGTCAGTGTTGCGCTTCTTTGTCTTTGAGCACTTAAGTATAGGAAATTACATCTTCCTGTCCTTTGATATTCCACCTCCTATGACAAGTGGCGAGCCCCGGCCTGGATTGTTTGGCGGCCTTTAGATTATCTTGTTGGTGTCTGTTCCAGTCTTCAATGATTCTTTTAGGTGGTAGTTCCATGTTTTTATTTTTTTTGGCTTTTTGGGGGTGTGAGAGGTCCCTGGCCAAAGACATTAACTGGGTTCAGGTTTGTTCCCCAAGTCTCCAAGAAGCACAGCATTGAGAGAAGATCCTCCAGATCTACACCACATCTCAAGTCGGCGAAATTAAAGGTGACCTTGATTGATTGATTGATATGAAGAAATTATTCCAAACAAAATATTTTGTTTTAAAAGTTTGCATATCCTTTACAGGACATCGCTGTCAACATCAGCATCATTCAGCTGATTGTTGATTTCTTCGCAAGATTACGCTCAGTAGTTTGCCATTGCTTTCTGAGCGGCCGGCTCACATACACCGTAAGTTACCGACGTGGTTGAACCGCTACCAATTCTCGCCGTCGTCACGTTACTCACAAGAGTATACGAGATTACGGAGAAAGTCGCTAACACCTAGGCCAGGGAGCTGGCGTAAACAAAAAATACATAAACTAATAACCAGATCTCCTGGCAGTAATCTCCTGTGGGTATGTGAAGTGTTGGGACCTTCACATTTTGTTGGCCTGGGTGTAAGGAGAAATATATGGCCAGTCTTTCCCTTTTGTAGCGAACGTCGAGTGCAGGCATCGAACTCTCATACCACCACGCTCATGCCATTGTCAGCGCAACTTCCTACGCGTTACACGCTTGATTTAGACATATAAGCTCAACTAAAGCTATATAGATGTTTATGTATCTAACTGCTGCTGAGGTGAAATTGGAGCGCAATTGGGAGGGTACAGGCCTTATCCTAGTGCTAGGAAATGCAACCTAAAGACTAAATGTCGTGGCAGGACAGACCAGACCCTAAGCCTTGGTCGGCAACTGGTCTAGGATCGAAGATCCGACAGGCGGACAGTTAGAGCATTGCTTTACTGATTCGGCAGTTTCTTCAGCTTGTCCTGTTCCAGATGTATTGGTGTTACCTTTCCTCTGGAGTAAAACAGGTAGGCCGAGAGAAGGATCATACTGCATGTTCAACGCGTGGTCTCTATAATTCAGTCCAGCCTTTGTGTTATGGAGAGGATTTACACCTGTTATTTTTAAAGCACAATGTAATAAACTATCGTCTGTCAAGATGGCAAGGTGCCAGTAACCATTGATTACTCTGGAGACATCAACGTGAAGTCTGAGCTCAAACGAGGACGAAGTAGAACAACATATAACTGATTAAGTGACATGGGATGATTAATCGTTTTAAGCGGCTTCCCGTATCTGCCATGGGCTTATTTACAGCAGTTTTCTTTATGCAGCCCTCTTTAAATTAATATACAATACAACATGTCTGCTACCATATTAACAAGATTCAAGTCATCACTATGACACACTACTACTTCCCAATTTTCCGCTATCCATTTTTGTCAGGTTCAAATCTACTTTTTGTGTGGCACTGATTCTGTTCATGTAAGTGCTAATTTAAGACGTTGACCTGTTCTTTCAAGACGATCCCTAGTATACATCTAATCCTTAACAGTATACACTGCCTGCTGGTGCACCTGTTATGACAGAGTGTTTATCGTTTAGGTATCATTGCATCCAAAACAGACTCAGGCGGCAGGCGACATGATCCCCGACACTGAAGGACGTCGTACTGTTGATAAAACGGAGGCGGAGATAGAGAAATGTTACAGGGAGATTAGCCTGCGAGCTGGCCAGGCAGATCCGCAAGTGGAGATTCGTGAGTTTTACATTTACTGACGCGCGCGCGCGCGCGTGCGTGTGTGTGTGTGTGTGAGTGTGTGTGGTGTGTTTGTGTGGTGTGTGTGTGTTGTGTGTGTGTGTGTGGTGTGTGTGTGTGATGTGTGTGTGGTGTGTGTGTGATGTGTGGTGTGTGTGTGGTGTGTGTGTGTGGGCGTGCGTGCTTGCTTGCATTGCGTGCGTGCGTGCGTGCGTGAGTGTGCGCGCTCGCGTGTGTGTGTTCGTTCGTGTCTTTGCCACTACATGTATTCGTATACATGTATAGGGTGCATTTTTTAATGACTGGTGGGCTTTTGAAAATATTGCCGTTCCAAGTTTTGTATTCGGACCTCTGTGAACTGATGCAAAATAAAAGGTAAATACAAAACTAGGAACGGCATTATTTTCAAAAAACCCCACAGTCATTAAAAATACACCCTGTATACATGGATAGGAAGTAAACGTATGCTGAGGTCGCACATGCTGACACTTACATTATCCTCTCTGGACACCATCTCTTTCCAATTAATATCCAAAATGTGACTGATTCTGTGACAGGATTATTAATAGGAGGTTGGGATGGGCCTTAACTATAACTTCTCTTCTGAGGTTGAATGGGGTACTCACATATGAGGTGTGTGATTAAGAGTGACGCAACTTCATCCTTCTTTCTCTCTCTCTCTCTCTCTCTATATATATATATATATATATATATATATATATATATATATATATATATATATATATATATATATATATATATCTTCATGTCTCTTTCTCTCTATATATTTATCCTCTCTCTTTCTCTCTCTCTCTCTCTTTCTCTCTCTCTCTCTCTCTCTCTCTCTCTCTCTCTCTCTCTCTCTCTCTCTCTCTCTCTCTCTACCAGAGGCACGAGAAAGAAGAGAAGATTCAGTTGCATGCTCTGTTTTGTCAAATCTCACTCTTCCATTCCACACAATGAGGAAAGTAAAGATAGTGCCGCGGCAAATAATGCCGTTGGGATGTCAAGTGGCCCTCCCATATTCTAGGTCACGATATAATGAAGTTCCCTTCTTGTGTCTAGCCCGGAGCCGTGCTTGTTGGAACTAAAATAATCCTGCCAATGTTGGAGATTGAGCCTGGAACACTGCCTTGGCAGGCAAGTGTTTTAACCAATAAATCACCCCGGCTTCCGTTGTCTTAGAATAGTGGTAAAAAGACGCATTTGATTAATCTCGTGTTTGGCTTTGCTTATATTTCTTTGGATATTACTACATATGTGCAGTGGTAATACCATAAATTACAGTCACCAGAGATTATTGTCTGAGTGCAGTGATAACACCATAAATTATAATCCTCACTTATCACCAATATTATAACAGGTATGAATGGTGGGCGAGAAGACAGCGACGATAGGTTGAGAGAGGGAGTAAGAGATCAAGTGAGTTAGTGGATGGTACATGTGGTTAGAGCTACAGATAGAGGAGAAGAGAGCGAGAAATGGAGTGGGAGGCCGTGATGGGAGTAAAGAGGAATGATAGTAAGTGGAAATGTAAAGAAATTGAGTGAAAGAGAGGGAAACAAGTACAGAGAGACAGAGAGAGAGAGAGAGAGAGAGAGAGAGAGAGAGAGAGAGAGAGAGAGAGAGAGAGAGAGAGAGAGAGAGGATGGGAGGGGGAGGAGAGAAATTGGGCGATATAAGGGGAAACGGACCGAGAGAGAGAGAGAAAGGGGGAGAGAGAGGGGGGAGAGGGAGAGGAAGAAATTGAGTGATAGAGAGGAAAACAGGTCTAGAGAGGAAAACAGGTCCTGAGAGCGCGCGCGATAGAGTGAGAGAAAGAGAAATTGAGTGATAGAGAGAAAAACAGGCCTAGAGAGAGAGCGAGCGCAACAGATTGATTGATTGATTGATTGAATGATTGATTGATTGATTGATTGATTGATTTGTTTATTTATTGATCTTTATTTTATAAGGGTTACAAATTGGGCACGCAGGCCCGACTTACATTCGGCCCTTCCAGTCACTCATCTTTCATTCAACAGTAGTACATGATGCATTGACATAGGGAAAAAAAAACATTGTCAATTGAATGTTGTAAACATAAACAATGCATATCACTATGTTATGAGATATATCCCCCACCAACCCACCCATCCCCACCCACACATCCCCCACATACACACATCTCCTCTACCACACACACATCACGCATCCCACACACACTCACCCACCCACACATCCTCCACCCACCCACCCACACACCCCCAACCACTCAGCCAAATGTACATCCTCAGCCACACATTCTCTCACCCACACAAACATCCAATGCTAACCCACACATCATGCACCCTACTACACACACCCCCACCAACACTTAACCCACCACATAATCTCCCCCTCACCCACACACACACACATCCCGCACCCATCCCTACACATATCCCCAATCCACGCACATCCCCCACTCACACATTCTCCCCACCTAAAGACACGCCACACCCATCCCCCATCCCACACACACTCACCCACCCACACATCCTCTACACATCCTCCACCCGTCCACCTACACACTCCCAATCACCCATCCATCATCCACTCATCCCTCAACCACATATCCTCCAACTACATTCACATTCCCCCACCAGCCCACAGATACACCACTCATACACATCCCCCACCCACCACACACACATCCCCACATACATCCCCCACCCACGTACTCATCCCTCAACCACTCACACCCACACATTCCGCACCCACCCATCAACATATACCTCAACCACCCAGCCAAACACACATCCTCCACCCTCACACATCCCTCGCCCACCCGGACATCCCACACCTAACCACACCTCCACCACCCACACACACATCCCTCACCCACACACATCTCCCACCCACACATCCCCCACCTTCAAACACCCTCACCACTCACACATACATCCTCCACCCACCCACACACCCCCACCCACACAGACATATCCCCCACCCACACACATATTCCCACACCCATCCCCCAACCCACACACTCCAAAGCTCCCACACCCACACATCCCTTACCCACCTACCCACACACATTCCCCACCAACACAACCCCCACCCACCAACACCCATACACTTCCAACCATCCCACACCCACAGAGAGAGAGAGAGAGAGAGAGAGAGAGAGAGAGAGAGAGAGAGAGAGAGAAATTGAGTAATAGAGAGGGAAGCGGGCAGAGAGAGAGATAGATAGAACGCGACAGAGAGAGAGAGAGAGAGAGAGAGAGAGAGAGAGAGTGTGTGTGTGTGTGTGTGTGTGTGTGTGGTGTGTGTGTGTGTGTGTGTGTGTGTGTGTGTGTGTGTGTGTGTGTGTGTGTGTGTGTGTGTGTGTGTGTGTGTGTGTGTGTGTGTGTGTGTGTGTGTGTGTGTGTGTGTGTGTGTGTGTGTGTGTGTGTGTGTGTGTGTGTGTGTGTGTGTGTGTGTGTGTGTGTGTGTGTGTGTGTGTGTGTGTGTGTGTGTGTGTGTGTGTGTGTGTGTGTGTGTGTGTGTGTGTGTGTGTGTGGTGTGTGTGTGTGTGTGTGTGTGTGTGTGTGTGTGTGTGTGTGTGTGTGTGTGTGTGTGTGTGTGTGTGTGTGTGTGGTGTGTGTGTGTGTGTGTGTGTGTGTGTGTGTGTGTGTGTGTGTGTGTGTGTGTGTGTGTGTGTGTGTGTGTGTGTGTGTGTGTGTGTGTGTGTGTGTGTGTGTGTGTGTGTGTGTGTGTGTGTGTGTGTGTGTGTGTGTGTGTGTGTGTGTGTGTGTGTGTGTGTGTGTGTGTGTGTGTGTGTGTGTGTGTGTGTGTGTGTGTGTGTGTGTGTGTGTGTGTGTGTGTGTGTGGTGTGTGTGTGTGTGTGTGTGTGTGTGTGTGTGTGTGTGTGTGTGTGTGTGTGTGTGTGTGTGTGTGTGTGTGTGTGTGTGTGTGTGTGTGTGTGTGTGTGTGTGTGTGTGTGTGTGTGTGTGTGTGTGTGTGTGTGTGTGTGTGTGTGTGTGTGTGTGTGTGTTGTGTGTGTGTGTGTGTGTGGTGTGTGTGTGTGTGTGTGGTGTGTGTGTGTGTGTGTGTGTGTGTGTGTGTGTGTGTGTGTGTGTGTGTGTGTGTGTGTGTGTGTGTGTGTGTGTGTGTGTGTGTGTGTGTGTGTGTGTGTGTGTGTGTGTGTGTGTGTGTGTGTGTGTGTGTGTGTGTGTGTGTGTGTGTGTGTGTGTGTGTGTCTCTCTCAGATATGAAAAAGAGTGCAGAATTAAGAATTAAATATATAGAGATCAGGAGATAGGTACGATAGAGGTTGGGGTGTTAAATGAGAATTTAAAAAGAGAAGAGGTCACAGGGATATATATATATATATATATATATATATATATATATATATATATATATATATATATATATATATATATATATATATATACAGAGAGAGAGAGAGAGAGAGAGAGAGAGAGAGAGAGAGAGAGAGGAGAGAGAGAGAGAGAGAGAGAGAGAGAGAGAAAGTTGCTTAAAAGTCGACAGGGTCGACTTCATTGCGCCGGGTATTTATCCAATATGGGTCAGTCTCTTTCCGCAATCCGGAAAGCATTGCACAGAGCACGAACTCCGTAGCTTCAGGGATGAGCCCCAGAAGACTCCGAAAAAATGCACTCGTGAACCGAAGGACGCAGCCCGGAATAGAACCCACAAACTTCGGAACCCGAGTCTGACGGCTTGACCACTTCGCCACAGAGACTCACAGAAAGAGAGAGAGAGAGAGAGAGAGAGAGAGAGAGAGAGAGAGAGAGAGAGAGAGAGAGAGAGAGAATGAATGAATGAAAGATAGATTGAGCTAGTGAGTTAGTGCGTGAGAGAGTGTGAGTTAGTGATACAAAGTGAGACAATGAGTGAGTGAGAGAATGGATGAGTGAAACAGAGAGCGAGCGAGCGAGAGAGAGAGAGAGAGAGAGAGAGAGAGAGAGAGAGGAGAGAGAGAGAGAGAGAGAGAGAGGATGTAGAGATGAATTATACAGGTAATGAACGTTTTCATGTTTTCATATGAATGATATAATGAAAAACCGTGCACGTATTTCCCACCCACACAGGGGAAAATCTCCTGAGAGAAATCGACCACATAGTGGACCAGGTGGAGGCATGTAGAGCAGCCGGAGGAATGTGGCCTTCTGCAGACAGGACACAGTCCAAGCTGGGCAAGGTCAAATTACAGAGCGACAAATCGATAGCTCACTCAGAAATGTTGTCTATTCTAGAAAGTTCTCTAGCAAGGGTGTTGCTGGACAAACAGCTGTGTCTGGAGACACTACGTAAGTGGGGTGACTGGTGCACTTGTACACCTCATGTTATGTTCTACTAGTGTGTGGGACTGTATAATGTTTTGGTTATGGGACTCGCATGTGTAATTGTAAACTACTGAGCGTAATCTTGCCAAGAGATCAACAGACAGCTGAAAGATGCTGCTATTGACAGCGATGTCCTGTAAAGGATATGTGAATGTTTTTTTTAAAAGTGTAATTGTACACTGATTATGTGGTTATGGGGCTCCTGTGTGTAACTGTACATTGATTGTGTGGTTATGGGACTCGTATGTGTATAACTGTACATAGACTATGTGGTTAAGGGAGTACATTGTACACTGGCTGTGCCTCTATGTGACTCGTTTGTGGAGCTGTGCATTATGTAGTTATGTGACTCGTGCGTGGAGCTGTGAATTACGTAATTGTGTGACTCATGTGTGGAGCTGTGAATTGCGTAGTTATGATACTCTTGTGTTCACAATAGTGGTTATGAGACGTGCGTGAAATTGATCACTGGCTGTGTGGTCAAGGAGCTCGTGTGTAGGTAGAACTGTACACTGACTGTGTGGGTTTCAAACGTATCTGTTGATCTATCGAACTAGCATGTTAAACTGAATGTGTGGTTATGGAACCCGTGTCGAACTTACATTTACTGTGTTGTTATGAGTTCTGTGTTTAGTAACTACCAATGCTTTTTCAAAGATTCAATGCTTTTCAGACTCGTATGTGGGACTATACACTGACTGTGTGGGTTCGAGACTCATCTGTGAAATTGTGCACGTACTGTGAGGGTTTGAGACTCATCTGTGGAACTATATACCGACTATGATTTTGAGATTCGTCTGTGGAGCTATACACAAAATGTATGGTTATTGGCACTAAGCTTTGACTTAACAAGTTAAAAATATATTCAGATATTTATATCTCAGACAACAGACTACACACACACTAGGATGACAGATTGGGACGAGGATAGCAAATAATAAAGTGAGTTGGGTGGAAAATATATTACATGAATAACAAATACTGCACCCATGTTGGTCGTGGTATTCCAGAATGAATGAAACTAGAGGAACAAACACATCGAGGAAATATCAACAGGATCAACGAGCTGGCTGAAAGGAAAGGAAACACTCACAACATGGGAAATATTGCTGCAATAGAAATACGAAAAATGATTCACAACCAAGCAATTTCCAGTCTGTCAATAATGGTAATATTAATTATGAAAAAACGGGAAAATTGATGCAACATTTTAGTGAGAAAGAGGGGGTTACAATAATTGGAAGATGGTGTTTTTGGCGCGAGCTCCAGCGTAAAGGAGTGGGCCGTTGGACACACAAAACACGTTGATTGACAGGCGAAGCTGGGATTTGACAGTTAGATGGTTGGTTTGTTGTTCGGTTGATGGATTAGTTGGTTGGCGTATCCTTCGGAAGACGGAGCTTAAACTCTTCGTCTGGTTTGATTTGTAAATAATCACTTTCATTGCACACGTATATCGCCAAAAGTGTTCTCGCCTGTATCGGGAGAATTTCAGAACAGTGCACGGACTCGTAGAACCGGCGAGGATCCAAACGTGCGTATAGCGGAATCACACATACTAAAATATTTCTCTCTCTCTCTCTCTCTCCTGTCTCTCTCTCTCTCTCTCTCTCTCTCTCTCTCTGTGGGCGGGGGGGGGGGGGGGGGGACTTTCCTACTTTAGATATGTTACCTGGGCAGTGGCTTATTTGGCCTTCTTTTTTCGATTTCCAACTTCGAGGGAGGCGCGGCTGGCAGATTGGCTAGAATGTCGGATTCTCCTTCGGGAGACCCGTATTGAAATCCTCGGAAAGGTGTGGATGTTTTCTTTTTCTGTAGGGGGGAAATATAAAATCCTAACCTGCAAAGTTCGGGGCATCTACACAAGCCATGAGGCCTTGATTCTCCAGCTCAAGTCCTACACCGCAAGGTACTATAGGCAGCAGCTGACAGACGGGTTGTAAACATGCGCAATGTTCCCCCCCCCCCCCCCCCCCCCCGTGTCATCAGAGTTGTTACCCTTGTCCACGCGTGTCATCAGACGGAGAATAAGAAAGGACAACAGAGAATGAGAACCATTCATGGAGATTGAGAACAAACAACGGAGAATGAAAACCATTAATGGAGAATAATGAGAACGGACAACAGAGAATGAGAACCATTCATAGATAATGAGAACCATTCATGGAGAACCAGAACAGACAAAGGAGAACGAGACCGGACAATGGAGAATAATGAGACCAGTCATGGTGAATGAGAACGGATAATGTAGAATGAGAACGGACAATGGAGAATGAGAACGGACAATGGAGAATGAGAACGGAAGACAGAGAATGAGAATCATTTAAGGAGAATGAGAATCATTTAAGGAGAATGATAACGGAAAATGTAGAATGAGAGCGGACAATGTAGAATGAGAACGGAGAATGGAGAATGAGAACGGGCGACAGAGAATGAGAACCATTTAAGGAGAATGAGAACGGACAATGTAGGATGAGAACGGACTATGGAGAATGAGAACGGGCAATGTAGAATGAGAACGGACTATGGAAAATGAGAACGGACAATGTAGAAATAGAACGGACTATGGAGAATGAGAACGGACAATGTAGAATGAGAACGGACTATGGAGAATGAGAACGGACTATGGAGAATGAGAACGGACGAAGAGAATGAGAACCATTTAAGGAGAATGAGAACGGACAATGTAGAATGAGAACGGACTATGGAGAATGAGAACGGACAGTGTAGAATGAGAACGGACTATGGAGAATGAGAACGGACAATGTAGAATTAGAACGGACTATGGAGAATGAGAACGGACAATGTAGAATGAGAACGGACTATGGAGAATGAGAACGGACTATGGAGAATGAGAACGGACGAAGAGAATGAGAACCATTTAAGGAGAATGAGAACGGACAATGTAAAATGAGAACGGACAGTGTAGAATGAGAACGGACTATGCAGAATGAGAACGGACGACAGAGAATGAGAACCATTTAAGGAGAATGAGAACGGACAATGTAGAATGAGAATGGACAATGTAGAATGAGAACGGACAATGTAGAATGAGAACGGACAATGTAGAATGAGAACGGACAATGGAGAATGAGACAACAGAGAGTGAGAACCATTCAAGGAGAAAGAGAGCGAAAAATAGAAAATGAGAAGGAACAATGGGAATAATGATTACGGACAAAAGAGAACGAGAACAGACAACAGAGAATGAGAACAGACAACCTAGAATGTGTGAAGTTCGTGGGAAATGTGTAAAGTTTGTGGGGAATGTGTGAAGTTCGTGGCGATTGTGTGAAGTTCGTGACGTAGCTTAAAGTTCGTGCAAAAAGAGGGCAGATCATGGAGAACAGTGACAGCCCACGGAGGAAGAGGACAGATACGGAGAGAAAGAAAAAGTGGGGAGGAGGCAAGGAGAATTTGGACAGTCCATGGAGAATAACAGTGTATTAATAATGAGAGGACAACATGAGACCAGTGGTGGGGAGGAAATGAGACCTTCATGGGTCATGTGTGAAGATAAAATTAACTCTAGGGCAGATACCATCTATGGACTGCGACATTTACGTGTTATCATACCAGGTAACTACATAAAAGTGTGAGGGTAACCAGATCTATTTTCCGAGCCATGATTTACTAGGCATCTCTGAAGAAGATAGTCTGCTATTGCTTTCCTCCTTGACTGTTGATGACTTGATCAAAACCATTGTCTCTAGGAATAGATCTCTCACCTACCATCGCGAACTTGAGAGTATACCCATCAACTATCTGTCGCCTGCTCCCAAGCTCAATCCGCGAAAATACTCCTATGATTTCACATTTCTCAATTTGTCCAAGGGTGTCCCGTAGATTAGTGTATGGAAAGGCGGGCTTTACTTCTCCTTTGATAGAGAGTATCCCGTCCCTGCCACCCATACTCTAGAGGCAACTACTAATCCACCACGACTCCACACACGATTTGAGTATTTGATATAAATATATATGTTGTCTTGATGTGTTAAACTGAGCGAAGTGTGATGCCTAAATGAACCCTATATG
This sequence comes from Cepaea nemoralis, assembly GCA_014155875.1. Taxonomy (NCBI): domain Eukaryota; kingdom Metazoa; phylum Mollusca; class Gastropoda; order Stylommatophora; family Helicidae; genus Cepaea; species Cepaea nemoralis. Next base: position 165,205 of record JACEFZ010009726.1, on the reverse strand, counting down.
TATTAGTAGTAGTAGAATAATGTGCTACTGGTGAAGCAAGACTTCCGTCTGAATAACAGAAAAACAGAAGTTATGGTTATTATAAATAACAAGTGTATACTCAAGATGCAGCATAACAGTGCGTGGGAGGAGTCTGAGACTAGTCAATGTATACAAGTTTTTGGACACTTTGATAATAGCAGATGGAAGATGTATTCAGGAAGTTACATGTAGGATCGCCCAAGCAAAGGCAGCATGTGAGAAGATGAATATTCTCTGCAGTTTATCTGTCAATCGAGGTGATGAATTGAACTCTTAAGAGCTATATTGAGCCAATCCTGATATACGGAAGTTGATCATGGACAATTAACAAACAATTGAGGAATTATGTGCAAGTTGCAGAAATGTGGTGTTATAGAAGAATGCTGAGATCAAGATTGACAGATAAAAAGAGCAATGAAGATATCTCGAAAGTCTTACAAAGAGAATTGGTTACACGTATCAGAAGATAGTGTACATATTTTGGTTATGTCATGAGAAGATGAAGGCTGAAGTATGTAGTCACAATAGGAAGGTTGGAGGGGAAGAAAGACAGGAGGAGGCCAGAAGGAAGTAGACGAATATCTGTATCAGATATGATCACAAGAGAAGGAAGCCTGTGTCAGACATGATCATTAAAGCCATACGGCTTGGATTTTAAGAAGTTGAAGCATGTGTAAGTGAAACAATACTATAACTAAAGCAATGTTTCTGTGTTTCAGCGCTGCCTGCCAATCAGTATATAGCCTTGGAGTAACAACATGTGTTTGCGAACATGCATCTTACCTGAGAATAGTTGTGAATCATGGACCATTTCACAATCACTCAAGAAGAAATGCGAGGCTTTTGAACTTAATCCTATAGAAATATTCTTAGAATATCATAAACCAAGAAGAAGAAACAGTGACATTCTAGAAGATTCTAACATCGCAGAAACAGCACCGGGCTCGAAACCTGAAATACTTTGGCCATATTAACCGCCACAGTGGTATGCAACTGGCGGTGATGGAAAGCGTGGTTGCTGAAACAAGAGGCAGTGATTGTCCAGCAACGAAGATGGGCACAGGACATTGAAGACAACCTGGACATGAATATGACAGCAGCCACTAGGAGAACTGGCGAAAGATAAGACAATCTTTTCAGCGTGCCCAGCTGACAGTGATGTTCTGCATAAAACCTGCTACATGATGAATAAACTGTATCATTCACAATAACCATGCAAGGTGAAAATGTTGTGATAATATTGAAACACAGTATGTGAAATTGTAGTTCAATGTTACATTTACAAGCACACAATGCATAAGTACTCTATGTTAAACTGTTTCATTCACTACAACCACACAAATTTATGAACTAATAATGTTGTAGAATAAGTGTCTAATATTGCCGATCAAGGTTTCCTTCAATCTATCCATTCATCATGTGCCATGCCGATAAGCGTGGGCGGTCATGCTTTGCCATCTCACTCGATCACCAGAGTCCTGTCTCGACCATGCCACGTGGGCCATGCCATCCGGGTATTTACTTCTCGGTCTTCCCCTTGGTCTCTTCCCTTAGATCTTGCCAGTGTCAACAAGTTCTCACAGTCATTTCTTCTCATAACATGCCCAAAACATTTTGACTGTCTACGTCTAATGTCTCTAATCAGTTTACAATCTTTATTTGTTTCTTGAAGGACTTGTTCATTGGTTTTTCCATCTGTCCATGGTATTCTTTGCATTTTCCTCAGAAACCACATTTCCACAGCCATCAGATGTTTTTCAGCTTGACTGCTCATTGTCCACACTTCACATCCATGCAAAAGTGCAGGTTCTATGTAGCACTTCAACACTCTTTTTCTCGTTTCAATTGATATCTTTTTATTGGTCAGTATGTTTTCCATCTTGCAAAAAGCTAGCTTTGCAATGGCAATTCTTGTTCTAATCTCTTCAAGGCATCTCCCATCAGATGTTATGACTGTTCAGAGATAAATGTACCGATTAACTTGCTTAAGAATTTGCCCAATTACTCGTATATCACATTGTGGTATTTCCTTCTTCCCAGTGACGACCATAATCTGTGTCTTCTTATTCAATTCCAACCCTAGTTGCTCAGTGTGTGCAACAACCGCATCTATAAATGTCGGAGGTCCTGTTCATTGTCTGCAATCAAGACTGTATCATCTGCATATATAATGTTATTGATTTATCCTTCAATACAACCACATAAAGGTCATCAGTGTGTGACAATACTGAAATATAGTAGTGCAGTTTTCATGCGTTTGTACAGTAGCTGCAAGCAAGTGAAAATTGAAAACAAGCTGCCATAGACATTAAGGCAAATATTGGTGAAATGTATCTAGGGAGAAAGCTTTAGAATCACAACTTAATGGCTTCCACAATCTTCCAGCACTATCTCGACATCCTCCAGTGTTATCCCAACATCCTCCAGCACTATCTCAACATCCTCCAGCACTATCCCAACATCCTCCAGCACTATCCCAACATCCTCCAGCACTATCCCAACATCTTCCAGCACTATCTCAACATCCTCCAGTACTATAACAAACTCCTCCAGTACTATCTCACCATCCTCCAGCACTATCCCAACATCCTCCAGTACTATAACAAACTCCTCCAGTACTATCTCACAAACCTCCAGCACTATAACAAACTCCTCCAGTACTATCTCAACATCTTCCAGCACTATCTCAACATCCTCCAGCACTATCCCAACATCTTCCATCACTATCTCAACATCATTCAGTACTATAACAAACTCCTCCAGTACTATCTCAACATCCTCAAGCACTATCCCAACATCCTCCAGTAATATCTCAGCATCCTCCAGCACTATCTCAACATCCTCCAATACTATCTCAGCATCCTCCAGCACTAAATCATTCTTTCCATCACTATCTCGATATCCTTCAGCAATGTCTCATCCTCCTCCAGCACAATCTCAACATACTCTAGCAGTATCTCAACATCCTCCAGCACTGTCTCATCCTCCTCCAGCACTATCTCAACACCCTCAAGCACTGCCTCACCCTCCAGCACTATCTCAACATCCTCCAGCAGTCTCAACATCCTCCAGCACTATCTCAACACCCTCAAGCACTGCCTCACCCTCCAGCACTATCTCAACATCCTCCAGCAGTGTCTCAACATCCTCCAGCAATGTCTCAACATTCTCCAGCAGTCTCATCCACCTCCAGCACTATCTCACCATTCTCCTGCACTGTCTCATCCTTCTCAAACACTATCTCAACATTCTCCAGCACAGTATTATCCTCCCTCAGCACTATCTCAATATCCTCTAGCACTACCTCAACATTCTTCTGCACTGTCTCATCTCCCTCCAGTACTATCTCAACATCTTCCAGTACTATCTCACCATCCTCCAGCACTATCTCAACATTCTCCTGCACTGTCTCATCATCCTACAGCACTATCTCAACATTCTCCTGCACTGTCTCATCCTCCTACAGCACTGTCTCAACATCCTCCAGCAGTTTCATCCCCCTCCAGCACTATCTCAATATCCTACAGCACTATGTCAACATTCTCCTGCACTGTCTCATCCTCCTCCAGCACTGTTGCATCCTCCAGCACTACCTCAACATCCTCCACCAGTCTCATCCTTCTCCAGCACTATCTCATCCTCTTCCAGTACCATCTCAACATCCTCCAGCACTGTCTCATCCTTCTACAGCACTATCTCAACATTCTCCTGCACTGTCTCATCTTCCTACAGCACTATCTCAACATTCTCCTGCACTGTCTCATCTTCCTACAGCACTATCTCAACATCCTCCAGCACTGTCTCATCCTCCTACAGCACTATCTCAACATCCTCCAGCACTGTCTCATCCTCCTACAGCACTATCTCAACATTCTCCTGCACTGTCTCATCTTCCTACAGCACTATCTCAACATTCTCCTGCACTGTCTCATCCTCCTACAACACCATCTAATCCTCCTCCAGAGCTGTCTCAACATTCTCCTTCAAGAGCTGCCTCAACATCCCCCAGCACTATCTCAACATCCTCCAGCAGTCTCATCCTCCTCCAACACTATCTCAACATTCTCCAGTACTGTCTCAACATCCTCCAGCACATCTCAACATCCTCCAGTGCTATCTCAACATCCCCCAGCACTGTCTTATCCTCCTCCAGCACTATCTCAAAATCCTCCAGCACAGTCTCATCCTCCTCCAGCATTATCTTAACATTCTCCAGCAGTCTCATCCTCTTACAGCACTATCTCAACATCCTCCAGCATTATTTCAACATTCTCCAGCAGTCTCATCCTCTTACAGCACTATCTCAACATCCTCCAGCATTATCTCAACATTCTCCAGCTGTCTCATCCTCTTACAGCACTATCTCAACATCCTCCAGCACAGTCTCATCCTCCTCCAGCATTATCTCAACATTCTCCAGCAGTCTCATCCTCTTACAGCACTATCTCAATATTCTCCAGCACAGTCTCAATATCCTTCAGCACTTCTCAACATTCTCCTGTCACATCCTCTCCCACAGATGTTTAAAAATTCTCCAGCACTGTCTCAACATCCTCTGGCACTGTCTTATTCTCCTCCAGAGCTGTCTCAACATCTTCCTGCATTACTTCAACATCCCTCAAGCAGAACCTGAGCACCCACTACATCTTCCAGTAGAACCCAACAGCTGTCTACAAACATACCAACCTGCAGGGCATACTTGTTAGAAGCATGAGTAAGTTCCCATTCCACTGGCAGCTGAAGCAAATGCACTGGTTGCTGAATGCACTTCGTAAGAGGGAGGCTGGGATATTTTTTCGACACCAGTGACCTGCACTGTCTCAACACAATGTAACAGCTGGATAGTTCAGAAGTCTAGTGGTGCTTTCTCAACCCAATGACAGATAGTTCAGGAGTATGGTGGTGCTTTCCCAACTATCAGCAGTCTTACAATGGAGGGGCTGCATGTGACAATGCTGGCTGGATATGCAGCCCTATACACATACTAATGCACACTATTACTGTCTAACATGCTTTAAGAAGATTAGACCCAGATATCTGCAGTGGTTTGAGTCAATGCAGAAACCCACGGGTAAGCTATTACTTCAATTTTTTTGTGCCAGGTCTCGCTGGCATCAAGGGGAATTAAAAGGCAGATGCTTTGGACAGTTCTTGACTACCATGGAGGGTGAATGGACTGAGCCGATCCTCATAAAGTAAAATGGTAAAGGACTGCTTTTCACTTCACCAGTCCTATATTTTAAACCAATCAGCACTCCGTGGATGATGTGGTCAATTCCAGTCCCATATTTTTAGACTAATCAGCATTCCGTAGATGATGCAGTCAATTTCAGCCTCATATTTTTAAACCAATCGGCACTACGTGGAAGATGTATTCAATTTCAGCCCAATATTTTTAAACCAGTCGGCACTCTGTGGATGATGTAGTCAATTTAAGTCCCATATTTCAGTCCCATATTCCTAGACCAATCAGCACTCCATGGATGATGTAGTCAATTTCAGTCCCCATATTGTTAGACCAATCAGCACTCCGTGGATGATGTAGTCAATTTCAGTCCAATATTTTTAGGCCAATCGGCACTCCATGGATGATGAAGTCAATTTCAGTCCCATATTCTTAGACCAATCAGCACTCCATGGATGATTAAGTCAATTTCAGTCCTTGTAGACAAATCTACACTCCATGGATGATGGAAGGCAATTTCAGTCCCATATTTGTAGACCAATCCACACTCCGTAGATGATGAAGTCAATTTCACGTTGATCAAATTTATTTTCCAGAAAATTTCCTGGTATTTATTTTTAGGCTGGGTTGATCAAGTCCAGGTCAATGAAAAGCTCCACATAAATGTCACTGAATAAATGTCAATAAACAGGTCAGCATGGCCGAATGGATAAGAACAAGTGTTCTTAAACATTCAGAGTGCTGATGCCGAGGTAAGGGTTCAACCCCTACACCTGACAGTTGGACTAACATGTTGACCTCTCATCCTTGGCTTTTGAACCTAGATTACACGTACCTCGGAAGTCGGAGTGGATTCGCCTGATGGCAAGGGACACTGTTAATTCGCTTTCGCATATCCTTTACAGGACATCGCTGCCAACATCAGCATCTTTCAGCTGATTGTTGATTTCTTGGCAAGACTATGCTCAGTAGTTTGTCATTGCTTTCTGAGTGACCGGCTCACATACCCCGTAAGTTACCGTCGCGGAGAGAACCGCTACCGATTTTCGCGCGTCACGTTACTTACGAGAGTTTACGAGATTACGGAGAAAGTCATGTAACCTCTAGACCAGGGAGACCGGGATTCGCCTGATGGCAAGGGACACTGTTAATAGGGAAACCTAATTCACATGCAAAATTCAGTCCAGCACTACTAGAAGTCGTGTGTATGGACTATGCTGAGTTCAAAAAAAATTTCAATAAATATTTTGGAGAAACTCATGATCTTGATGACTTGAGCAAATAATGGTGTTACTCAGGATCAGAGACATGGTGCTCAAGCAAGACTTAAGATATTGTGACAGACACAAGAGAACCAACATAGAACTGGAATAATCAGCTGTCACACTCATCTGACCACCTATGAATAGTCTGACGTGTAATGGTAGTTCATTTTCATAATATGATTTGTACATTTGTCTGTGTCTATAAGCAATCTGTATAAAGAACACTGTAATGCCTAATAACTTATCTGGTAGTAGTTGTACAGTTCCAATAACTTACTAATATCTTAACTATGAAAGGTGAAACAAGACAGATATGTGAATCACATTACACAATTTTATTTACAAGGGGAAGTCATTAAGTAACAGGAACGTTTGAAATAACATTTTCACAATATTGCGAACCAGAAATGTTGCTGTTATTTGTCAACAGTCCCCCTGCTTTGCAACACACTTGGTATGTCACGGTATCGAGCACTAGTCAGTTTCACCCCATCCCAGGAAATGCACCAATATAGAACCCTTGACATCCCAAAAGGTGGTCATTATGACTTTCCCAGTGCCTTCCTGCGTCTTTAATTTGTCTTCCATTTTGAAATCTTTCTATCCATTCATACACTCTCCTCCGATTCAAACATTCTTCATACTGAACCATCATTCTTCTGTAGATTTCACATGGTTTTACACCCTCTAAACACACAAAAAACTAATAACGCCGACTTGTTCTTCTGCAGTGCAAACTAACAGAGGTGACCATTTTGTAATGGCTATTGTGCATGCAGAAACTGCTCCATCCTCATGACCTCTACATAGGAAATTGTTTAAGAGCCATTTTGTGTCCTGAAATAAGATTTTCCATTTCCCACTATTCCATACACTTTATAATAAAATTCCTGTTTCTTAATGACATTCTCTCATACCTGTGTCAACTAAACCACAAACAAATAACAGACACTCAAATATTGCTTTTGTGTTTGGTTGTTTTTTAAACATGTTTTATTTCATAGAATGAAATGTACAACAGAATGTTTCCATCCACTCTGAAGGCTTAAGAAGAATACAGCAAACAAACAAGATTTTCAGGTGTATTGTGGATATGGTGTGCAAAGATTTTGTTTACAAAATTAGAGATCTGATGGACTGACCATACAATACTCTTACACGAAGAACAAACATTGGTTTTCCTAGAAGGCATATGATCTAAATTGTGTGGTTACGACAGACTTGTCCACTCAGTGCTCTGAGAACAATAGTCAGTGCTCTGAATACAACAGACTTGCCTACTCGATGCTCTGAATACACAAACTTGCCCAGTCAGTGCTCTAAGTATAACATGCTTTCCTACGGAATTCTCTAAATACAAAAGTCAGTACTCTTGAGTATGACAAATTTGACCATTCAGTGTTCTGAGTACAACAGCCTGTCCTATTCAGTGCTCTGAGAACCACCAACCTGACTATTCAATGATCTGAGTTCACCAGACTTGACCACTCAATGATCTAAGTACAACAGACTTGTCTACCCAGTACTCTGAATACAACAGACTTGACCACATGGTGATCTGACTACTTGCCTACTCACTGCTCTCAGTACAACAGACTTACCTACTCAGTCCTCTCAGTACAACAGACTTGCCTACTCAGTGCTCTCAGTACAACAGACTTGCCTACTCAGTGCTCCGAATACAATAGGCTTGACTACACTGTTATCTGACTACTTTCTTACTCAGTGCTCTCAGTACAACACTTGCCTACTCAGTGCTCTGAGTACAACAGACTTGCCTACTCAGTACAATAGACTTGCCTACTCAGTGCTTTCAGTACAACAGACTTGCCTACTCAGTGCTCTGGGTACAAGAGTCTTGACCACATGGTGATCTGACTACTTGCCTACTCAGTGCTCTGAGTACAACAGTCTTGCCTACTCAGTGCTCTGGGTACAAGAGTCTTGACCACATGGTGATCTGACTACTTGCCTACTCAGTGCTCTGAGTACAACAGTCTTGCCTACTCAGTGCTCTGAGTACAACAGACTTTACCACATTGTGATCTGACTACTTTCCTACTCAGTGCTCTCAGCACAACACTTGCCTATTCAGTGCTCTGAGTACAACTGACTTGACCACACAGTGATTTGACTACTTTCCTACTCAGTGCTCTCAGTACAACAGACTTGCCTACTCAGTGCTCTGAGTACAACAGTCAGTGCTCTCAGTACCACAGACTTGCTGTGACACATTTTACATGTTATGTCACAGATATACCTACTGCACAGTTTAAAAATGAAAATATTATTTATGTCTCCAACAAACACGTCTTTCTCCGTCACAACTGTGGCAACTGCCAGTCAGAAAACAACAGCTTTTCAGTGCTAGTTTGTGCCTTCTCAATGTAGTCAAGTCTGAAAGTGTGGAGAGGAGGGGGGGGGGGGGGGGGGGGGGGGGGGGGCAATGATCACAGAAAAAGGTAAACAGAAGGGTGACTGCAGAAAACCAGCTATTCACAAGAGAGACAGTAGATTAGCCACAACACACCAACTACCTGTAACAGGAAGATAGGATGGGCTGAATCGTCACAACACACCAATTACCTACAACAGAAAGAGTGGATCAGTAGAGTAGCCGCAGCAAGCAAACTGGAACAGGAAGAGAGGATCAGTAGGGTAGCCACAAGACACCAACTACATACAACTGAAAAAGAGATAACACCACACACCAACTATCACCAAAGTATTTAAGTGTTAACATTTTAGGATATTATGAAAGAAAAACAAAGGTAATGAAAACAATGAATCGGAGGAAGAGCTGAAACTGTTCAATAAGTTCATGCAGACAACATGAAAGCCTAGAATCTTCTCAAATAAAAACATAGTTCAGTTGTAGGCAACACTCACAGACCCTGAATGAAACCATGCACTTATAAAGTACAGCTCTGGTATATACAGTTTTCATGTCTTCCCATGTTTCTTGGGCTTCTCTTCTACCCGGGGTGCAGAGGTACAATTTTGACACTTCTCACAGCAGCAGCCATGGTGGTCTAGTGGCTAGATGGTCACCTGCTGGCCCAGTGATCATGGGTTCACATTTGCAATGAGGCAGAATTTTAAGAGGTACCTGGGCTCCCAGATCAAGTCAGTTTAAAACAAGTACAGGTCAGCATGGCAGAATGGATAAGAACGTGTGTTCTTAAAACATCTGGTGTGCTGATGCCGAGGTAAGGGGTTCAACCCCTACACCGGACAGTTGGACTAAAATGCTGACCTATCGTCCTTGACTTGGGGACGTAAATTACAAGTACCTCTGAAGTCGGAGTGGGTTTGCCTGATAGCGAGGGACACTGTTAAAAGGAAAGCTAATCCACATGCAAAATTCAGTTCAGCACTACTATAAGTAGATGTATAGACTACGCTTGAGTTCAAAGTGAGACAGCGCCAAAATAAAAGCGGGTACCAGAAAATATCTTGGGAAGTAAATGTGGCTGGGGTGATGATGCAGACCAAATCAGCCACCGAGTGATGATTGTTCTATACAAATATGAATCTAGAAACATGTGACCTAAGGCGTGTGGAAGGGTAATTTACTCAAACTTAGTCTAGGTTTGGCAGACAAAGAATCATAAGAACTGTCATAAGTGTATTAATCTACTGATAACAATAGCGGCTGGAAATGCCACAAAAACACACTGCTACAACTAAACTGATGACAGAAACCTTTAAATATAATTCTAGCTAGAACTAAACTTATTAAATATTTTTTTTTAAAACAAGATCTAAATTGATTGTTGTTGTTGAGCTGCAGGGTTTACTCTTGGCAATTAAATGTTGCTCTTATCAAGGTGAGGTTCTTCTGCAGCAGTTCCAGGGACACATACAGTGAGTTAGGAACTGTTTGGAGATGGTTGTAGCAGTTTTCCCTGGCAGTAAAAAAAGGCAGCACACTCAAACAGAAGGTGGCCCGTTGTTTCATAAAGGAGAGAGAGAGATGTCTGTACAGGAATGCATGATGCGAACTGATAGTTTGAAGAAAGGCTCTTGACTGGCCTGCTCTAACTGACAAAAACAAATCTATTCCTTGCACCTCCTCAACTTGACCGAGGTATATTAAAAACAATTTTGAAAAATGAGAATACATTTTATGACAAGTAATAAAAATATCTACTGATGACAGCTAGGCTACAAACTTTCCTGAAGTCAGATTATATGGCAACATAACGTATTTTAACTCTTAAGACCACAAAATGTTCACATCAAGATAGCAGTCTGCTCACTATTCATTTCCTAATCACTAGAAACTTGTTGAGAGAAAGAGATAAACCTAAAGATTGAAGACATGTTTGGCTTATATTCATATGCAGGCTTGCAAATGAAAACAAAAATCTAAAGTTGTACATGACTCTGTCATCAGATCAGACAGAAACATTTACATTTATCAACACAGAACCATCAGATATGCACTAATGACAATATTCTGTACACTGACTGGTAATGTTCCAATGTTAGACATTTTATACAAATTTAAAAGAATTCAAAATATGCAGGCAATCTGGCATATCATTCTCCAATATATTCAAACTTATTTTCTGAAGATTAAACATGTGTCCATCAATACCACAGTTACCAGGTGCAGATTTGTTACTGTGGTGAACCTAAGCTGCAGCTGTGGTATATATATATCTGTACTGAAACCAACCCACAGCTGTGGTGAATCAAACATTCAGAGGTGGTGAATTTAACTCTAGTTCTAACATTACCACTTTCATTACCTGGCTGTAGGAATAATTCTACTGTAGCAAATCTAAGCTGTAGCATTATATCTAACGTCTACCATCCATATCAACCCACAGCAGTGGTGAATTTTACATGCAGCTGTGGTGAATCTACCAGTTCTGGTGAATCTAACCGGCAGCTATAACTCTACTACAAAAAAGCTAATAGTGACAAAAATTCTTGCATCTGCCCTCCAGACAGGAAATAATGTACCTGTACAAGTTACTTCTACCCGTGCAACAGCTGATAATGGCACTTGTCAATATTCAAAGACATCCAAAGAAGAGAATAAAGCAGACGTCACATCACTTCCTGCAACTGTCATCTCAAGAAAAGGTCTGTATTCCTGAAACTCGTGTTGTCTCTGCAAGAAAGTGGACATCACAGTTAGACATTCATCAACACAGCAGAATACTCAACAGTTGTGCTCAATATTTAAATTTCAAATCCTGAAACAACCACATAATCAATTGACTATTGCTCACTGGATTTAGGAGGCCTGGTGTTCCTTGCCAGTGAGAAGTCCTGATCGTTCGGGTCCCATCGATTGACGGACGTCGGTCGCGGCGATTGGGCAATCTTGAGCATAGCCTACGATGGGTAGCGTTGTGATGTTCTGTTGTGATAATTTGGTGTGTCCAGTGTGTGCCGCATGGTTACACACCCACTTCACACGCGTGATCCGGGACTGTTTCCGGATCCGGTCAGGGATATGCACTACTGACGAGCTCAAACGAGGGCGAAACTCGAGTATAGTGCTTCCATATTGACATGGATAGGCCTTAGGTTCATACCAGAATGCGATCGGCGTTGCCAGTAGTGGGTTGTGCTCAATATTTAAAAACCACTCCTTCTAAAACAAGAAAATAGAGGTAGGTCAGCATGGCCGAATGAATAAGAACGCATGTTCTTAAACATCAGATGTGCTGATGCATAGGTAAGGGGTTCAACCCCTACACCAAACAGTTGGACTAAAATGTTGACCTATCGTCCTTGACTTGGGGACGTAAATTACAAGCACCTCTAAAGTCAGAGTGGGCGAAGAGACACTATTAATAGGGAAAGCTAATCCACGCGCAAAATTCACTACTTGAAGTAGTGTGTATGGACAACGCTTGAGTTCAAAGTGAGCGTGCGCCCAAAAAAAAAAAGTGGCGAACCCTTTGACACGCTTTGAGGTGTACTGAGTATATGGTGCTAGGCACTCAGCGCTCGATGGATAATAATTAGTTTTTATCTTGTGCATTCGCTCACTTTACACTCACACATAGTACATACAAGTGCTACTACTTCTAGTGCAATGGACTGATTTTTGCGTGTGGATTAGCTTTCCCTATTGCCAGTGTCCCTCACCATCAGGTGAATCCACTCTGACTTCAGAGGTACATGTAATTTACGTCCCCAAGTCAAGGATGAGAAGTCAACAATTTAGAGCAACTATCAAAGAAGCACTAACTGAGTTATATCAACATTGTTTGAAAAGATAGAATTAACACTAACATTGATGAAACATAGAGGAAAGAGTGTTGGGTAAACATGACACATCACTGGTAGCAGATATGTATAAAACACATTAAACAAGACAGGAATATTTCAAACAGCACACAAGAAAAGATACATGAGACAAGCATAAAAATATGAAACAATACCAAACAAGAGAGGAATGTGTTATGCACACAACACAGCAAAGACAACAGAAATATATGAAGCACACAATACCAAGCAGGAATATATAAAACACACAACATAAAACAAGACAGGAATACATAGAAGACTACATGAGATATGACCACAGAAATGAGATCTCCTCTGCTGCGTCTCCACCTTACAGTGGTACAGGGGTTTGTTGTGTTCCAATGACCCCAAGAGCTATGCTGACAGTAGCACAGCTACTGGTAGTGTCTCCCATGTCGGACAGTCAAGGGAGAGGAACCAGACGATGAGGAACACAAGCCTGCTGCATTGTAGGTAGACTGGGGACAATCAAAGGTTAGGGAAAACAAACACACACAAAATGTTTGTTAAAGTCTGATGTCCCGAGTCACAGGCTTGGCAAAACTGCGCTTTATGATGTCACAAATGAGATCAGACAAACTGCAGGTAAAGACAACCAGACAATGGACATACTTCAAGCTGTCTGTATGAGTCTTGTACTCCATGATGGTGTTGGGTGGCAGGTTGAGCACCCGCTGGAGAGTGTCCCTGATACGAGAAATGATGGCTTGGTCGTTGCTGCGGTTCCACAGGGATAGGATGTCATCCTGGATGTTAGAGGAAAATGTAACAATCATTACATGTATTCATTACTGAAAAATGTAACAATCATTACATCTATTCATTACAGAAAATTGTAAAAATTATTACATCTAGTCATTACAGGAAAATGTAACAATCATTACATCTAGTCATTACAGAAAAATTAACAATCATTACATCTAATCACTACAGGAAAATGTAACAATCATTACATCTAGTCATATAGGAAAATGTAACAATCATTACATCTAATCATTACAGGAAAATGTAACAATCATTACATCTAGTCATTCATTACAGGAAAATGTAACAATTATTACATCTAATCATTACAGAGCCGGTCTCCCTGACCGAGGGGAATGTAACAATTATTACATCTAATCATTACAGAGCCGGTCTCCCTGACCGAGGGGTTAGCTGCTTTCTCCGTAACCCCAAATACTCTCGTGGCTGACATGAGCGCACGAGAATTGGAAGCGGTTCGAGTCGCGCCAGTGACTTATGAGAGTATGGAGCCGGTCACTCAGAAAGCAATGGCAAACTATAGAGCGTAATCTTTCCAAGAACTCAACAATCAGCTGAAAGATGCTGGTGTTGACAGCGATGTCCTGTAAAGGATATGCAAAACATTTTAATCATTACAGGAAAACATAACAATCATTACATCTAGTCATTACAGGAAAATGTAATCATTACATCTAGTCATTACAGGAAAATGTAACAATCATTACATCTAGTCATTACAGGAAAATGTAACAATCATTACATCTAGTCATTACAGGAAAATGTAATAATCTTTATATCTAGTCATTACAGTAAAATGTAATCATTACATCTAGCCATTACATGAAAATGTAACAATCATTACATCTAGTCATTACAGGAAAATGTAACAATTGTTAAATCTAGTCATTATAAGACAATTAACAATCATTACATCTAGTCATTACAGGAAAATTAACAATCATTACATCTAGTCATTTAAAAAAAAAAAATTACAATCATTACAGGAAAATTTACAATCAATACCAGGAGCCGTATTGGTTCCAAAAACAAAATCCTGCCACTAGTTGGCACTGAACAAAAACCAATGTATTGAATGATGTACCAACCTGAAACCTGATGGAGATGACTGCGCCACAGATCTCCTCCCCAACCATGAACTGCTCACCAAGCATGGCCAGAATGAGGTTCTCCCAACACCGTGAGGCCAAGCCTTTTTTCAAACGTATCACCCACTTTCCACCATGTTTGTTGGCTTCATCCTACAGAAAAAAACAAGTATAGAAATACATTCCACCTGTCGCTGAACAATGCAGATTAAATGTTTTACTAAATATGTGTTGTATCTACGCACCCTACATAAACAAAGAAATATATTCCTAGTGTCACCAAACAACACAGACTAAACAACATTTCACTAAATATATACAGCGGCATCAATGGATACTACAACAAACTTGTTTATATGTCTCCTACAACAAAGTTGTATCCATATGTCTGTCAAACATCAACAAATCCACAACAAACATGTATTCCTATCTACAAAACAAATCTGCAAGAAATCTGTATCACTGTATCTAACAAACCTAAACAAATAATAGTGAATGAAGAAGTGAAGAAAAGATAAAACTGGCGCTGGGAAGGACACACAGAGAAAACTTCATAATAGCAGAACTAGACACCCCCTTGTCTATAACCCTCAGGACCAACAAATTAGAGGGAGATTGGCGGAGAACCTATGCTTCAAAGGGATATAAAGGGTGGCTGAGAACCTATGCTTCAAAGGGATATAAAGGGCAGTAGAAAAAAGAGAATATCGAACACATCTATAACAAAGAAATATTTATATCTCTAAACCAAATCTATATCTCATTCTATGTCCTATAACAAAACATTGTTAATACCTCCCACATCGGCCGGATCCCTTCCTTGAACAGATGGTAGTCGACGTGGCCGGACATGTCACCCGGCCTCACAATGTAGCTGTAGATGTTCCAAAACTGCTCCACCTGAAAGGTAAAACACAGAAATAGGTCATCACAAGCTGCTTAGAGAACTAACAATGAGCACAAACACAAACACCATAGATTTTCCTAAAAGGTACGAAAAGAGGAACAGTACATCGCCACTTATAGTTCTAACTAAAAAACAATGAGTACAGACATAAACACAAGAAGTCTTCCTGAGAAATAATCACAAAAACCACATTTACTGATGAACTGTAGATATATTTACTAACATGGAAAGACATATTTTTAAAATATATACAAAACACTTTGATCTGCGTGTTACCAGGGCCCATGAGGGGATCAAAGAATTGTAACACAGAAATCTATTTTACAACTAAGGAGGGCTGGCATGAGACTGGCTGTCTCATCTCATAGAAAACTTTAGCTGCAAAATCCAACCAATCATCAACAGGTTAACAAGGGGCTTGGTGTCAGTTGGTTGAAGAGCTATGTTCCCTTCGGAGATTTGTTTCCACCTGTCAAGAGGACTCACAAATCACAAACTCTGTAGCACCCAGGGGTCTCCAGAAAAGTTGCACTCCGTGTTCTGAACGAAGCAGTCTAAAAACAAACCAGCAACCTGCAGATTGCAGGGCAGACGGCATAACCATTTTGCCAGGGTAAATATGTATGATAACGCACTCACATGTGTGCATGCACACACACAATATTCCTGATGCAAATACGCACGCAAGAAAAGTATATACACACACACACACACAATTTTATTTTTTACACCAACCCCAACAGTTTTAAAAGACCAACCAGGGCTGAACAAACAACTCATCTGACAGATCACAACTTCCCTATTACCACAGATAATATCAATATGTGCAATACCAACCGAGGCAAATGAGGCAATAAACTTGAGGTTCTGATCGTATCGGACTGTTTTGTTGGTCGGTGACTTCCTAGAAAACCACAAGGCATAGTTGTACTGTAGAGGGTGCTCTCCTTCTCCTGGTTTCTGTTGAAACAAGGACAATCAGTCAACAGCAAAACATTTAGCCCAGCGAAGCAGCTCTTAATAATTGTTGAACAGAGAGTGTGAAGGGATAGAAGACTGCTAAAAGAAATTTTATAAATCTACCATGTGACAACTGGAAAGATCGAAGGGAAGAGAGGCAGGGCAGACCAAGAGAAATGATGCTGGATGGATTGAGATGGTGGCATGGAGGAATATCAGCAGTAGAGTTGATCCAGAACACCAAAGACCGAGATCTGTGGAGAGACATGAACACCTACGCCAGCTGGCATGGCACTTGATAATGATGATGCCCATGTCCCTTGTGAGCTACAGTAGCACAGCTATTAGTGTGCACTGCCAAGATAGTTGTCTAGGTTTGATCCCCAGCACTGGCAGAATCATATTTCCCAACTAGTATGACTCTGGCGAACCCAGCCTCATAAATTGTGTACCAGAAAACTGATTATTTTCTAAATATTGTTTGGAAAGGAAATGCAGCAAGGAAGGGAACTGTTCACTCACACCATACATCATGGCCTAGAATATGTACACCCCAATGGCAGTATCTGCTATGGGACTATCTATACCATGACCCTAGGTAGAGAAGACACTGTTGTCTAGCCCTGGGTGAACGGCTCTTTTCCTAATCCACACTGACCATTTAGCACAGGAGTGTGGGAAGCCTAAGCTTGTCTTCCAAGACCAGATGTATCACCTTAGTTGTGTTGTTCCTTGTATGTTTAGTGTTGTTATTTAAATAGACAATACGAAGTTATGTAAATGTACATTTGATCCATTACATAAAGATACATGATACATGGTTATGTAAATATACATTTGATCCATCATACAAAGATACACAATACAAAAGTTGTGTAAATATACATTTGACTCATTACATAAAGATACACAACAAAGTGACACACACAGGCAGACAGACACATTCCATAAAAATAAAATGCAAGTTAGTTGCATGTCCTCTGCAGGACACCACAGTTAAGCTCAGCATGTATTGGCCATTTGTGGTTTTCTAGGCACTTTTTACATTCAACAGTTTGTCACTGCAAAAGGATCTGCTCCCAAATCGCCTTTGGCTGACTTCAAACCCATATGCCGAGATTTTACAACTGTGTTCACTACTCCTAGACTACAGACAATGACAGACAATGCAAAGTTATGTAAATATATGTTTGACTCATTGCAAAAAGATACACAATACAAAGCTAACTTATATACATTAGATTCATTACAAAGTGGCACACAATACAAAGTTATCTTATATACATTTCATTCATTACACAAAGACACACAATACAAAGTTATACACATCTGATTCCTTACATAAAAAAGTTACACTGACAGACATTAGATACATTCAATAAATCAATAAAAATTATGTAAACATAAATTTGATGCATTACATAGACAAAGTTACTTGGAAAGACATTAGATACATCTCATACAGTTACATAGCAGACATTATGCAAATATACAATAAATGCATTACATAAAGATAAAAACAACTGACATTGGATGCATTACATAAAGATACAAAACAGACAAAATGTAGATAGTGCCCAGTGTGCCTTACGTGTGTAAAAGTTACCTTTACTAACTTAAATAAGGACACACACCTGACCAAATTATACACATCAGACATTACATAAAGACACAAAAGTTACGTAGGTTAACATTAGACATGTTACACAACAGATAAAAGCTATACAAAAATACAGAACACATTACAATATCAGTGACGAAACAAACCTACCGGAGCTGGTCTGAATGTCTCCTCCTCTTCTTCCCCGCTATCTTCAGCCTTCAATCTACAAACATCAACAAGAGAACAAATGATATCTTTCTTCACAAATCCTGTACCAGTGTGGAAGGAAGGGCAGATAGGAAGAGGAGAAAAGAAGGAGAGACAATGAGCTTCTGGCCAGATAAAAGCCAACAAGACAGGAAAAGAAGGTGAGAAGAGAATGAGCTTTTGGCCAGATGAAAGCTGAAAAGACAAGAAAATAATGAGAGATAATGGGATTTTGGCCTGATGAAAGCCAAAAAGACAAGAATTGGCAACACAAAATACAATGTAACTCTTTCAGTTGCCGACAGGTATTATTTGAACTTGTTTTATCTTAAGCAGTTCTTACACAATAAAAGATATTTAGGTCTGAAAGAGTTTACATAAGAACACAATGAAGCATAAGGAGTTACAAGTAAAAATTGGGAAAGCATGGGTCAGTGTAACTGCAGCATGGGACACGAAGATACAAAAAAGCATATCATGTAAGGAAGTAGCCAGTAAACGTGACTCGACTTGCATTGAATGTGTTCAGAAATGTTATAATTTTGTTTGACTATGACATATCCTTCTCACTGCACTGATAAACCCATAAGTGATCAACAATTCTCTCATCGGTATCATAAGGAACTGACTTTTGGTAATGTACAAACTGACAGGACAAGAATTGGCAACACAAAATACAAGGTTATGAAACATATTTTGGTCTTGTTTGATTATGAAGTACCATCCTCATTGCACAAGGATAAATCTATAAGTGCATAAATAATGTAGTATCAGCAAGGATACTAGTGTGTAAACAGGAGCCATAAAATCTATGCGTATGTATTGTTGTGGTGAACAAGATATCCAATATTTACAATTTTGCCAACGCAGCTGCTGTATGGCCTACCCTTCATGATGTTCAGAGTGGAGTTTTTAAATGCAAATAACAAATCTACTGGACACCCTAATTTTTTGCCCAGTCCAAAAACACTTGGCTTCAGATCTCACTACCTGGTAGACAGGAGGTTATGTCCAAGGATAGTATACTCCCGCTGATCCTATGGTAGAGGATCAGATATCCAGCCTCTTCAAATAAGGATGTAAAACTTGGAGGACCCACGTTCAAATATAAAAGTGCTTAGCACTTGTAAATATAAAGAGTAGGCAAAATCAGCCACTGCCAAGGAAAAATTTTGAAATCAGGATACCTACCCACAAAATATTATTTACCACACATGTGGTTCTCATATACACACGTTCCTCATCAGTGCTACAGGGTTTGTGC
This sequence comes from Cepaea nemoralis, assembly GCA_014155875.1. NCBI lineage: Eukaryota > Metazoa > Mollusca > Gastropoda > Stylommatophora > Helicidae > Cepaea > Cepaea nemoralis. The sequence continues at coordinate 145,664 of JACEFZ010009726.1, read as the reverse complement.
ACTGTGTCAAGAACCTCCTAGTGATGATCTACGGGAGAAGATTGAAGCACACAAACCAAACTAAGCCAGGCAGGCAGTGTATGACATAATTAAGAGCAATTAGTTATGAAAAAGAAAATCCAGCTCTATTCTCAGCATAGGTAATTACTGAATTAAAGATGAACAACTCTAAGGCACTCTGATAAATTCCACCAACTCACTGTGATCACATAAAAGATCATGTATTGTAGCTAAGAAAAAGCCAAACTATGTGACTCTATGGTTGCCCACCAGCCCTACAATGAAGACCAGTTTCTGACCCAACATGCATTAAATGAATCCTGACAGAAACAAACCATAATGACTCAATGGATGACAGACCACAATGACTGAATGAATCTTGAAAAAGATAGGCCACAATGATTGAATGAATCCTGACAGAGACAGACCATGATGACTCAATGAATGACAGACCACAATGACTGAATGAATCTTGAAAAAGATAGGCCACAATGATTGAATGAATCTTGAAAAAGATAGGCCACAATGATTGAATGAATCTTGAAAAAGATAGGCCACAATGATTGAATGAATCTTGAAAAAGATAGGCCACAATGATTGAATGAATCTTGAAAAAGATAGGCCACAATGATTGAATGAATCTTGAAAAAGATAGGCCACAATGATTGAATGAATCTTGAAAAAGATAGGCCACAATGATTGAATGAATCTTGAAAAAGATAGGCCACAATGATTGAATGAATCTTGAAAAAGATAGGCCACAATGATTGAATGAATCTTGAAAAAGATAGGCCACAATGATTGAATGAATCTTGAAAAAGACAGGCCACAATGATTGAATGAATCTTGAAAAAGATAGGCCACAATGATTGAATGAATCTTGAAAAAGATAGGCCACAATGATTGAATGAATCTTGAAAAAGATAGGCCACAATGATTGAATGAATCTTGAAAAAGATAGGCCACAATGATTGAATGAATCTTGAAAAAGACAGGCCACAATGATTGAATGAATCTTGAAAAAGACAGGCCACAATGATTGAATGAATCTTGAAAAAGATAGGCCACAATGATTGAATGAATCTTGAAAAAGATAGGCCACAATGATTGAATGAATCTTGAAAAAGATAGGCCACCATGATTGAATGAATCTTGAAAAAGATAGGCCACCATGATTGAATGAATCTTGAAAAAGATAGGCCACAATGATTGAATGAATCTTGAAAAAGATAGGCCACAATGATTGAATGAATCTTGAAAAAAGATAGGCCACAATGATTGAATGAATCTTGAAAAAGATAGGCCACAATGATTGAATGAATCTTGAAACAGATAGGCCACAATGATTGAATGAATCTTGAAAAAGATAGGCCACAATGATTGAATGAATCTTGAAAAAGATAGGCCACAATGATTGAATGAATCTTGAAAAAGATAGGCCACAATGATTGAATGAATCTTGAAAAAGATAGGCCACAATGATTGAATGAATCTTGAAAAAGATAGGCCACAATGATTGAATGAATCTGAAAAAGATAGGCCACAATGATTGAATGAATCTTGAAAAAGATAGGCCAAATGATAATAAAAGGCCACAATGATTGAATGAATCTTGAAAAGATAGGCCACAATGATTGAATGAATCTTGAAAAAGATAGGCCACAATGATTGAATGAATCTTGAAAAAGATAGGCCACAATGATTGAATGAATCTTGAAAAAGATAGGCCACAATGATTGAATGAATCTTGAAAAAGATAGGCCACAATGATTGAATGAATCTTGAAAAGATAGGCCACAATGATTGAATGAATCTTGAAAAGATAGGCCACAATGAATTGAATGAATCTTGAAAAAGATAGGCCCACAATGATTGAATGAATCTTGAAAAAGATAGGCCACAATGATTGAATGAATCTTGAAAAAGATAGGCCACAATGATTGAATGAATCTTGAAAAAGATAGGCCACAATGATTGAATGAATCTTGAAAAGATAGGCCACAATGATTGAATGAATCTTGAAAAAGATAGGCCACAATGATTGAATGAATCTTGAAAAAGATAGGCCACAATGATTGAATGAATCTTGAAAAAAGATAGGCCACAATGATTGAATGAATCTTGAAAAAGATAGGCCACAATGATTGAATGAATCTTGAAAAAGATAGGCCACAATGATTGAACTGAAATCTTGAAAAAGACAGGCCACAATGATTGAAGAATCTTGAAAAAGATAGGCACAATGATTGAATGAATCTTGAAAAAGATAGGGCCACAATTGATTGAATGAATCTTGAAAAGATAGGCCACCATGATTGAATGAATCTTGAAAAAGATAGGCCACCATGATTGAATGAATCTTGAAAAAGATAGGCCACAATGATTGAATGAATCTTGAAAAAGATAGGCCACAATGATTGAATGAATCTTGAAAAGATAGGCCACAATGATTGAATGAATCTTGAAAAAGATAGGCCACAATGATTGAATGAATCTTGAAAAAGATAGGCCACAATGATTGAATGAATCTTGAAAAAGATAGGCCACAATGATTGAATGAATCTTGAAAAAGATAGGCCACAATGATTGAATGAATCTTGAAAAAGATAGGCCACAATGATTGAATGAATCCTGAAAAAGATAGGCCACAATGATTGAATGAATCTTGAAAAAGATAGGCCACAATGATTGAATGAATCCTGTTAGAGACAGACTATACTGACTTCATGGATCTGGCAGACAGGCTTACTCAATGAATTATGATACGCCTACATTTGAATGGAGTACAGCGACTGGATGGATACTGACCTACTTCACTGACTGGATGGATACTGACCTACTTCACTGACTGGATGGATGACCTACTACACTGACTGGATGGATGACCTACTACACTGACTGGATGGATGACCTACTACACTGACTGGATGGATAATGTCCTACTACACTGACTGGATGGATGACCTACTACACTGACTGGATGGATACTAACCTACTACACTGACTGGATGGATATTGACCTACTACACTGACTGAATGGATAATGACATACCACAGTGACTGAATAGATACTGACCTGCCACACTGACTGAATGGATAATGACCTACTACACTGACTGGATGGATAATGCCCTACCACAGTGACTGAATGGATACTGACATACCACATTGACTGAATGGATAATGACCTACCACAGTGACTGGATGGATACTGACCTACCAGTGACTAAATGGATACTGACCTACCAGTGACTGAATGGATACTGATCTACCAGTGACTGAATGGATACTGACCTACCAGTGACTGAATGGATAATGACCTACCACACTAACTTAATGGATACTCACATACCACAGTGACTGACTGGATACTGACCTACCACACTGACTGAATGGATAATGACCTACTACACTGACTGGATGGATAATGCCCTACCACAGTGACTGAATGGATACTGACATACCACATTGACTGAATGGATAATGACCTACCACAGTGACTGGATGGGTACTGACCTACCACAGTGACTAAATGGATACTGACCTACCAGTGACTGAATGGATACTGATCTACCAGTGACTGAATGGATAATGACCTACCACACTAACTTAATGGACACTCACATACCACAGTGACTGACTGGATACTGACCTACCACACTGACTGAATGGATACTGACCTATAACACTGACTTCATTGATCCTGTCATAGACAAACCACACCAGCTGAATGGATAATGACCTACCACAGTGACTGAATGGATACTGACCTACAACAGTGACTGAATGGATATTGACCTACAACACTGACTGAATGGATAATGACCTACCACACTGACTGAATGGATACTAATGACCTACCACTTTGACTGAATGGATAATGGCCTACCACACTGACTGAATGGATACTGACCTACCACACTGACTGAATGGATACTGACCTACCACACTGACTGAATGGATAATGGCCTGCCACACTGACTGAATGGATACTGATCTACCACACTGACTGAATGGATATTGACCTATCACACTGACTGAATGAAAACTACTGACCTCTCACATTGACTGAATTGATACAGACCTACCAGTAACTCAATGGATACTGACCTACCACAGTAACTGAATAGATAATGGCCTACCATCCTACCACACTGACTGAATGGATACTGACCTACCACACTGACTGAATGGATACTGACCTACCACAGTGACTGAATTGATACTGGCCTACCACAGTGACTGAATAGATAATGACCTACCACACTGACTGAATGGATACTGATCTACCACACTGACTGAATGGATACTGACCTATCACACTGACTGAATGGACACTACTGACCTATCACACTGACTGAATTGATACAGACCTACCAGTAACTGAATGGATACTTACCTACCACAGTGACTGAATAGATAATGACCCACCATGCTGACTGAATGGATACTGACATTTCACACTGACTGAGTTGATCCTGACATAGACAAACCACACCGACTGAATGGATCTGGCACAGAGACCAGAAATAGATCTGAAACAGTTAAGTACAACATCGGAGCTAGATCACTGAGACAAGAAAACCATGAAATTAGATGTGTTGTTGCAAACAGAATACAAGGACAAACAAATCAGAGAAATAAACTGTGTTAACTGCAAACAGACTGCAAGAATACTAGCTTTATTTCACTGTGTTAAATGCAAACAGACTGCAAGAATACAAGATTTATTTCACTGTGTTAAATGCAAACAGACTGCAAGAATACAAGATTTATTTCACTGTGTTAAATGCAAACAGACTGCAAGAATACAAGATTTATTTCTGCTGTAGGCCCATTCAGATATTCCTCTTTGCACTCTAAATTGCCTGTGAGAATAGATAACCACAAATTACAATGTGCTTGCTACAACAGTCTGGCAGATCCCCTATGCTCAAACATTTTTTGTGTTAAAACAACATAAATACAGGTGAAAGTTAGGGAAATGTATGTGATCAATTTGCCTGTATTTTTCGTTACTATTCCTGATGAAAACGTATTCTTCTTACCTATCTTTCTTCCCCTCATCATTAACTTCACTGAAAGAAAGATGAAAAAAATGCAAGTAAAAAACAACTAAAACATGGCAACAGAAATAATAAAGGCAGAAATAGAGCAATAAATATTTTGACCTATAAGGCAGTTAAATGTCACTGGATGTCAATGCAGACTGTTTAAAACCAAGTTAAGGAAAATATATGAATAAATACAGGGGTAGAAAAATCTAGGCACCAGGTTGCCACGCACCTAAACCTGTCTACCAGGCACCTGAATTTCCAGTTGGTTTGTTTTTTAGCACATATTTGCACAAAAACCAGATAATATTATAAATCTGTAGTGTTCATGCACAAAAGAATCACAAAAATAATCTTGGCCTACATTGCAAAAAGGTGACCAGCTAATTGCTTACCTATTTCCAGACAATTGCAACGCATGCAGTATCTAAGAAAATCAGCAACAAGGACCAGCTTGCACTCACTGACAAATGATGCATTCTCTCAAACATGTTCTCCTTCTGCCCTTTATCCCTCACTGGGGAAAAACCCTCAACTAAACCACATCAGGTTCTCCAATCTGTTGCTATCTCCTGCGGTTCCCTCCTTGTCTTCCCAATATTATTCATCTCTGTCCCGGTCTGCGTGGCCAAGTGGATAAGAACGCATGTTCTTAAACATCTGGTGTGCTGATGCCGAGGTAAGGGGTTCAACCCCTACACCGGACAGTTGGACTAAAACGTTGACCTGTCGTCCTCGACTCGGGGACGTAAATTACAAGTACCTCTGAAGTCATAGTGGATTCACCTGATGGCGAGGGGTACTATTAATAGATAAAGCTAATCCACATGCAAAATTCAGCCCAGTATTACTAGAAGTAGTGTGTATGGACCATGCTCAAGTTCAAAGCGAGTGAGCGCAAAAAATATATCTGAAATACTCTTCTCCAAGTGTTGTTAGGTCTCCCGCTATTTTGTTTGCTCTCAGGGTTCAAGAGAAGAGAGGGTCTAGTTATACTGCCCTATGGGTTCAAGAGAAGAGAGGGTCTAGTTATACTGCCCTATGGGTTCAAGAGAAGAGAGGGTCTAGTTATACTGCCCTATGGGTTCAAGAGAAGAGAGGGTCTAGTTATACTGCCCTATGGGTTCAAGAGAAGAGAGGGTCTAGTTATACTGCCCTATGGGTTCATGAGAAGAGAGGGTCTAGTTATACTGTCCTATGGGTTCAAGAGAAGAGAGGGTCTAGTTATACTGCCCTATGGGTTCAAGAGAAGAGAGGGTCTAGTTATACTGCCCTATGGGTTCAAGAGACGAGAGTGTCTAGGTATACTGCCCTATGGGTTCAAGAGAAGAGAGGGTCTAGTTATACTGCCCTATGGGTTCAAGAGAAGAGAGGGTCTAGTTATACTGCCCTATGGGTTCAAGAGAAGAGAGGGTCTAGTTATACTGCCCTATGGGTTCAAGAGAAGAGAGGGTCTAGTTATACTGCCCTATGGGTTCAAGAGAAGAGAGTGTCTAGTTATACTGCCCTATGGGTTCAAGAGAAGAGAGGGTCTAGTTATACTGCCCTATGGGTTCAAGAGAAGAGAGGGTCTAGTTATACTGCCCTATGGGTTCAAGAGAAGAGAGGGTCTAGTTATACTGCCCTATGGGTTCAAGAGAAGAGAGGGTCTAGTTATACTGCCCTATGGGTTCAAGAGAAGAGAGTGTCTAGTTATACTGCCCTATGGGCTCAAGAGAAGAGTGTCTAGTTATACTGCTCTCAGGGTTCAAGAGAAGAGAGTGTCTAGTTATACTGCTCTCAGGGTTCAAGAGAAGAGAGGGTCTAGTTATACTGCTCTCAGGGTTCAAGAGAAGAGAGTGTCTAGTTATACTGCCCTATGGGTTCAAGAGAAGAGAGGGTCTAGTTATACTGCCCTATGGGTTCAAGAGAAGAGAGTGTCTAGTTATACTGCCCTATGGGTTCAAGAGAAGAGTGTCTAGTTATACTGCCCTATGGGTTCAAGAGAAGAGAGTGTCTAGTTATACTGCCCTATGGGTTCAAGAGAAGAGAGGGTCTAGTTATACTGCCCTATGGGTTCAAGAGAAGAGAGTGTCTAGTTATACTGCCCTATGGGTTCAAGAGAAGAGAGTGTCTAGTTATACTGCCCTATGGGTTCAAGAGAAGAGAGTGTCTAGTTATACTGCCCTATGGGTTCAAGAGAAGAGTGTCTAGGTATACTGCCCTCAGGTTTTCTCAGTGTATGTGTGCTAGCAAGCACCAGCGTTGTTTCCTCACCTCTTGCTTCATTGGAATTTGTTTAGTTCTCTCCATGAGCTCTACATTGGTGATTTTGTCATCTCATTTTATTCCCACTAATTTACAGACAACTATTAGTGAATGTTTGTTAGTTTATTAGTCATTACTTTTTATTTAGTTCTCCATGTTTCTGATCCATACAGTAGTATTGATTTAACACAGGAGTTAAATATTCTAGATTAACTTTCTTTTGACTTCCACAAATTTCCTAGTGGTATGAAAGCGCCTTATGCATTCATAGTTTAATATCTCTATTTGTTTTTCTATGTTTGTCTACATTGCTTCCCAAATAGATGTATGATTCTGCCTCCTGAAGTGAGGTTTTAACAAGGGAGATCAGATTGTTACGTATTACACAATTTCATGATTTTTGTATTAGCACAGATAGATTTTGTCGCAAAATTACACATGCCTTCTTCTTCAAGTGACCATGACTCTCCAATCCCGTCATCTTATATTTTTTATTAAGGTGATGATGCTTGTATTACTTATTGCCCACCTGTTTGCTTCCCATACCATTATGTCTTCCACTGCCTCTCTTGCCTAGTATTATTCAACAAAGATTTATTTCTCTATTCCACCTTTACTGCTGACATGTTCCAAAAATTGCATTTGTATTTTACTTATAATTGTGATTTTTATGAGTGATCTAGCAACCATTCGGCCTCAGTCTGACCTCTACACCACTCTTTGCCCAGAGTAATTATCCACTTGCGTGTTTGCAGCATCTATGGGGAAGCAAAGTATAGTAGCATAGTAACCTATCATGAATGTCATGAGAGGTGATAAGGGTTGGCTACCCAATCCTTTATAAGATTTCAGCTGAACAATCCAATCAACAACTATGAACAAGTCATGTTCACGGACAAGAGAATCAGAGACAGGGACAAAATATAGGAAGGACGTGTAGGAAGCCAAAAGAGATAGCAAATGAAAGGATGGGTTGGCATGAGTTGTCTGAGAGCCTATGCTCCATTGGAGAATAAAGGACAAAAGAAGTATTTAATATCTAGCCCACAATGCACCCATTTATCCTCGCATGGTATATTTTTCCAGCATGGTCACATGCCATTCCCGACACCCATCTCTTGAATCGATGACCTTTCAATCATCCCGGTTTTTATCAAGGCAGTGACTCTTAACATGCGTTACATTAATATATGATCTGACTTCAGCAAGAACAAGCAGTTTGATGGACACGAGGCCAATCATGTATCACATGCCTGTAATGGGTGTACCCTAGCAGATTACTTACTTGGCCTCACTCTGGATGAGTTCTAACCATTCACATTGTGTATCACATACAGAGTTACTGTTTGTGTATCATCACATACAGAGTTACTGTTCCCAAATGACTGGCAACACCAGTTGTTGGAATCAGAGGTGCAGAAGTCAACATTTTTTAGTTAGTTATAGTTAGTTATCAGTTGGGGTATCTTCATTGCACTCCGGACATGTCCTTAGGTGCTCAGATCCTCCCCCCAGCATATGCATCAGCGTCCGGTGGCTAATAGTGCCAGTTCTGTGTTGGTTGATGAGGCGCCTTGTTTTCCCGATGTACCTCTCACGTCTGGCCATGCCGATTCTTACTCCCCAGTCTTTCATCCTGGACAGCGATGTGGATTCACTGACGTCAAAGTCCTCTGTTCTCGCCATATCTTTGAGGACGTTAATAACATTGGCACGATCCATGGGCTGGCCATCTACAGGGGGTGCAGAGCCAGCCAGTTTATCAGCTCGTTCATTTCCCTCAACTCCCGCATGTCCCGGGATGAAGATGAAGGTGACTTTACGGACAACAGACTTCCACAGCGACTCAGTCCACTGTCTACGTACAGATCCAGCTTCGACCTTCTGAATCATGCTCATTGAATCACTTAGTACACACACGTTGGTATAATGCTGTGATTCCAGCCATATGAAAGCCTGTGTAACTGCCATCACCTCCATCGTCAAGCTGCTCGTGGTCATAGAGTGGGCACCATTGGATTCTTGAACGGTTCGGCCTGCTAAACAGGCTGTAAATGCCCACGCACTTCTCTGCTGCTTTACAACAGATCCATCTGTATAGATGAGCACTTCGGGGCTATCTGAGTGTTCATAGATGAGCGTGTTAACCTCTGTATTGACAGCGGCAGGGTTCTGCTCTCTGCACCGTCTGTCGAGTGTGATAATGCAGGAGAAAGTGCACTTAAAAGCTGGAGGCACCAGCACCCATTCCTTGCCGGGGTTGATACTGGTAAGACTGCAGACCTGTCTGATGACATCTTCCACCCGACCCATCCATGATATGCCCCTCTTTAGCCTGTCACTCTTTTCTCTGAATATAGCGTCATGCAGAGGGTGCTGCTCATCTGCACTTATTTTTAAGTATGCACAAGCTCTCCAGATCTTGATCCTGTGTTCCATTGTCAGGAAATCAAGGAGGTATCTCATTGCTAGATAGCTGGTGTCTCTCGTGCAGCCCAAAATGATGCGCATGGCTTCGTTTTGTACCTTTTCAAGTCTTCCAATCTGTGTTGGGCTGACAGTGAGGAAGGCCAGGGCATACTCGATGCGTGAAAGCACCAGTCCTTGGAACAGAAGTATTAGCAGTCTTTGCTCGATATTGGCAGTCGCCATGACTCTCATTGCTGACAAACCTTTTTGAGCTTTCGTTATGACATAATCGACATGATCTCTGAAGAACAGGCTACGATCAAGCCTCACGCCAAGATATGTCATTGACTGGGTTCTGCTCAAAATGCTCCCATCCATTCTTACTGCCGGCAGGTCTGTGTTCACAATATGGTTGTTTAGAGAGGACCATGTAACCGATGCCTTTGCAGGGTTGACAAGGGCATGGCATCAGCACACCATGAGGAAATTCGATCTAGTTCGCCCTGCATATCATTGGCAACCGCCTGTCTATCTTGACCCTGTCGATATACGAGAATGTCGTCAGCAAATGACAAGAGTCCAACCCCTCCCAATGGTGCTTCAATATGGAATTTGTAGCATAATCTTTAGCCAGATAACATCAGATGTTATTCCCAAATACCTCAATTGGTCCTATCAATACTTTGCCCATGTACAGTGATAATGGGGAATCCTGTTATTCTATTCACCATTATCAATGTTTTCATCTTATGCTTCACCTAATTTCTGAACAATAATCCAAAACTGTTGTGTACTGTCTCAGAAACTTAAATACTTTGGTCACTGTGGCTTAGTAAGAACAGCAATGGATGGTATAGTTCCTGACAGGCGAATCGACAAAAGAATGAGTATTTTTGAAGAACAGTAATGAGAGCAATGTTCTGCAAATGACCTGCTTTGTGATGATGATGTCATCATTTTTATCATATTTTATTTTTGCTGAAGTCTTTTATCACCATCACCCTGATAAACATTATAATCATCACCATAATTATTGTCTTTTACAGATGAACGTTCATTGTGCCTATTTTTTGAATCGCTGATCTATGTTGTAGTCCATTAAGATTGCCGGGTCTATATCCATTTGGGTCAGTCCGTTTATACTTCTTAGTTTTTCTATGAGCAGTATGAAGATCCTCTGCCGGCTTGCTAGGCCAGTTGCAGGTTTAGGACAAAAATCTGACCATAGGGAGTCCATCCCCTATGGCGAGCCATATTCCCATTAACTCATGACCTCGCGGTCATGGTTTCCCAGTCTACACAACGTGTAATCTGTTGGTCATCGGCAGGTTCCTAATTTTCACTTTTCACCCCTGCTGTGAGAGGCTTGCCAATCCTAACCCTGCTGGCTGCAGGGCCAGGCGCAGTCCACACCTTGTAGAGATGAGATCAGAAATGAAGAAATCAGTACTAAAGTGGGAGATATAGCTGTATTAGATTTTATTAGAAGGCAGCAAGTCAAATGGTTTGGCCATGCAAACAGGTTACCAGCTAACAGTATACCACAACAAGTAATGATGTATGGACCACAGGGAAGCAGAGGAAGAGGCCAACCACGTAAAAGATGGATGCAGGGAATAACAGAGTCCATGGGAATATCGAAACATGGAATACATAAGCGGGCACTGTCCTGCTGTTTACACTTCACCTCGACACTGCAAGGTACAAGAGGATCATGATGAGGTGAGATGAGATGAGACACATGAACAAAATTATCATGTTTATCATGACTTAATTAATTACTACCAGTATTATCTTTTTATTAATCCTCTGTATTGCCACCTCATGTGTCACAATCATCATCACCTTTATTATTATTGTATGCACCATACTTATTTTTTTTTGCTTTAAGATTCCACTAATTGTTGTATTATAAATATATAAACCAACACTTTCGCTGTTATTAATTTATTTACCATTATCTTTCTGACATCTTTTCATCATCATCTTGTTTATCATTGCCTTGAGGTCACTACTAAATGAGGCAATAGTGTAATGATTTTTGTTCTTTATTTCACTGGAGAAATGTCAATTCAAAACTGAAAACAAAACTGTTCTTAGACATTGGCGCTGAGGACTACGGACAATGTGGTTACAGATGCAGTTCGTAATCCTGCATACCGGTCGAAACACAGCTGTGGGCAATTTGGCAGCAGACTGCCTTTCGTTGGTTTTTTTTTAAGAAATGGCATGGATGCCAGTCGTTCAGAAATCAATGGCAAACTACTGAACATAAACTTGCCCAGGAACAGCCAAAAAATGCTGGGGTTGACTGCTATGTCCGGTAAAGATATGCAACTAACTGAGGACACTGCTGAGGTAGTCTTGTATAAAATTACCCAGCCAAAGGAGCTGTAGTCTTGTAGAGGACAAAACCCAGTTTCTTACTTTAGGTTTATGCAACATGAGTTAGCCTTAAAATGTGTATCCCTGATTAGACTGGATAAAGAGGCTGAACGAGATACCGCTGGATTATATTTTTTTTAGATCTATCCAACAATGCAGATTTCACATTTTTTAAACATTTTGAGTTTTTTTGGAAGAAAAAAAAACATTAAGCCAAAAGCTAAAAAAAAAAAAAAAGTGAAAGTACCAGTTTAGCTAGCTTTCAAATGTTATTTTTTTTTAAATTAACTGAACACAGAAGGCTAAACCATTGTATGGAACGACATCTTACGCTTCGAACTTGTTGTTCATGGCTTTGGAGAGTGTGTAAAGAATCAATAGCAGAAATGTTTCACAAACGATGGTCGGGGACGGGATTCGTGTCTATCTCCTCGTTCACGGTTTCTGTTTCACCAGCATTCCTTCCCTTGACGCCAGCAGTATTTCCGGAGTTGATAGTACCACCCGTATCTCTCCCATTTCCACCACAAACATAAATCTATTTTAATTCAATTGATTAAAAATACATTGAAAGAAGTTAACTTATAAAGACAACTGGTTACTACATCAGAAGAAGAAAACTCATACTCTTAAGGAACATCATGAGAATGAGAAAGCTGAAGTGTGCCATGAGAACGGGAAAGCTGGTGGGGGGAGAGGTGTGGACGGTATTGAGGAGACGAAGAGAGAAAATGCTGAACAGTTTGACATCATGCTTGCTTGCTTGCTTGTATTGGCTTGAGCTCCAACGCGAAGTCCTGTATGTCGGATGAAGGCATCCTGTTGTCCAACATCAGTGTGATGTCATACAGGACCTGAGGTTTGCATGAGTATCCATTGTCCCATGTCTGGCTTATTGGTGTGCAGACTGGTGGTTCCTCGCCATGCAGGCAGACACTCTCCGACTTCGGTGGAATCGACGATCCTACTGACTTTAGCCAGGACCCCGAAGAGACCTGTTGCCCAGGACGCTCGACGAGGGCGTGTCAATAGGTCGTGGCCAGTATATAACCCAGCCCTGGTGCCTTGGAAACACCTCTGCTTCCCATTGACATGGAGGAACATCGGTAACATACATGGTTGGCACGGTAGTACACGAGACAGAAGGCTGTGGACAGTCATGATTACCAACGCCATGCGGCATGGGTTATAAGAAGAATATTGATTAACTACAAACGAGGTACACACGAGACACGCTCATGTGTGCTCTGTCTCTCTAATAAAATGTGTTAGTGTCATCATAATCTAGTAACTTGTCCTGTGCAGAACTTTGACCCATATGACAGTCTTTTCGAAAATTCTTTCTATCATAATCCAGACTCTGTTGCTGTCATATGAAGATTATCTATCACGTTTTGAATCCATTTACCTGGTGGTCTTCCTCTTCTTCGCTTCCCAGGTACCCCTCCCGCTATAATTATTCTTTCCGGGCATTTCATATTCTTCAACTGTGTTTATTTTACTAATCAATCTTTTTACAGGCTCAGAATATTCTTAAACTGTATTTATTAGCATGAGCCGTGTGGTCGAGTGGTTACACACCCGCCTCACACGCCAGTGATCCGGAGTTCGATCCCGGGTCCAGTCAGGGATATGCACTACTGACGAGCTCAAACGAGAGCGAAATTCGAGTCTAGTGCCTTCAATCTGACGTGGATAAGGCCCAGGGCTCCTACCGGAATAATTAAATATGATGTTGTGCTTAATCTTTCAAACCTCAATCCCGAAACAACCAAATAAATCAACTGTATTTATTTTAGTAATCAGTCTTTTTTTTAATAGGCTCAGAATATTTCCTATTCTTTAACTGTATGTATTTTATTAATCAAGCTACTGAACGGAAGCTTACCCAGGAATCACGAACAGCCTAAATATGCTGGGGATTACTGCTACGTCCTGTAAAGGATATGCAACTTCATCGATCTTTTTAATGCTGAGTTCTTGTTTGATAGATCGGTTTCTTTCCTTTTCCGTCGAATGAATATGTTATACTCTTATGTAAAATAAATATTCAACAACGCATGTGTGTTCCTAAGCAGTCTGATTTGTGAAATGTTCAAGCTTTTCACTCGTATGCCACCACGGGAACTACGCATTCTCTCAGTATTCTGACATGTTAGAGTTAGTTAATTAGTCGAGGTTCCAACTTCACGGCAACGGGTCGTCCCCATTCATTATGCTCCATTCCCGTGCCAGCAAATATCACACAAAATGCTCCCCACTGTCCAGTGTGAAAGGTGGAATAGATGGGAGTCTCGGCAATCCAACAAGCCCGCACTGGACTGTGCATAATGCCGCCGTCAGAATGTCAACACAAAATTCATCCACGAATACCACAGTTCATCGTCGATGGACTCGGCAGTCACCAGAAAGACCTCATTGACCCGGGTTTTCTCACAAGGCTCAGTCTCTTACCGCAGGGCGACCCGCCGAAAATGTCGCACAAAGCACGAACTCCGCAGCTTCAGCGTAGGAGTGCTAACTGTGTCCGTAAAGGGGGCTGCGTGGTCTCGAGGTATGGTGTCCGCCTCGAGTGCTGGAGGTTCCGGGTACAAGCCCCTGTGATGCCGGGATTTTTTCTCGTGGACTTCTAGTAATAAATTGCCCCTGGTCTCTGGGTAGTGAGATTGGACGCCCGTGTGTATTGTTGCGCACGTAAAAAATCCCTTGGCAGTTGAAAATCGAAAAATAATACTAATAGCCTAACGGCGCTACCGGGGCAAAATTTCGAGTTAAAATCTACCCAAAGTATTTCAGGATCCTCGCCGGTGCTACGGAGTAGTGCACTGAGCTGAGTTTCGCCATACTCAGGTTTGAGTTAAGAGGAGAACGGAGTGCTTATGGGTTGCACCCGTGTGCCGTGATGTTGATCCATCGACTAAACTAAACTAAACGAAACTGTGTCCGTAACAAACTGATTATGAACGCAACTACGTTATCATTGCTTGTGATACAGCTGCCATTGCTGTAAAAGATGAACACTGAAGGTGATCCCATGGTAGATACTGCGGTAGAAGTGTTAAGAGTTAGGCCCATGTACGATGTCTCAGATAGACAGCTTCATTGACTGACTACTTCCATTCTCATTTCTGATGTAATCACTGCGTTTGTGCCATTGGGCTTTGCCGTGATCTGCGCTCGATATCTAGATGAAAATCCTCACTTTAATCTCTAATGACAAATGACACAGGAGTCCCTGTATATGATGACATGGTCTCTCCATAATTCATGTCTATTAATTGTCCAACTTCTATGTCTGCTCTTCCTTGACACAATTCTGCTATCACTGACTATCAGCTATCAGTTGTCACACGATTGTGGTCTGGACAGGTCAATATGTGCTCTTTCTTATACTTAACAATACCGTCTTCACTTTCGGTTCATTGATTACGGACACTGCGGTTGATTCGCATCTAGTAAACTCCTTTGATATAAGAGGGAACTTAACATATTTACTGGACCCACTGACCGACCTTCTATTTAAGTTGTCCTCTAATTGAGCCGGCTCTATGGAGAAGGCGTTACGGACGCAGTCCGTAATCCCGCATACCGCGTTATAAACACAGCAGACCTTACGTTTTTATGAAATGGTATAGGGGGCCGGTAGTTCAGAAAGCAATGGCAAACTACTGAACGTATACTTGCCAAGGAATCACGAACAGACAAAAAATACTGAAGCTGACTGTTATGTCCTGTAAAGGATATGCAACTATCTTTTTAATTCTAATTGAGTACAATGAATGAAACACCAAAAAAAAGAGAGAAGTTGAATCGATAAGCTTTAGGTAGCCATCGTGGTATAAAACGATCACCATTGACAAAATGGTGTTGTGGTCAAGCAGCACACACCTATGGAACTACATGAAAAACTCTACATGAACCTTACTACTTAAGCAGTTCAATATACCAACTATAGTGTAGTCTTTTTATTTCAGTCTGGTTAATGTTTCCGCTACCGCCATCACTGATGCCATTAAAAAAAACTTGCAGTCGTAGCAATAGCCTCACTCATTAATTTGAAGACTTTTCTTTACTCGTGGACAGCGAATGTCCTTGCACAGCAGTTTAGGCGCACAACTGCCATGTCTGCATAGATCATGACACCGTTGGAATCTATGTTTCAATCATAGACACTCTAATCTCTTTACATACCTCCAAAGGGTTCTATTTTCTGTACCCCCTGTTCAAAGTGATTGTTATGTACATGCAGGAGGGAAAGGTAACCATTACTCTCCGGGAACAATGCCAGTAACTTCACATACTTGATTGGAGGTCAGTGTGGCAGGGTGGATAGAGTGTTTGTTATTAAATATCTGGTGTGCTGATGCCGAGGTAGTGGGTTCAACCCCTAAACCGGACAGTTGGACTAAAATGTTGACTTTTCACCCTTGACTTGGGGATGTAAATTATAAGTGCCCCTGAAGTGGGAGAATTTTGCCTGATGGCGACGTTTTTCAGCTTATCTGCTCATTGTCCACGTTTCACATTCATACAGAAGTATAGGTACTAAGTAGCACTTCAACACTCTTTTTCACATTGCAAGTGACATTTTGTTATTGGTCAGTATGCATGGACTACACTTGAGTAAGTGAGCGGCGACAAAAACAAAAAAGAAAACATATCTGCATGGCAAAATATGCCGGGCTCCCTGACGAAGGAGTTAACGACTTTCTCCGTAAACCCGTATATCCACGTGAGGAACACAGCTGCGCGAGATTCGGCAGGGGAATCGCGTCGCGTTGGTCACTTACGGGGTATGTGAGCCGGTCGCTCAGAAAGCAATGGCAAACAACTGAGCGTAATCTTGCCAAGAACATCAACAGCAGCTGAAAATGCTGGTGTTGACTGCAATGTCCTGTAAGGATATGCAACTTTAAAAAACAAAATTTCTTATATGCAGTCAACCCACGCCTTCCCCTTTCCCCTCTTTGCTCTGCATGTAGTGCATCTCTGTGTCAGCTCTCATCTTAAGGTAAGGTCGCGCCTTCCACATGTTAATTCTGTACGCTATCGCTGGTTGGCTCAAGAAGAATTGAAAAAACAAAAAATGTGTATCTATGGTGCACGTCTCCAATCTTTTCATATATGTTCAGCTAGCAATGAGAATGATACACACAGGTTCTCGAAAGTACCAGTCCTTAGCCACAATAGCATAACATAGCGGCCCCCTCCCACCCTCACGGGTCTCTGGAAAAATGGCGCACATGGTCTGAATTACTCAGTCTAAAAACAAAAAAGGGGGGGGGGGGCTGCGTGGCCTCGAGGTATGGTGTCCGCCTCGAGTGCTGGGGGTCCCGGGTTCAAGCCCCAGTGATGACCAGGATCCTTTCCACGCGGACCTCCAGTAATAAAATTTTCCCTGGTCTCTGGGTAGCGAGATCGGAAACCCGTGTGTATTGTTGCGCACGTAAAAATCCGGTAGTTTTTTTTTTTTTTTTTTTGCATAAAAACATCGCTTTAAACATCAGCATCTTTCAGCTGATTGTTGATTTCTTGGCAAGATTACGCTCAGTAGTTTGCCATTGCTTTCTGAGCGGCCGGCTCACATACCCCTAAGTTACCGACCCGATTCGAATCACTGCTGATTCTCATCGTCGTCACGTTACTTACGAGAGTATACGAGGTTACGGAGAAAAGTCGCTAACCTCTAGGCCAGAAAGCCGACAAAAAATCCATTGGCAGTTGGAAATCGAAAAAAGAGTAGCCTGGCGGCGCTGCTTGGGCAAAATTTCGAGTTAAAAATCTACCCAAAGTATTTCAGGATCCTCGCCGGTGCTACGGATTTCGTGCACTGAGCTGAGTTTCTCCAGACTCAGGTTTTAGTTATGAGGAGAACGGAGCACTTATGGGTTGCACCCGTGTGCCGTGATATTGATCCATCGGCTAAACTAAACTAGTCTAAAAACAAACCAATGACCTTCATTGAGCGAGGCAGTCGTTTAACCAAACCATTTCGTCATACAGTTCGTGGTAGTGGGAATTCTGTGGCAGACTTGAACTTATTAATATTGTTATGGGTATACATATGATGCTGAATCATTTCATTTTGTATCTTCTCTGGTCCAGGGATTTTTCTTGATGCATTTTCTTTAAGTTATTCTGTTACGAATTGATTGAAAATCTTTCTTTAAATAATGCAAAATTTGGTGAGAATTATTTTATGTTCTTTGCTTTTCAGACTTGCAAATGAATTCTCAAGGGGCAGACTGCTCATTTCTGAAAGTGATTTATTAAAAGTGTTGGCCTTGTCTTATTCTTGTAGCAGATGTCTGTCCACAGCCTCCTGTCTTGTGTACTACCAGTCATTTCTGGTACCGATGTTTCTCCATGTCTAATGCTAAACTGTCCAGCATATTCTCTCTTGATATCCCCATACCTCCTCAAACTGTACCATCGTCACGACATACTGTCTTTCCCCGTCTGATGTTATGTCCAAACTGTACCATCGTCACGACATACTGTCTTTCCCCGTCTCATGTTATGTCCAAACTGTACCATCGTCATGACATACTGTCTTTCCCCGTCTCATGTTATGTCCAAAGAATAGATTTTCTTCTTCTGTTGTCAATAACCATGCAGTGGCTTAGGGTTACGTTCATATTATTAATATTTTACCTGGCAGGTTTTTCAAGTTTTCAAGCCCTTTTGCTTTGGTTCTGAGGTTCAGGTTGTTGTAGGTATCTTATCATTTCCCAGGTTTTGTTTTTAAACATCATCTGAGTCATTAATCTATTGTTTTCTAGCCAATTTCCTTGTGTAGGATGTATTTCTGCTTTCTATCGCGTAAGTAAATCATTCATTGGCACCTTTCCGTCTTGACAGACGATAATTTGGTACATTGTGCTTCAAAAAGGCTTAATAACTACGATCCATGGCGGTGGCGAGTGTGGCTGGTAAGGCCAATTCTTGCTGCAAATGTTTGCCCACAGTAGGTGCATGTGAAAACATGGTCACTTCCACCATTTTGCACCATCTTACGTCTCTCACGCTCTATGTGTGCTTTATCTGCAATCATTTTCTCCTTTGTCTTTATTCCATTTCTGATAGTTGCCCTCCATGCAACACGTTCAGCGGCGACGTGCTCCCAATGTGCATTATCAATGCCTGTATCAATCATGTCCCGCTTACACGCATCTTTGTATCGTAGTAGAGGCCGACCCTGAGATCTCCTACCCGTCTGTAATTCCCCCAAAAAGATGTCCTTAGGTATTCTATCATCATCCATCCTCCTAACGTGTCCTATCCATCTAAGTCTTCGAAGACTGAGCATGGAATACACCGTCACACAACCTGATCTTTCCAATACTTCAGTATTTGTGATTTTGTCTTGCCACCTAATACCAAGTATTCTTCGCAGACACCGTATATGAAAGCTGTTTAAACGTTTCTCTTGGCTTGAGTAAGTTGTCCAGGTTTCATTCCATAAAGAAGAGTACTAAGGACACAGGCTTGGTAGACGAGGACTTTTGTTTTGGCAGTAAGCTTCCTGTTCTCCCAGACTCTTTTTGCTAACATGTTCATTGTTGTTGCTGCCTTGCCAATCCTGATGGTGATTTCCTGATCGAGGGATAATTTGCTATTTACCTCTGATCCTAGATATGTAAAATGGTCTACTATCTCCAGTTCGGCGTCGTCAATAAAGATTGATGGTACACCATGTGCACCTTGTGACATAATCAGTGTCTTCTTTTTGTTAATTGTTAAACCAAATTCAGAACAAGCATTGGAGAATGCAGATAGTAGATGTTGTAATTCTTCCTCAGAGTGGGTCGTAATCGCAGCATCATCCGCAAAAAGCAACTCTCTGATTAGTACCCTGCTAATTTTGGTCTTGGCCTTCAATCTCTGAGCATTATAGAGGCCACCATCTGAGCGTGAGTGAATGTATATACCGTCATCCTGATCACGAAAGGCATATTTCAGTAGAAGTGAAAAGTATATCCCAAAGAGGGTGGGGGATAGTACACAACCTTGCTTAACTCCACTCTTGATTTCAAACTCTTCTGAAGTTGAGCCATCAAACTTGATTATACCCTTCATGCCTGTGTGGAACGATTCCACAATGGACAGAAGAGTTGGTGGGCAGCCAATCTTCTTTAGTGCTTTGAACAGACCCTCACGACTGACCAAATCGAATGCCTTTGTAAGGTCGATGAAGGCAATAAACAGTGGCTGATTTTGTTCCCGGCATTTTTCTTGCATCTGTCGCAATGAGAATATCATATCAATGGTAGACCGGTTCTGACGGAAGCCGCACTGTGATTCGGGGTAGACTTGATCTCCCACGACTTGAAGTCTGTGCAGGACAATTCTGGCAAATACTTTCCCAACAATACACAGAAGTGAGATACCCCTATAGTTGTTACAGTCGCTCCGATCTCCCTTGTTCTTGTACAGCGTTATGATGTTTGAATCTTTGAAATCCTGTGGGACTTGTCCTTCTCGCCAGCATAGCTCTATTAGCTGGTGGATCTGTAGAGCGAGTGTGTCTTGCCCACTCCTGATTCCCTCTATTGGAATCCCATCCTTACCTGGAGCCTTGCCAGATGCAAGCTCATTTATAGCACACTTAACTTCTGTTATAGTGGGAAGTGTGTCCAGGTGGTCAAGAGTTGGCAGGGCCTCTATGACGTTGAGGGCATCATCCGCTAGCTTGGTCTCACTTGAGTAAAGCTCTAAATAGTGCTCGACCCATCTATCCATCTGCTGTTTCTTATCAGTGATGATTTCTCCAGTCAAGGTTTTCAGCGGTGCACTTCTTTTGATCATTGGAACACAGGCTTTCTTTATCCCTTTATACATGCTTCTGATGTTTCCCTTATCACTTGCGATTTGAATGGACTCACATAACTTGATCCAATAGTCATTCGCACACTGCCTGGCAGCCTTTTTTACATCCTTCCTAGCTTGCTTCAGCTCACTCAGAGTGTTACGCGTTGGTCTTTCCTTGTTTCTTAAGAGAGCTAACTTCTTTTTATCAATCAAGGGCTGCAGTATCTGGCTGTTTGCCGCAAACCAGTCCTGCCTCTTATGATCCACAGTGCCGTAAACCCCTACCGCTGTTTTATGAATAGTTTCCTTAAGTTTACTCCTTTTATCATTTACTATACAATTTTCTGATGTATCATTGAAAGCGTCTTCAAGTTGCTGTTGAAATTCAAAGCACTTTCCAGGATCGTGAGTGTTAGTAATATTAATCATGGGGCTAGACTTGTGTTTAGCTGTGTAGATTCTCATTGGTCTCAGTCTAACCCTTGCAACAACCAAAGAATGATCTGTATCACAGTCAGCACTGTGGTAACTTCGAGTTAATGATGTATGGTTCAGATGTTGTCTCCGTGTGATAATGAAGTCCAGCTGATGCCAATGGCCGGATCTTGGATGTTTCCATGTGACCTTATGCATCTCTTTTGTTTTAAAAAAGGAGTTTGTAATACATAGGTCATTTCTAGTGCAATGCTCCAGCAGCCTTTGCCCATTATCATTCATGCGACCGATGTTGTATTTTCCAAGGCACACTGGCCATGAACTCGAGTCCTTGCCCACACGAGCATTGAAATCACCGAGCATATAAATGTAGTCGGATTTTGGAACTGCCTTGATCGCAGAGTCTAGCTGCTCATAGAACGTATCCTTCACATCATCAGAGGAAGCGAGTGTCGGTGCATACGCAGTGAGAATGGTGGAAAATCCACAAGAGGTTACCAAGCGCAGTGATAATAATCTTTCATTACCTCCAGCTGGGATATCAATCATTCCCAGTAGTGAATTCTTCACTGCAAAGCCCACACCATGTTGCCTTTTTTCTGCCTGCCCTCTACCCTTCCAAAAAAGGTGTAATTGTTTTCCCTGAGTGACTCTTCCTCAGTGAGGCGAGTCTCCTGCAGGCCATCAATATCAATGTTAAGACGATTGAGTTCAGCATCAATCACAGCCGTTTTTCTCACATCGTCAATATTTGTCAAGTCAGTGGAAAATCCTGGACACATGGTTCTCACGTTCCAGGTTGCAAGCTTGAGGTTTCTATTCTTTTTATTAGTACCTGGTGCATTGGTTTTACAGTCAGATTTTGTCCTAGCCCCAAGCACCCATTGAAGCAGGCAGGCTGTGGCGGATCAGCACCCAATTGGCTGGGGGCTGCCCAGCTTGAGGCGGGCGGTAGCTGATCAGTGACACCTGTAGGTGTCTCCCACCGTCAGAGGCAACGCGTGGCGCCCCATGTCTACGCCAACTGACAAGGACTTATAACCCGTAACAGTTGCCTCTCGCTTTGATTCCGAGACCGGTTAAGACCAGGGATGGAGTTATTGCCTCTCCATAGCACAAAGCCTGGGCTAAAATAAAGAAACCATGTGTTGCCCATGCAGCATGATCCCTCTCTCGGCCTGCCTAGTTCACTCCAGAGGAAAGTTGAACACCTATAATCTGGAACAAGACAAGCTGCAGAAGCTGCCGGATCAGCAAAGCAATGCTCTAACTGTCCGCCTGTCGGAGCTTCGATCCTAGACCAGCTGCCAACCAAGGCTTAGGGCCTGGTCTGCCCTGCCATGACTTATTTTGTCTTTGGGTTGCATTTCCTCGCACCAGGATAAGGCTTGTACCCTCCCAATTGCGCTCTTCCGCCCGAAGCCGTTGGCACAATGTGGGGTGTCGGGTTTGGTAAGCGCCGCCCAACATTCGGCGCTGACAGAAAGCAGGTAGTACCGTCTACTGTCATACGGCAGCTCAGTCATATCTGACTAAGACCTGACTACACGCGTAAGTAAATAAAGGATCTGTTTACATATATAGACATGCTCGATCCTCATAACCCCTACATGGGATATTGTTGAGTCAGTTTGTCTCCTGAAACACGATTGTCCATTATCCTTACTCTTCCATGCATTTTATAATAAAATTAATGTTAATAACTTTCCCTCAGAAATCAGTGATGACATTTCATATAATATAAAGATAATTGCCGTTAAAAAATACTTGTAATCAGGAAAATCACCAGACTTGGGGTTTATGACCCACAGGTTGCGAGCATTGTATTTAGACACACACATTTGACTGAAATATCTAAGTATATATGGTACAATTATAAAGACAACAAATGCAGTATGACAAAACAAAGCAAAAAAATCATTGCTTAAAAAATATACTCAATTTTATTCAGGTGACTTCTATTTCAAATCTACAAGAGTGATCGTACAAATAATGCCAGATAAATTAAAAAGCCTGTAGTTCCTTATAACAACAAATAAGTCAATAACAACAGTCATAAAACATATACCTTCCATCACAATGCAGTACGGACTGATGTATGCACCTGTTGTACAATATCACACATTGTATATTTCACCGTTATTAATGTTGAATATTGTATAGAAATATTCTCATTGTAGTTGCCATATTTGAAAGACATAAAAACTCAACAAATACATGGTATGAATGCATATTATGTACAATATTTACATAACAATCATGACTAGGTGAATGCTGAAACGTGTGGCTGAGACCAGGACATATTTGGTCCTCAGGCACACACATTGAATGATAACATGAAGTAAAACGAACTATTGAATGATGGAATGGAGTAAAGCAGGGGAGGACAGACAAATGCATGTGGACAACTTAAACATCTGGGCAACAAATAACAGTACAAGCAACACCAACTTCATCAAAAACATTAGACAACACAGTGGCTTGGAGAGTTGTGATTGCCCATGTCTGCTCCAGACCTGGCCCCAAAGAAGAAGTCTGAGCTAGGTGAAAGTTAAGTGGTAACTGACCAGAAAAGAAGAAGCTGACTTATTGTCCGAGACAGAAGGAGTTAAAGGGTTAACCCTTTGTCAAAGGGAGGTAAAATGCTGTATAAGACACAGGGGGTTATCTGGGACAGGTGGAGTTAATATGTTAATTGTTTGAGGTAGTAGTTAAAGTGAAAATATCTGGAACATATGGTGTTAACATGCTGTCTCGGGTAGAGGGAGCACAAGTGCTAAATATCTGAGATATAAAGAGTTAAAGTGCTAATCCGATAAACATAATTAAGGGCTAACTATCTGGAACAGAGAGGACAAGGTAACAACTGCCTAGAGCAGAATGAGGTAATGTGCTAGTGTGGACACTTTAAGGTGAGACGTTAAATGTCTGGAGGTTAAGGCCTGATCCAAGAGTCTGGTGATTGTAACGACTAGTCGACTAAACTAAACTGTGGACACTTTTAAGGTGAGACGTTAAATGTCTGGAGGTTAAGGCCTGATCCAAGAGTCTGGTGATTATGTGAATTACAAACCATGATCGCCCATGCATATTGGCATGGCACATATGATGATACTGAATGCCCGGAGTAGAAGTCTGCAGCAGAACAAGTGTATATATATATATATATATGGTAGTCCAGAGGTTAGACACTCACCTGCCTGACCGGTAGTCTTGGGTTCGATCCGCACCAGGATGGATTCAAATTTTTAAAATAGACTCGGTCGACCAGCCTTAAATGGGTACCAGGAATTACCTTGATAAAGTGAAGGCGGCTGGCATGATACCAGTTACATTTACCCACTCCCACCTTTGGGTCTATACAAACCTCTATGTGTAAAATGCACCTTAGGCATGTAAAAGGAACCTTAAGAGAAGATATATATATATATATTGCATAGAAAATGTCATGCATGTACAGTCAGCAATAACTGAAAGACACATATTTGGTGCTCAAATTAAATGTAAAATAAATATAAAATTTTATGTAACATGTCTCTTCCAATATGCTCAGACTGTTAGTATATTCTCTCGCACCTTGCAGATGTGGCTTTTCAATGTTATTTCCCTGATGAGGAATATACTATACTAATGTAATTGTAACATCATGTTTCAGAGTTCATGATTAACTCAATGATGTCTGAAGGGAACAAACATATAATGTTTATAGTCAGCTGTCTCTAATTTATATCCATATATCGTGACAAATTAATGTGTGAAAAACTAATTTTTGTGAGCACACTTGCTCATTCTTCTTATTTCGTTCGCTGAAATGTGTCTATATCTGCAATGAACTTGCAAATTAACTCTTATATGAATTTCACTGCTTTTTTTATTTTCATCAGTGGTCCATAGAGTTTATCCTTGACTATTGTTTCTCTAGGCCAAAAGTTTACCTAGCTATGTCATATTTTGGGCAGTCCTGGAGTATGTGATCTGCTGTCCATGGCTGATTCGTCAATCTTGAATTCTTTTTACAACTTGCTCATTCAATCACCTAATCATATATTCACTCATCCACCCACTAATCACTCATTAACCAACCCAATGATTGACCGACTCATTCACTGAAATGTTGGTATAATTAAGGATTGCTGGCTGTTTTTCATATATCCAAAAGGAAGTAGGCAACAGCAATGATATAAATAGAAGAGAATTATGTTTTTAAGTTTAGTATTTGTAGCACATAATTTTCTTCCAATGGTAACATTACATTTGCAATAATCCAGTGATGAATGGGAATACTTGTAACAAATCTATTATGCAACAATAAACCTGTGACAAATGTTGTACAAGTCTCAAATTATACAGAATTCCCATATCTTCATCAAGTGAGATGATCAGGTTCTTTCTTCCTCCACAATCTTTCCAAACTCATAGCCTGGATAGGTTCTCATTTTATGACCCAGCGTGGCAAAGCAAATCTCTAATGCGGTTGTTAAAATTGCAGGATCTATAATTGACTGGTACCTTGCCGTCTTGACAGATGATAGTTTATAAAATAGAGTTATACCTCTCCATAACACAAAGCCTGGGCTGAGTTTAGAGACCATGTGCTGCCCATACAGCATGATCCCTCTCTCGGCCTGCCAAGTTTACTCCAGAGGAAAGGTAACACCAATACATTTGGAAACAGAAAAGCTGCAGAAGCTGCCGGATCAGCAAAGCAATGCTCTACTGTCCACCTATCGGAGCTTCCATCCTAGATCAGGTGTCAGGTCTTAGTCAGATATGACTGAGCTACCGTATGACAGTAGACGATGCTACCTGCTTTATGTTAGTGCCAAAAGTAGGGCGGCACTCACCAAACTCGACACTCCACAATGCCAACAGCTTCGGGTGGAGGAGTGCAAATGGGAGGGTGCAAGCCTTACCCTAGTACAAGGAAATGCAACCTAAAGAATAAATATCCTGGCAGGACAGACCAGGCTCTAAGCCTTGGCTCGGCAACTGGATCTATAATAAATATACCTGTTGTTGCCTACTTCCATTTGGATTTCTTTGGATCCTGCCTTAGTCACTTTTTTCATACAGTTATTTGTAAATAAATATACATTTATGTATATGATAGAGACAACAGACAATTAACTCTGCACTACAGAATGACAGATAACATACAATTATACATGTGTAAGTTTAAGAGGTACATAGTTATGTGTGTGTTTGGCCTAGGAATGAGGGATAATATATTGTTTATATACATTGAAAGATTGTTCTCATTATGTGATAGACACTGCCATAGATAAGTACCGTGGATTTTCTCACTCTGACACCCAGTGAAATATAACATACTGTATAATGCAGACGCAGTCAGTGAATTATAAAATACTGTCTCTGCATGTTGACACAGCCAGTGAATTATAACATACTGTCCATGAATGTTGACACGACCTGTGAATTATAATGTACTATCTCTGAATGATGACGCCACCAGTGAATTTTCTTTTAAACATACTGTCTCTGAATGTTGACAAGACCAGGGAATTATTCTTTAAGTCTGGTATTTTGTCACTGATGTGGACGTAGTCAAGCATAAAGTTCATGTTTAGTATTCTGACTCTGAACAAAGACACATTCAGTTAAGTATTTTAGGTTTATGTTTAGTTTCGTCTCTGAATTCGGACACAGTCAGTGAAGTACCAAATCTTCAGGTTCATGTTTAGTAATGTCACTGAACACGGACACAGTGAAACATCAGGATCATATTCAGTGTTCTGTCTCTTAACACATACACGATGAAGCATCAGATTCTCAGGTTGATGTTTAGTATTCCTTCTTTGAACATGGACACAATGCAGTATCATATTCATGTTGCCGGGAAGGTTAAACCCGGTCAACAAATGCCTGCAGAAGTCGGATGTGTCGGCCTAACAGCGCAAGAACGCAGCTCTACTGTAAACAGGCACAATGCAATCACATCCGGAAAAAAAACTCCGGATGAACGCAGAAGAAGAAGAAGATTCATGTTGAGTATTCTGTCTCTGAACATGGACAGTAAAAGAGCATCTAGTTCTTAGGTCCACATTAACTATCCTGTCTCTGAACATGGACACAATGAAGCATCAAATTCATGTTCACTATTCTGTCTCTGAACACGGACACAATGAAGCATCAAATTCATGTTCACTATTCTGTCTATGAACACGGACACAGTCAGTGAAGTATCAGACTCATGCTTGTTGACTGATTAAATCTTGCCGTCAAATTATGTGTAGAGCAAATTTTTAAGGCGCTGACTCTTGTGAAACAGACAGATGATCACTCAGTGAATCCAAACACTTCCACCACACGACAGCTGGAAAATAAATTGAGAACATCTATTACTGAATCATCAATAAATTTGTCTTTATCATTATTAACATGCCTTTCTATTCTTGTATCTTCTAACTGTTGCCTTATTTTTCTTCATGGGTGAAAACTATGTTTTCAAAACCTATGACTCTTCCATCATAAACAATATAAAACCTGATTCTTTCAGTTAAAACATTTTCCGATAAAATTCTTATATTCTTTGACAGGTAAGACTATTGCAAGGAATGCTATTTTATCCTGTGCATTACATTATATGACTTAACACTCTGAAATCACATTATCTTTCTCATCTTCTTTCCTTCTTCAAGGAAATTTGCCAAACCTAGTTAAGCACCTCAAAGGTCAATATGTCAACTTAAGCATGCATTTGTGTAAGGTCTGCTTCACCCATTCAAGGTAGCAGACTGTATCCCTATGGGTAGGTTTTCTTTCCTAAAAATCTTGCTGGGCAGTAGCCTTAAGACCTACCTACTCCTTACAATTTCCAGTTGCCATGGGATTTTTAATGTATGGAACTTGCACAAGGGACTTCTCGTTTTTTTGCCTTTATCCGAGAAGGCTAGGTATCCAGTCTCAGTAACCAAGAGATCAAGAGGACATGTCATAGGAGTAGATACATATAGTTCTTCAACAAGTTTTCAGCCCCTTTCTGGGAACACGCCTCAGATTTTATGAGCCTGAGGCAGACACATAATAGCCATAGCTCCCCACTAATAGTCTGATAAACCACTTTATAATATACAACTTAATACTCTAAAACTACATTATAATATATAACTTAACACTCTGAAATGACACTGCATTATATGATTTAATGCACTGAAATCACATTACCTTATACGATTTAACACTGTGAAACCACATTACAATATATGATTTACTACACGGAAACCACATTACGTTATACGACTTAACACTCTGAAACTATCCAGCATTATATGATTTAATACACAGGAACCACATTGCATTATATGATTTAAAATACTGAAACTACATTACATTATATGATTTAACACTGTGAAACCACGTTAGATCATTTGACTTTACACTGAACCCCTCTGACTTAACAGTGATACCACATTTCATTATATGACTTAGCTCTGTGAAACCACATTACATTATATGACTTAACACTGAAACCACATTACATTATATGACTTAGTTCTGTGAAACCACATTACATAACATGCTCTGTTAATTAGTTTGTGGACACAATAGAGTACGCAACCACATGCATACAAAACCTAGGCAGACCATCTGGCCTGGAGAGTCGACAGTGGAAGATAAACTCTATGGACTGCCGAGTGAGCTAAAGAAGACAGTTAAATTCATACAAGAGACAACATTGCAGTTATAGACATATTTCAAGCGAACGAAAGAAGAAGAAGAAGAAATTAGTTTGTGGGATGTATTCTTCAAATAAAGCTGTCTTTTTGTGTTTTATTGCACAAATTAAGTCATCATCATCATGTGCTGTGCCAATGGCTCAGGCAATAATGTTTCTTCACAAACATCTGTCCTCTATGCTCTTGATCAAATCTACCATTAATTGTATTTATCTTAAATATAGATAAAGAAAATGAGCTTTGACCAACCTAAAATCTGTAGTAGTACATAGAGGAAGGTTGTTAAATGTGTCACAGTGTGTCGAGCTGCATCTGTTCATCATTTCATCCAGGTATATGGCTGTTCCATTCCTGTAACATACCATACAGTTATTATTGTCAACAATTAATATTTAACGTGCAAGAGAACAAACATAATTTTCTGTTGCTCATTATGTTTCTTATTCTGTTTGATTTTTTTCATCATATCTTCTTCCTTTACTTATTCGGTTTATCTCTAGCACAAATTCCAAAACTACAATGAACATACTCACCCCCATAACAATGCCTCCAGACTCTACTACTACAACTCTAACAAAGATAACATTACCCACTGCCAATAACAGTATATTTACTCTTCAATTATAACAAAGATAACAATACCCACTGCCAATGTCAAAGCCTGCAGACTTTACTACTAAAACTCTAACAAACATAACAATACCCCTCTGCCATTAAATAGAGTCTGTATACTCTACAACTATAACAATGATAACAATACCCACTACCAGTAACAAAGCCCACAGCTCTACCGCTAAAACTATAACAAAGATAAATATCCGCTGTCAATAATAATGCCAACATACTTTACAACTACGACAAAGATAACAATACCCACTTTCAGTAACATTTACCACTACAACTATATCAACAACAAAAAATACCCGCTGTCAATAATAATGCACACATACTTTACATCTTTAATAAAGATAACAATAACCACTGCTAATTATAGTGCTCAGAGTCTCCACTAAAACTAAGACAAAAAAAATATCCACTGCAAATGATAATACCTATATATATATATATAACAATAGCCAATGCCAATGATACTGCTCAGATACTCAATTAACTATATATATAACAATAGCCAATGTCAATAATACTGCTCAGATACTCAATTAACTATTTTGATAAAAATATCCAATGCCAATGATAGTGCTCAGACACTCAATGAACTATTTTGATAAAAATATCCAATGCGAATGATAGTGCTCAGACACTCAATGAACTATTTAGATACAAATATCCAATGCCAATGATAGTGCTCAGATACTCAATTAACTATTTTGATAACAATATCCAATGCCAATGATAGTGCTTAGATACTCAATGAACTATTTAGATAACAATATCCAATGCCAATGATAGTGCTTAGATACTCAATTAACTATATATATATAACAATATCCAATGCCAATAATATTGCTCAGATACTCAATTAACTATTTAGATACAAATATCCAATACCAATGATAGTGCTCAGATACTCAATTAACTATTTAGATAACAATATCCAACGCCAATAATAGTGCTCAGATACTCAATTAACTATTTAGATACAAATATCCAATGCCAATAATAGTGCTCAGATACTCAATTAACTATTTAGATAACAATATCCAACGCCAATAATAGTGCTCAGATACTCAATTAACTATATATATATATATATAACAATATCCAATGCCAATAATATTGCTCAGATACTCAACTATTTTGATAAAAATATCCAATGCCAATGATAGTGCTCAGACACTCAATGAACTATTTAGATAACAATATCCAATGCCAATGATAGTGCTCAGATACTCAATTAACTATTTAGATACAAATATCCAATGCCAATGATAGTGCTCAGATACTCAATGAACTATTTAGATACAAATATCCAATGCCAATGATAGTGCACAGATACTCAATTAACTATTTAGATAACAATATCCAACGCCAATAATAGTGCTCAGATACTCAATTAACTATTTAGATACAAATATCCAATGCCAACGACAGTGCTCAGATACTCAATTAACTATTTAGATACAAATATCAAATGCCAATGATAGTGCACAGATACTCAATTACCTATATAGATAACAATATCCAAAGCCAATGATAGTGCTCAGATACTCAATTAACTATTTAGATAAAAATATCCAATGCCAATGATAGTGCTCAGACACTCAATGAACTATTTAGATAACAATATCCAATGCCAATAATATTGCTCAGATACTCAATTAACTATTTAGATACAAATATCCAATGCCAATGATAGTGCTCAGATACTCAATGAACTATTTAGATACAAATATCCAATGCCAATGATAGTGCACAGATACTCAATTAACTATTTAGATAACAATATCCAACGCCAATAATAGTGCTCAAATACTCAATTAACTATTTAGATACAAATATCCAATGCCAACGATAGTGCTCAGATACTCAATTAACTATTTAGATACAAATATCCAATGCCAATGATAGTGCACAGATACTCAATTAACTATTTAGATAACAATATCCAACGCCAATGATAGTGCTCAGATACTCAATTACCTATATAGATAACAATATCCAATGCCAATGATAGTGCACAGATACTCAATTAACTATTTAGATAACAATATCCAATGCCAATGATAGTGCTCAGATACTCAATTAACTATTCATATACAAATATCCAATGCCAACGATAGTGCTCAGATACTCAATGAACTATTTAGATACAAATATCCAATGCCAATGATAGTGCACAGATACTCAATTAACTATTTAGATAACAATATCCAATGCCAATAATAGTGCTCAGATACTCAATTAACTATTTAGATACAAATATCCAATGCCAACGATAGTGCTCAGATACTCAATTAACTATTTAGATACAAATATCCAATGCCAACGATAGTGCACAG
Organism: Cepaea nemoralis; assembly: GCA_014155875.1. Taxonomy (NCBI): domain Eukaryota; kingdom Metazoa; phylum Mollusca; class Gastropoda; order Stylommatophora; family Helicidae; genus Cepaea; species Cepaea nemoralis. Next base: position 113,666 of record JACEFZ010009726.1, on the reverse strand, counting down.
ATACTCAATTAACTATTTAGATAACAATATCCAACGCCAATGATAGTGCTCAGATACTCAATTACCTATATAGATAACAATATCCAATGCCAATGATAGTGCACAGATACTCAATGAACTATTTAGATACAAATATCCAATGCCAATGATAGTGCTCAGATACTCAATTAACTATTTAGATACAAATATCCAATGCCAATGATAGTGCACAGATACTCAATTACCTATATAGATAACAATATCCAATGCCAATGATAGTGCACAGATACTCAATTAACTATTTAGATAACAATATCCAATGCCAATGATAGTGCTCAGATACTCAATTAACTATTTAGATAACAATATCCAATGCCAATGATAGTGCACAGATACTCAATTAACTATTTAGAAAGAAATATCCAATGCCAATGATAGTGCTCAGATACTCAATTAACTATTTAGATACAAATATCCAATGCCAATGATAGTGCACAGATACTCAATTACCTATATAGATAACAATATCCAATGCCAATGATAGTGCTCAGATACTCAATTAATTATTTAGATACAAATATCCAATGCCAATGATAGTGCTCAGATACTCAATTAACTATTTAGATACAAATATCCAATGCCAATTATAGTACACAGATACTCAATGAACTATTTAGATAACAATATCCAATGCCAATGATAGTGCTCAGATACCCCGCCAACTACAAACATAGACAACATACCCACTGCCACTGATAGTGCTCAGATACTCCACCAACTTGTGTGGATATTCTGAGGAGTCAAAGTCGTGGAGCCGAATTGGATATTCTTATGCAGGTATAGGCTCATATTCAAGTGGACAACGGGAGGAGTCACTTGCTGGGATCGAAAGACCATGGACCCAGGAGCGAGATGAATATAACTAGAGGATACTGACACGGAACAAACGAACACAGGAAATGAAAACCAGAATGAGCGCTGAGGTAGAGGTTAAGGACATATGAGCATGGCAATTCGAGCTGCTCGTAATAGGTGCTGATCCTGTCTTAGGGACACCCTATAGAGACGAAGAATTGTGTATTGCAACATTATTGAGACACCAAATAAACAGGTGTATTTTAATGCTTTATCGTCAGAGCCGCATCTGTGAATTTTCGTTGCCAACTTCAGTTTGACGTTGAGTGTTTTGTTTACTCAGGAGGCGAGCCAAATTTCAACAATACCTCGGGTGGATTCTTATAATTGAGAGGGATCGCACTTCGAGGCATATGGGGACTCTTACCGGCCAAGTAAATTACAGCAGTGACCTTACGAGATCCACAAATGAATAATGAAGCCTGTACGGCAGGAATATGTCAAGAAACTGTGCACGGAAAAAAAGCTTGCACACCAAACTTCAATGTGACGCACCACGCGACATTCGGCGGAAATGATAACGCTCAATAAAACGCTGGAATATTCACAGTTGAAAACACAGAGCGAACATTACAAATTACAATAATATAAGTATTGCTAAAAGATCTACAACAGAAGGTAAGAGGAACTTTAATATACCTCTTAGATCTCGCACATACATCGAGAACTTACGTGCCAGACATTAGTCAATAAACATTTACAACAGCAATATTTACACATCGAGCAAGTAGCGGTATACCTAAGTCTGAAATGCTGATATATAATTATACAGCTACTGAATTGTCAACACTACAACTACAAATGCATCTATGAAATAGTCGCCAACGCACATATATATTTATCATCTACAAGATCAAATAGAAATAACATGCAATTAACAGTTTGCACAGTTACGTGCGCATCAGATATGAATAAGTTTTCGCGCACTATTGCACGGATGTAATATAACAGAATTGACAGCACGTATTTAAAGAATATTTATGTGAATTATTATGGAATTGAAATTGAAAAGTGCAATACTAGTTTAAGATCTTTAGAACTTATAAACAAAACGATGTCTGAGGAAAGTATTTAATTATATTGGACAGAGTGTGATCAAAAGATGAAGTACATACTTGGCATACTTATGCATCACATCAGGAGAGTAGGCCATAACCGGACACTGTACTGTTAGTGATAACAACAATTATTGAACGCATATCTGATAGCCTGGATACATCGTTTCCGAGGACAACATAGAAACTAGAACACCAACACCACCTTCTTCACACCACCGGACATATATGAATTCACAGTAACGAACACACTATATACACCCGTACCATTGTTCTGGACAGACATGACACATTCGTTCATGGAAACTCTGGGACATTGTCACTAGGTGGTGAAGACATTGAAGCAATATCACGACATTGAACCGACACCTTACTTTACCGGCATCGACGCACGTTCGTCAGGAACTTAAGATGAACTGGAACCAGGAGTTTGGCAAATAGCGTCGATACGTATCAACTTCACTGCAAGTAATTACTGTCATCAAACGACACTCAAGTACGTGACGTGCGCTATTAGTGGACAAGGCACATATTACACATGTGCAGCCAACCATTACAGGGATCATACGCGCAGATACTACCAGAACCAGTCGGCCAAGATCTATCTTAAAGCCGAAAGTACTCAAGTTCATCGGTGATACCACAGCCGACTAAGCACTTCTCTGAAGTCGGCCACGGACCACGTAGGTTCAGGGTATTAGTGTAAGTTCATTACACTATCGTATTAACACAAACAGGAACAACAGCCTATCACTGCGTCACTCGCCACGGCACTTTACTTCTACACTCATTATAGTATTGAATAAACGGACATACGTTACCCAACGCCAACAACTGTCAAGAAGGCCAGTATATTTTTCCTATTTGTTGACTGTTGCTATACATTCGGTTAACGGGGTGCAACTTTAACGTTAAATAAGTAACAATGGCTAAGTTAACACTAAAAATGAGTTAATATTATTGTAGCGAATTTAAAGAAGACGTGTATACTTGCAATTGTCAGATCGGTACGAAGCTATTTGTATCAATCTCACGTATTGTAAGTATCTATATCTGTAGCTAGAGTAATCGTTAGTCTATGTTATTGTCTTTTATAAGGACGAATAGGGTTTTACGTCAATTGTCACTCGTTCTCTCATAACTGTTACTTGTCTATTGTTATTATATTCTTTATACGGAATATATTTTTAATACTAATTTCTGTTATTTACATATAGTAACACTTAAGATATATATATAGCAAGAAGTTGCTGAATTTCTTTATTGTTCAATTTTACATTGCTGTTGAGTTGCAGTTCACATTTTGTTCAGCAGTTGTTATATTGATTATCTACTCTGAATCGAACATACTTCCATATCGTCGATTTCTTTTGCATGTTACATTGCTCTATTTTATTTCAGCTAGAGTACTGATAAGTTAAGTAGGACAACATGTCGGCACTTCAAGACTTCATGGACATAGGTAAGAAGTTTGGTTTGACTGGTTCAAACCTTAGGAATTTTGCAAAAGAAAGAGTTGAAAGATTAGAAATGTTGATAGAGGAGAAAAGAAGGAAACAACTTCAAATATATGAAGCGAACACAATGTTCGTCATCAATGACGATGAAGACATAGAAGACACCCTCCCTACTCAACAAGCATGGGTCAATGGTATATCAACGACCTGTATTAGGGATACTTCTTCAGCTATTGTGGGTGTCGATCACAAGCTAATAAATAAAAGTGATTACACAGGTAATATTGTTGGGTGCAGAACATTCGGGGGTACCATAGAAACATACAAGACCGCATGGGTCATGATTGATTGCCCACATTACAAAGGTAAAGTATTTGCAGCAGTGTTGCCAAATCCCGGTGCTGGGTTAATAGTTGGTAATATCCTGAACGCCAGAGATTTCGTTCAGAAAGTAACCATCGAACACAAACCTGACGAAACACTCACAAGTACAAGTACCCAAGTTGAAATGACGCAAGAAGAAGATAAAGTAGAAGAAAAGACGCAAGTAAAACAGGGTGATAACGCAACAAAACAGAGTGAGGTACACCTGGATATTCAAGAGGTAAACAAACAGTCTTCATCAAATAGCTCTGTATCTGAAAACATAAGTTATGATCAGAAACAAGGCAAACGAGATTATTTGTCGTTAAATGATATATTTTTGAAACAATCAAAAAAGAGACCAAAAGTTACACGCACTGGTGGTTGCACACAAAAGATGGTTGCACACAAATGGAGATTATTTGTCGTTAAATGATATATTTTTGAAACAATCAAAAAAGAGACCAAAAGTTACACGCACTGGTGGTTGCACACAAAAGCTACATGCACAACAAGCACAACCTATTGAACAATCAAGATTGGGTCTTATATACATGTTTATTGCTCACATCATAACTTTGACAAAGACATACAGTTCACAGGTTGAATGCGTCATCACGAACAATTATGTTCGAACGAAGATATATGCAATTTGTGTCAGTAAAAACATCGATGCACAAGCGAGGAAACATGGTGTAAACGGGTTCATACGAACAAAAAGGCATATCATGAACATACGCACAGAAGTCAAGAAGTGTGTCACAAACGTACATACAGACGTCATCAGGTGTATTACACATATGCACGCTGAAGTTAAAAAGTATGTCACAAACATATACGCACAATTGAAAACATACATTACTTGTGGCATTACAACTATCCATTCACAAGTTAAAAGAAGATACACACAAACCAGAAAGAAACTTATAAATTGGTTAACAGACACCAAGAAATACATCACAAACACTTGTGTGCAAGTCAAAACAAAGGTAATAAACTGTGGCATACAAACAAAACTATACGTTACGAAGTTAAGAGTTGAATGCAAAGAATATTACAGAAAACGAACTACACTTATCTTTGCTGACTTTGGTTACTTGTCTTACTTCTGGTACAGATTTACCAAACATACGTCATTGCAGCGTATGCATTACAGAAGATACACAAGGCTGAAAACAATTACATTGTTCCAATCAACAAAATGTACAATGTACAAATATTGGCATGTGTGCAGAAGAAAGATTCTATAGGTTTGAAACGAAGAAAGAGAAAAGAAATAGAATGAAAGAAAGAATAAAGAAAATAAAGAAAAATAAAATGGGATGAAAGTGTTAGGTTCATAGCAACACTACAGACACATTAGGGTCTTATTACTTAATTATCCCAGATGTCACTGTGTAAAGTTTTACTTGTTAGAGTTTTCTCACTATCTCTCTACACTTAAGTGTGTGAAAATATGTTGGTTCTCTATTCTACAGATAATTGTTCTAAACTATATCCTTATTAGAGAACTTGATAAGTTTATGAAGAATATTTGATTTAAATATTTATTCTTGTGAAATCAAGTATCATATTATATTTCTGATTTATTTTCTTAGAGGTCTCGAGTCTTTAGGATATATGATTCTTCACAAGGTTATATATTGTTCTTAGATTGTTAGAAACGTTTTAAGATATATGTTACACATTGCACCTAGTTAATTAGTAATGTACATAGCAAGCAACTGGAAAAATAATACATTAATTATTATTATATAGTGTAGTCGGATAGATACATGTACGTATTTTCATTGTTGGCAGAGACATCATAAAGTTGTTGGGACATAGTGCAACTGTCAAGTCTTGTATACTACATATGGAAGAACTGTTAGCCTCGTCGGACATGGAGTGAACTGAATTGAGTCCAAGTGTGATGTTACGTCAATGACATAACTCTACTATTCGGGTTGATCATTAGATGGAACATAGAACCTGGTGTTACTTCACGGAATTCCTAAGTATCATGTGAAAAAACAGTTTACGTGATTGAATTAATAGTATTAATAACATTAATATGTGAATATTATTATAGAATGTATAATTAATTAGTTAGTTAATATTTAAGTCAGTTACATTAGAATTATTACATTAGATTGTGTTGTTCGATAAGTAATGATTGAATAGTTGATAATAATTGATATTAATTGATATGTATCAGTCATTTGTTAGAATATCCACACCCACTACGGCACTTGATAATATTAGAAATATCCCGTAAATTAGAATGTGATCAGCGACAGCCTCTACCTCACCTACAGCCATTAAATGATAACGCAAGATATATACAGAACCAGCGACAATGAGGATCAGCAACTGATACAGATGGCATGATACCGATTGATACTCTCGTCCACAACTCCGGGTTTTGACCTAGAGTGAGGACAAGTTAGGGACTAATGGTATCATTAGTTGGTCCAGCCCTCCCATAGGCCGGCCACATGACGTTCACCGTGGGTGTGAGCAGGAGGGCATGCCCATCAGTAATTTTTTTTTTTTTTTAGGGTTATTAACGGGAACCATAATGTCATGTTCAGCAATTGATTCAACTTAGATTGTCAGTGATGCTATTTGTCATGGGTAATAAATGTATATGTGTATATGAATTAAATGATGATATCATTTAATTTGTAAGGCAAGGGGCATAATGCCACATATCAGTCACTGACACACAGCAGACTTCTTCTTCTTCTTCGTTCATCCGGAGTTTTTTTTCGGATGTGATTGCGTTGTGCCTGTTTACAGCAGAGCTGCTTTCTTGCGCCGTTAGGCCGACACATCCGACTTCTGCGGGCATTTGTTGACCGGGTTAACCTTCCCGGGGGTTTCTTAGGACGTTTGACTCTCACTGTTGTGGTGTTATCCCCAATCCCAGCTGGTCCATATAGAACAGCCAAAGATCCTGGTCAGCCCTCAAGGGAAGGCAGGGGCAGACCATGGGCATTCCCCGCCATCCAAGGAGGCTTCCATACTTGCAGAGCCGATACATAGCGCTCTGGTACTGGGCTCACCCAAGGAATCGTCACGTCCTGCACATGGCTGCTTAGCCTCACTTCCGTATATTGGGCCTTCCGTTCACCATAGGCTGTTCTTCCGGAAACCAGAAGTATGCAGTCTGCAGATGACATCCACACAGTGAGCTTTCGATTCGGACTTTCCACGTAATGGATTTGCTATCCAAGCAATATTCCATTTCATGCCACTAGGACACTTTTCCACCTTTTATGAAGCCCACACAATGGGCTTTTGATTCGGAATTTCCACGTAATGGATTTACTATCCAAGCAATATTCCATTTCGTGCCACTAGGACACTTTTCCACCTTTTATGAAGCCCACACAGCGAGCTTTCGATTTGGACTTTCCACATAATGGATTTGCTATCCAAGCAATATTCCATTTCATGCCTCTGGGTCTTCATGCACCTTTAAATGTCAACCTTTATGTAGTTAAAGTAAGCTGCGGTCAACTTGAGCTTGTTGATATCTCCATAGAGCTTGTCCTCAAATGAAGCAGGTGTGGGCCAAAATATCTTTCTCTGTTCTGCATACGTTGGGCAATCCTGCAGCACATGTTTTGCTGTCATTTTTCCAGTTCTACAATTACATTCATCAGTATCTCCTATCTTTAGTTTATTGAACAAGTGGTATTTCAGCCTGTTATGTCCTGTGCGGAGTCTGAAGATTGCTACTTGTTCTCTTCGGTCGAGTTTGTAATATGCATCATCCTTCTGATGGCCTGGATGCTCAGATTCCCATTTGGTTCTATAAGTGCTTTTTATCAACCTCTTTGCCTCATTATAGGTTATGTCTATGTCAGGCTGTGGTAGTCGTCCGCCCTCTTTTGCCAGTCTGTCAGACTCTTCGTTTCCAGGTATACTGCAATGTGATGGGATCCACTGTATTACAACTTTTTTGGATTTCTGGCATAGACCATGGAGTGCTGCTCTTAGGTCAGTTAGTTCTGTGCTGTTATTGCTCTTGAGTATTGAGACAGCTGACTTTGCATCTGTGAAGATAGCTATTTGCTTCTCTTTATTTTCCTCCATCAGGAGCATTTCTGCTGCAGTTTTCAAAGCCTCTACCTCCGCTTTGAAGTTACTTGAAAATTTTCCAGTTGCCATTGAATGTGTTTTTTTCACTCCATTTTTTAAATTTAGGAGAATTCCTCCTCCTCCATTCTCTATTGAATTTTTGGCTGATCCATCTGTATATGCATGGGTCCAATTCCTGCTTGGGTAATGTTCTTTTATGTAGTTTAGGGTTATTTCTCTTCTTTCGGTTTCATGCTGAGTGTTCTTTTTCTCAATACCAGGAATGTTTTCTATCATCTCAGGAAGTTGCTGCTGTCTCCAAGCTGGGAAGTTGTGTGCATTGTGTATGGGCTTGACTGTTGATATGTTAAGTATAGGATCTGCCCTAATCCTTCGTTTTGCAGTTTCTACAAAGTTGCTACGCTTCAGTCTTCCCTTTCCAAAACCATTAAATCTGTTGTACATAGGGTGGTCTGTCAATCTTCTAAATTTTTCTGCTTGTTGCTGGGCTCTGCTATCTCTTCTATCCTGCATTGGTTGTAAACAAGTGATCTTTTCTAGTTCATTAATAGGCGTTGTCTTCAGGCTTCCAGTTATGATTCGCATTCCTTGGTTTTGGACTCTACTTATTTTGTTAAAGTTTGACTTAGCTGCTGTTGCCCAAGCTGCAATGCCATATTCCAGTACTGGCCTCACCCGTCCAGTATATAACTTCTTGAGAACTTTCTCATCTGCTCCCACGTTGTACCAGCAAGCTTTTTCATGATTGCCATTCTCTGCCTTGCTCTTGTTCGATTTTTTCTCAACCTGTGTCTTCCATGTCAGGCGACGATCAAAGGTGACTCCTAGATAGTTTGGATTTTCTTCATGGCGCAATATTTTCCATTCAATACCAGCTTAGGTTGCTGAGTTTTATTTGAGAGGGAGAACACTGTGCATGTTGTTTTCTCCTCACTTATCTTCACTAGCCATGATTTTGACCAGTCCTCTAGCGCTAATAAGGCTTGCTGTATTCTGCTGTTAGCTGTACTAATATATTCTTCAGATGTCCATATGGCTAGGTCATCTGCAAAGGAGGATGTGTGTACTATGCCTGGAAAATTTTCTGTGATGTCATTTATATATGCTAGGAATAATGTTGGTGAAAGAACTCCTCCTTGGGGGACACCTTGCTCCAGCAGCATCATTTTGCTTGTTTGTCCTTGTACTTTTGTCCTGGCAGTTCTGTTCTCAAGGTAGTGGCTGATCCATTTATACATTTTTCCACAAACATGCATGTTTTGCAGTTTTACTTTCAGTCCTTCCTTCCATACTTTATCAAATGCTTTTTCTAAATCTATCCAGACTGCTAGTGTGTGCTTTTTCTCTTGGAAGGCATCCTCTATTTCCTGAGCTATATAGGTTATTTGATCTTCAGTGGATCTGTATTTTCTGAATCCTGCTTGGTGTGGTGTTAAGAGTTTGTTTTCTTCCAGATGCCATGTTAGCCTGCCATTGATAATGCGTTCCATTAATTTTCCTACACAGCTAAGTAGACTGATAGGTCGATAGCCATTTGGTTCTTCCAGGTCTTTTCCCTTCTTTGGGACTGGTATTAGTATAGCTTCCTTCCATGCCTGTGGGACTATTCCTCTCTTCCAGCTGTTATTTAGGACTGCTAGTAGTTTCTTCTTTGCCTTGGTGCCTAGTCCTATTAGCATTTCATTTGTGATTCCATCCTTTCCAGGTGATTTCTTCTTTTTTAGGGTATTCATTGCCTGTTCCATTTCTTCCATTGTTAGATTTGCCATCATATATTCTGCTGCTGTCTCTGTAGTTCTATGATGTATCTGTTTGTCTTTGATTGCTTTCTTCTGTTCGGTTGTAATATCAATGTGGTTTGCATTTGCATAGTGTTCCATTAGTGCATTTGCAGCCTTTTTGCCTGTAAGCAAGGCATTTCCTTGTTTAATTGTTATTTGTTTGTTTCTAGGTCCTTCATTGTTCATGGCTTTCACTAGTTTCCATAGTTTGTTTCCATCCCTGTCAAAATTCAGGTTTTCTGTTTTTTCCCTCCAACAATCTCTTGTTGTTTGATTTACTGTTCTTTTATATTTTGCTGAGATGGCTTTGAGAGAGATGTTTGCTTCAATTGTTTGTTCTCTCTCTGCTGTCTTCCTGGCATCTTCAACTTTGTCCTCCAAACTTTGTAGTTCTTCAGTCCAGTATGGTTTGTAATTTTTCCTCGCTCCTCTTGGAATGGACTCAGTGGCTGCCTGTATTATCGCTCTGTTTAGACTTTCCACCATTTGCTTTATGTTGCCATATCGTGTATTTATGTTTTCACAATATTTGTCTGTTAGTATGGCAAATCTGTCCCAATCTGCTCGTTTGTAATTCCAGCGGGGCAAGGGCTTTTGCTCCTGTGGAACATACTCCATATTCATTTCAAGCTTGATTGGTCTGTGGTCACTACCTGCTAATTGGTCCAGCACATGGCGATCGATTTTGTGGAGGATGTCTCCTGTGCAGAAAGCTAAGTCTGGAGTAGAAGCCATCTTCTGGAGTAGAAGCTCGGTGTGTCATCCGCTTTGTTGAGTAGATGGAGATTTGAGTCTATTTCCCAGTCCTCCAATTCATCTCCTCTTTTGTCAGTATCTGAGTATCCCCATCTTTCTGAACGGCTATTAAAGTCTCCGACAATAATGCAGTTTGTGTCAGTTATTTTCATGTTTGAGAGTGTAAGGTCCTTATCTGCTGGGCTATACAGATTGTAGATTCTTATTTTCACGTCCTTTATCATTATATCAACACCTATAATTTCCGTTTGGTTGTCAGAGATCACAGATACTTCGCTGCAAGGTATTGTATTTCGTGTAAGTATTAGAACTCCTCCTTTGTGTCCTTCGCGGTCGAAACGTGTGGCCTGATATCCTCTGACTGAGAATTTGTGATTGGCGTTGAGGTGTGTCTCTTGAATGCATGCCACATCTATTCTATCTTTATGAAGACGCTGTGTTAGGGAGTCTTTCTTCTTGTAAACTCCTTCGGCATTCCACTGTAGTATGTTGAGTGTCCGGGGTATTTGGTCAATAGCTCTTAACCTACTCCTCTGTGCCTTGACTCCACAGCACAGGGGAAGGTGACCACCAGTAGTCATGGGTGGACCCCCTCGAGGCAGGGGGCCCGGCACTATCACCGCCTGATGGGACTTCACGGGATTAGCACCATATCGATTAATTTTGATTTGTGACATCATGAATTAAGTTACGTTGCACTGCTTTGTCAAGCCTGTGGCTCAGTACATCCGATTTCGACAAGCATTTATTCGGGATGCTTTCCCTAGCCTTTGACTGTCCCCAGTCTACCTACAAGGCAGCAGGTTTCACGTTGCACTGCTTTGTCAAGCCTGTGGCTCAGTACATCCGATTTCGACAAGCATGTATTTGGGGTGCTTTCCCTAGCCTTTGACTGTCCCCAGTCTACCTACAAGGCAGCAGGTTTGTGTGTCTCTTCGTCTGGTCCCTCTCCCTTGACCTGTCCGACATGGGTGGCCCTACCAGTAGCTGTGCTACCGTCGGCATAGCTCTTGGGGTCATTGGGACGCACAAGCCCCTCTACCTCGTCACGGTGGACACACAGCAGAGGGGACACAGCAGACTGAGAAAGGCTGAAGGGAGCTTCCCTAAAAGATGCACCGAATGGTACAATTATAGAGTGCACAGGGAAACTAATGAGATGCGTCAGACGTCAACAAACAAGATTACGCTGGGATACCGTCTTGAGATTCGGACGTGTGTGGATATTCTGAGGAGTCAAAGTCGTGGAGCGAATTGGATATTCTTAGGTAGGTGTGGCTCATATTCAAATGGACAACGGGAGGAGTCACTTGCTGGGATCGAAAGACCATGGACCGAGGAGCGAGATAAATATAGCTGGAAGATAATGACACGGAACAAACGAACACAGGAATGAAAACCAGAATGAGCGCTGAGGTAGAGGTTAAGGACATATGAGCATGGCAATTCGAGCTGCTCGTAATAGGTGCTGATCCTGTCTTAGGGACACCCTATAGAGACGAAGAATTGTGTATTGCAACATTATTGAGACACCAAATAAACAGGTGTATTTTAATGCTTTATCGTCAGAGCCGCATCTGTGAATTTTCGTTGCCAACTTCAGTTTGACGTTGAGTGTTTTGTTTACTCCGGAGGCGAGCCAAATTTCAACAATACCTCGGGTGGATTCTTATAATTGAGAGGGATCGCACTTCGAGGCAATACCCACTGCCACTGATAGTGCTCTGATACCCCACCAACCACAAACATAGACAACATACCCACTGCCACTGATAGTGCTCAGATACCCCACCAACCACAAACATAGACAACATACCCACTGCCAATGATAGTGCTCAGATACCCCACCAACCACAAACATAGACAACATACCCACTGCCAATGATAGTGCTCAGATACCCCACCAACCACAAACACAGACAAAATACCACTGCCACTGGTAGTGCTCAGATACCCCACCAACCACAAACATAGACAACATACCCACTGCCAATGATAGTGCTCAGATACCCCACCAACCACAAACACAGACAACATACCCACTGCCAATGATAGTGCTCAGATACCCCACCAACCACAAACACAGACAACATACCCACAGCCAATGATAGTGCTCAGATACCCCACCAACCACAAACACAGACAACATATCCACTGCCAATGATAGTGCTCAGATACCCCACCAACCACAAACATAGACAACATACCCACTGCCAATGATAGTGCTCAGATACCCCACCAACCACAAACATAGACAACATACCCACTGCCAATGATAGTGCTCAGATACCCCACCAACCACAAACATAGACAACATACCCACTGCCAATGATAGTGCTCAGATACCCCACCAACCACAAACATAGACAACATACCCACTGCCAATCACCAACATGTGATCATCTCCAGCCATGAATAGTTCTGCGGTCTGATCTGGTGGATTCTCCAGCATCCCTGTCCATTGGTATCGTCTGACATCTGGTACAATACTGAACACAAATGTCTCCCCTGTGCCAAAGAATGATGTTGCAGGCTTGTTCTTTTCATGTCGGGTGTACCAAGAGCTACAGCAAAATGCTCCAAAGATCTATGGATAATAAAATGTCATAATTTAAGTTTAAAAAATCATTTCATAGTAGATACTGCACCAAGATGTTAAGATGATAGAACGTCACATGCGCAAGACCATGGCATTATGAGGTAGGGTTCCAGTTCTTTTCCCTATTTTCTTCCAAATTTTACCAGACTAGATTGACTTCGCCAGGTCTCTCTGGCCGAGGGGTTACACCACTTTCTCCATAATCGCGTTTATCACGCAGTACTCGTAGCGGGTGAGAACTGGGAGCGGTTCGTCCTCCGCTGGTGACTTGTGGGATAACTGAGCCGGCCGCTCAGAAAGCAATGGCAAACTACTGAGCGTAATCTTGCCAAAAAACCAACAGACAGCTGAGAGATGCTGCTGTTGACAGCGATGTCCTGTAACAGGATATGCAAATTAACACACACAAAAAGAAGATTGACTTCAGGAATGTCTTCTTCTTCAGGTGTCTGGTCTGGAGCAGATATCTCAGATAACATGACTCTCCAATCCTGTCATGTAATATTTTAATAATACAACAATTGGTTCCCAAAGAGGTGTCTTGCTATGAGTCTGTGATGTGATACAGCTATCACATTTTGTTGGTCTCAGAGCAAGGAGGAACAGGTGGCCAATGTTTCCCTCACTCTGACATGTGATGAGCCCAGTCATCAAACTTGCTTCCGGTCATGCTCACGGTGTTACCAGAGCAGTTTGTTATCAACTTCGCTGACACCCACCCATTTACTACTTTTGTTTAGTTTAGTTGATGAATCAATATCACGGCACATGGGTGTAACCCATAAATACTCCGTTCTCCTCCTGACTCAAACCTGAGTCTGGAGAAACTCAGCTCAGTGCACGAACTCCGTAGCACTGGCGAGGTTCCTGAAATATTTTTGGTAGATTTTTAACTTTAAATTTTGCCTGGGCAGCGCCGTTAGACTACTCTTTTTCGATTTCCAACTGCCAAGGGATTTTTTACGTGCGCAATAATACACATGGGTGTCCAATCTCACTACCCAGAGACCGGGGGAAAGTTTATTACTAGAAGTCCACGTGAAAAAAATGCCGGCCCTCACCAGGGCTTGGACTCTGGACCTCCAGGACTTGAGCGGACACCATACCTCGAGACCATGCAGCCCCCCATTTACTACTTTGTGAAAAGTTAATGTCAAGAGGATCAACTTCACTGCATCAGATATTACCCAGCTGGGCTCAGTCTCTCTCTGCAAAACAGCAAGTCACTGGCTGAAAGCATCAAACAAAGCCCACACTCTGTAGCTCCAGCAATGACCCCAGGGGTCTTCTGAAAAACTGCATTTGTGGTCTGAACAACGCATCTGAAAATGAATCTGTGACCTTCAGAGCATGATGCTTTATGACTGGAGTTTGTGCTTTGTGTGATGCTCTTGGCAGGCAGCCTGCCATTCTGTGGAGAAAGCGTGAGCTAGATGGGATAAAGCCTGGTGCAATGAAGTCAATCCAGGCCAAGCCAGTCACAAATGGGTACAAGGAAATATTCTGGAAAGCAAAGGTGGTTGGACGATAATGACAACATCACACATCAGGTGTCAATTGTTTTATAAAAAATAATGGGGCTAACAGCATGTATTCAATACGTCCATAGGTATAAAATAGGGCTCTACTTTACTACTTACTAACCACTATGCTTTCATCGCTCTCAAAAATTGAGCAAATAATAATAATACAGTGCTCAGATACTAATATGGCTATCAGTTTGAGAATTCATTTATTTTAGAAGTGAACAACATGTAACATGCCATAGAAACAGAAGCACAATCTCATTAGAAAATCATGGAAGAATGCTTACATTAATGGCAGGGTAGTTTGAAGAATTGCTTTACAAGACAAACATCTCAGTTGTCTTGTTGCAACACTTTTACTTCAGGAAGTGACCAGGACCCTTCAACACATACTAATGACAGTATTTGCAACCGCAGAACTAAATGATAAGACACTGCATTTACACTGACAAAAACAGTTAACTTAGACAGTAAATAGCTCTGACATATACAAATCTACCACTTTGCTGGCAATTTTCACTTCATAATCAAGATGATTATGAGTTAATGGTCAGCCAACAGCAAAACTATCCTGACAGATACCAATGGTACAGAATAAAAAATGTGACAAATGAATGTGCTTCATGAATGTGTGAACTACCTCATTATTTGTTGTCTTGATAGCCAAGATGGTTTGATCAGCATGTTCTGTCCGTGTGTACAATGTACGGATTGCAGTACCGTCCTCATTGGATGAGAACAGCAGCTTGGGTTTCATCAAACTCAGCCTCAGAGGTATCCACTGCCAGATACGTTGTAGCTGGAGAAAACATGGACACATTATAATCACACAGTACATTGTATAAACCTAGTCATAGCACATCATCTATATCAACCAGTTCACATGTACAGTATCCTATATATGAACCTGACCCAACTTTACAGTACCCTACAAGAATCTGGCCACAAAAACCAGTACCTTGGATTAACATGGCAATATACAGTACCATACATGAGTCTAGTCATACATAGAACCCTACATGAACTTGAGTACACAAATAGTACCCTGCATAAATCTAGCCATATACTGTACCCTACATACACGTAGCCATATACTGTACCTTTCATGAGCCTGGTCACACAAAGTGCCCTACATGAACCAAGCCATATACTGTGCCCTTCATGAACCTAGCCATATACCTTATCTTACATGAGCCTGGTCACACACAACACTGTACATGAACCTAGCAATATACTAAACGAGCCTAGTCACACAATATATCCTGCATGAGCCTCATCACACACAGTATCTTACATGCTACATGAGCCTCATCACACACAGTATCTTACATGCTAAATGAGCCTCATCACGCACAGTATCTTACATGCTACATAAGCCTCATCACGCACAGCCTCACCACACACAGTATCTTACATGTTACAAGAGCCTCATCACACCATCACACACAGTATCTTACATGCTACATAAGCCTCATCACACATAGCCTCACCACACACAGTATCTTACATGTTACAAGAGTCTCATCACACACAGTATCTTACATGCTACATAAGCATCATCACGCACAGCCTCACCACACACAGTATCTTACATGCTACATAAGCCTCATCAC
The DNA here is from genome assembly GCA_014155875.1 of Cepaea nemoralis. NCBI lineage: Eukaryota > Metazoa > Mollusca > Gastropoda > Stylommatophora > Helicidae > Cepaea > Cepaea nemoralis. Next base: position 97,533 of record JACEFZ010009726.1, on the reverse strand, counting down.
ACACAGTATCTTACATGCTACATGAGCTTCATTACACCCTTCACAACCCTGGTCACATACAGTACCCTACATAAATCTAGCCATATACTGTGCCCTACATGGGCCTAACCATATACTGTACCCTACATGAAATTTGCCATATTCTGTAGCTTACACGTGCCTGGTCACACACAGTACTCTGAATGTAACCATATACTGTACCTTACATGAACATAACCATATATTGTACCACCCTACTTGAGCCTAGTCATTTACACTTGCAGAGTGCTATCAAGAACAAGTCACCCAAACAGTTCAAGAAGCCTGAAACGGGGGAGTAATATGTCATGTGGCAAGACCAACACCAAAAGATACCAGACATCCAAGAAGAGCCAGCGTGGAAGCCGCTAAGACCATACAGAAGGCGAGTGGAGAGAACCTGCCTGAGAGCTGCACCAAAGAACAAGAATCTCAAGTAACCTCAAACAAAGTTACCAAGAGGAAGGACGATGACATCCCACCACAGACAAGAGCCAAGACAGCTGAGAAGAAAAGTGAGGAGAAAGACACCAGAGTTTGAAAAACTGATTCAAGATGATCAGATAGGTTGTCAAGTGTATCCACGTGGAGCTGACAGATGAACAGATCCTAATGCAGTTACAACAGGAAAATCTTCATATCCGAATCTTGAAGGCAGAGCGGATTCTGACATTCTCCAAGATCCCTAATACTCTAGCGTGGTGACGAGTGAGGGCAGCGAGATGCCAAGTCAAGTATCGATAAACAAGAAAATACAACAGCCTGAAAGATTCATTCCAAGAATCACCCAATGCTCAAGATGCCAGTGGGCTCGCCACAGCAGAACAACATGTCGCAGCAAGACAGAGATCTGCTGATACTACACGGAGCACCATGCATTCAAGGAATGTCCCCTGGCAAAACAAGACAGGGACTTCCGAAAGCCCAGTGACAAGAGAAAGTGCGCCAACTGCCTGGGCAAGCATGGAGCAAGATACTTGGGCTGTCCGTACCTCCAAAGACACAGAGACGTCTTAAAGATCGCCATTACCAAAAAGACACCATATAAGGAAGCAATGCAGAAGCCGACACAGCCACGTGCATCTCACAAGCTGAAAGATCTCAACTGCAAAGCCAGATTGATGAGTTAAAGAAACAAGTCAAGCTACTTCAAACAACGGCACCAACTAGCGACAACGAGAAACTGCTGGCTGACTGGAAGGGAATACAGCAAAACATCAAGCACGAGGTGGAACACATGGCGTTGATAAAGAAGGAGAACGAAGAAATCATGCAAACAATCAAGAACGAAAGGGAACTAATCCCAAATAAACCAGCAGAAGCCACGGAAAAAAACCACAGAGAAGCCACAAGATGAAACTCCATAAAAGACCGGGAAAGCTAAAGCCAGCAGCCCAACCACGATGTCCAAAAATTCTAGGGGAAACCAGTATCCTGCCAGATCTCTGAAGAAGACCAAGATGTGTTTTATGATGAAGAAGGCATAGAGTACTCCCGGTGGTCCCCACCATTGACCCAGGAGGAATACATCGCGTGGAACGTAGAACACGAAAGGCAGAAGCAACTCAAATTCAAACTCGAAAGAGAAAAAAGGCGCAAGGAAGAAAATTAAACCATCGAAAAGCTTCTACAGACAATGCACACACAAAAGAGGCAAAAAGACCAAATAAAAAGGCCTTATACGCGCTGCACCCAGTCAAGCAAAACGCACAAGGAGCCAACACTGACAAAAGAAACCACCGGAGGAGATGGTCACAAAGGAAAGTTTGCCGGCTAATTCCCCCCGCTGACGTCACAGGCATAGACACTTCAACATCGATAAGCCAGCCAACACTGGCGCAGAAAACTAGAAAAACTTATCCCTCACCATGAACGATGGTGGAAAGTGTTTTTTTTTCTTCCAAAATGAAGTTAGACTCGGAATGAGCCTAGATACACACAACACTCTGAAAGTAACCATATACTGTACCCAACATGAACCTAACCATATATTGTACCACCCTACATGAGCCTAGTTACACACAATACTCTGAACGTAACCATATACTGATGCTTACATGAACCTAACCATATATTGCAACACCCTACACGAGCCTAGTTACACACATTACTCTGAACGTAATCATATACTGTACCCTACATGAACCTAACCATATATTGTACCACCCTACATAAGCCTAGTTACACACAGTACTCTGAACGTAATCATATACTGTACCCTACATGAATCTAGCCACTTACAGTAACTTACATAAACCTATAGATATACTGTACCCTACGCAAACCTTGCCATATAATGCACTCTAAATAAAAATAGGCATGTACTGTACGTTACATGATCTTAGTCACAAACATGACATTACAAGAACCAGGTTCACATAGTGCCCTGCAAGAGAATAGTCAATCACTGTATCTTATATGAATTTGAAAATGAAACAAATCTACTATATACTTTTCCCTTAATAACCATGCTCATATGCACATGAAACTTTCTCCTGACACAAATGTTTTCACTCACCATATCTGGTGTGAAAATAGCTGAAGGTACTGATTCCTTTAATCTGACTTTTGAACTGTTTTTTCGTATAGGCAAAGATGAAACGTAGGCCTCATTCTTATCGTGAAGTTTAGATATTTCTCTTCGACTTAGGCCTCGGATTCCAAATGCAGCCTGGAAGTTAGAAAGAGAAACTGATTACCAATCTTATGATCAGAAATCTACCTGTGGAAGTTATTTCAGGTAAGCAAATAAAGGACTCTTTTACATGGCTTGAAGAGTGTGGATATATAGTGCTAGTCCTTTTTTTTTTGGTGCTCGCTCGCTTTGAACTTAAGCGTAGTCCATACACACTATTTATAGTAGTGCTGAGCTGAATTTTGCGTGTGGATTGGCTTTTCCTATTAACAGTATCCCTCGCCATCAGGCAAAGCCACTCCGACTTCAGAGGTACCATACTAGCCCTACATTTTGATATACCAGTCGGCACTCAATGATTGATACGCTCAATATCATGCCACTTGCCTTTATTTCTCAGGATGTTTCCTAGTACTCATTTTGGGTTGGGTTGAGCCGATTAAGCCCAGGTCAATTTTTTTTTTAATTCTGCAATTATGGGGATTCAAACACATGACCACCAGGCTGTTCAAATCCTCTTCAAGGCAGGAATTTTTTTCCTTTTTACCAGGTCAACCCAGCTTAAAATGGGTATAGGAAATTTTGTGGGAAATAAATGAGCTGGTATTATACTGACCACATGACCTATAACATTTCAACTGATCTAAAAATATAGGGCTAGCGACATGAGCGGAAATGGGTCCTTTAACTTTACCTTTACAGAAACACATGCTAATGATATATATGACTACATAACTGGCCAAAGAAAGAACACATCTACAGCCCACATCATCTAAGTGGCAGGCAGAAGAACGGTTAATCACATCACATTCTATTGGTGGGCAAAAACAAAATAGTAAAAGGGAGAAAACAAATCTTCCTTACAATGTCTAACAACAGGTGCAAGAATGATGGTCGAGGGGTTAGCAGCTTTCTCTGTAACCCCGAATACTTTCGTGGTTGATGTGAGCTCACGAGAATTGGAAGCGGTTCGAGTCACGCCAGTGCTTGCTTGCTTGCTTGCTTGTGTTCGTTGGCTTGAGCTCCAACGCAAAGTCCTGTATGTCGGATGAAGGCATCCTGTTGTCCAACATCAGTGTGATGTCATACAGGACCTGAGGTTTGCGTGAGTATCCGTTGTCCCATGTCTGGCTTATTGGTGTGCAGACTGGTGGTTCCTCGCCATACAGGCAGACACTCTCCGACTTCGGAGGAATCAGCGATCCTATTGACTTCAGCCAGGACCCCGAAGGGACCTGTTGCCCAGGACGCTCGGCGAGGACGCGTCAATAGGTCTTGGCCAGTATATAACCCGGCCCTGGTGCCTTGGAAACACCTCTGCATCCCAGTCACGCCAGTAACTTATGAGAGTATGAAACCGGTCGCCCAGAAAGCAATAGCAAACTACTGAGCGTAATCTTGCCAAGAAATCAACAATCAGCTGAAAGATGCTGATGTTGACAGTGATGTCCTGCAGAGGATATGCAAAACATTTTTATATAGAAACACACAGACGTAAATGGTCTAAGAGAGAAGACTAATCTTCCCTACAATGTCTAACAACAGGTGCAACAATGATAATAAAATCATGTTTCCATTGGTGGCCAGAAATAAAATGAGAGAGACCCAAATATTGAAATGTGGTTTTTATGGTCAATTCTTGTTCATTGACTTACTGAAACCTTGCTTTCTTGTTGTGGGTGCTTCTTAAAATGTATGACATTGTCATATAGAAGCAAGATACGTTGTAATGTTTAATCAGGCCGTGACCCACTCTATGAAATCCAGGCATCTCTTTCAGATTTGCTACCCTAGTCATTTACTATCCCGTCTACCTGCAGCAAATTTATTTTATCTTTTAGTCTTATTCCTGTCATCTTGCCCAACTTGGGACTTGGGAGACTCTACCAGTAGTTTTGCTACAACTAGATAACACTCGTTGTCACTGAGACAATCAAATCACTCTACCTCTGCAAGGTGAAACCATGTGAGAAGACAGTGGTCTTAGATACCTTGATTACAAGACCCACATACAAACTGTATACCTGAATCAGTTTCCGTGGAGCAACAGAGATGTTTCTACAGAAGCTAGATATCTCAGCACTGAAGTCCTCCACTGAGGTCCTGTCACCTCCAGTTTTACCTGTAGGTATAAATACAAATATGGCATTTAATCCAGCCAATAAACTGTGTAAGCATAAACAAAAATATGGTATTTAATCCAGCCAACAAAGTTTATGAAACCTGATAAAATTATAGATAGAAAGTTACTTGTCTATAACCCACAGGACTAATGAAATAGATGGAGACCTAAAAACACATGGAGAAGGGAATTAGAGTAAAGAGATGAATAATATAGAGTTGAAAGGGATAATACAGAAGAGAACGGTTTGTCGTGAATAAAGCGTATGGCTTTATCAATGGAAAACATTAGTTTTCTACCCAAAACTACAGTGAAAATGTTACTGAAACAAAAGTGACTGTCAAAAGTCAGTAGAGCCAGAAAACTGATTCTGAAACAACGGGAAGTTTTATGATGACGGATTGTCAAGCCGTCAATCAACCGTCTTAAGCCAAGCTAGAAGAAAACACGTCCCGCCATCTTGGCCCAAACCGGAAACAACATAGTGCTTTTGAGTTCAACACACCCAGATGCCCAAGAGAAAATAAACCATCTCCAAAATGTTTCAGGACAAATTGCTTTTGAGTTCAACACACCCAGATGCCCAAGAGAAAATAAACCATCTCCAAAATGTTTCAGGACAAAATTGCTTTTGAGTTCAACACACCCAGATGCTCAAGAGAAAATAAACCATCTCTAAAATGTTTCAGGACAAATTGCTTTTGAGTTCAACACACCCTGGTGCCCAAGAGAAAATAAACCATCTTGAAAATGTTTCAGGACAAATTGCTTTTGAGTTCAACACACCCAGATGCCCAAGAGAAAATAAACCATCTCGAAAATGTTTCAGGACAAATTGCTTTTGTGTTCAACACACCCAGATGCCCAAGAGAAAATAAACCATCTCCAAAATGTTTCAGAACAAATTGGTCTCCAAATTAACACCACAAAAACAAAAACTATTGATCTTACCAACAGTTCAGACGATACCAAATTAAGCAACCATGTTCTTGAAAAAGTCAACAGCTTCACATACCTAGGAAGCAAAATACATCTACAGGGGACTCATCACCAGAAATATTATCTAGAATCTCACTGGCATCTGGTGCCTTCAATAAACTGTTAAACATCTGGAAGTCAAAGTCACTCAGCCAACATACGAAACTTAAAATCTTCAATTCTTGTGTGATTCCAGTGCTAACGTATGGATGTGAGAGTTGGAAATCAACGGTAGCTTTAGATAAAAAATTAGACAATTTTGAGAACAAATGTCTTAGAAGAATTCTAAACATCCAGTGGACAGATTTCAAAACCAATGCGCAAATAAGACAAGAGACTAAGCAAGATATTGTATCCAATTTTATAAGAAAACGCCGTTGGAACTACATCGGCCATGTACTCAGAATGGACAAGACAAGACTCCCCTACCAAGCCCTCATATGGTCACCAGTAGGGAAAAGAAAATGGGGAAGACCAAGAGAGACCCTGCGTAGAACCATCATCAGAGAAGGCTCATTCAACGGCCAAGTGAACATCCAAGATCTACAACAGGTAGCAGCGAACCGCCAGACATGGAGAGCCATGACTTCTGCCCTATGCGCCGACTTAGGCTCAAGAGGAAAGACTAACTAAGGGCCTCCTTCAGTCATATATGCCTATGGGTTGATGCGCTGTATGAGCAGAATCCTTCAGCTACTCAGTCCAACATTCCTTTTGGTGAGTTCTGTTCATCTCTGCTTGTGGAAGCAGAACTCAAGATGATTCCTTACAGTGCATTACCTCTATATGTTATGGTCAGAAGCCTTTGTCTATTAGGTTCTCATGTCTATCCCAATATGTTATGTCTTACTTACACATATCTTTGAAACATAGTTGTAGACTTCCAATTTTTCTGTTACTGTTTGCTAACTGCCCATATAAAACGTCCTTTGTAATATGTCCAACAAGTATGTGGTATACATAGCTAAGCCTTACATTGTGCCCTGCATCGTTGTTTACTTGTGTATGAGAGCAGTTTAGCATATTAGTTACTCTGCCCAGCCACAATGACTTCATCCTTGACACACAGTTACGGCGAGTTACCCCAAGTTAACTGGATCATTGACACAGAGTTAACGATATTGATTATATCCTTGAAACAAAGTTCCTCTATACTGATATCTTTGACACAGATTTCATCCATACTGATTAAATCCTTGACATGAAGTTACCCCATACTGACTATCTCTGTCAATAAAAGTCTATAGCATAACTATATTCTTGGAACAAAGATGACCTCAGAAATGATTATAACCTTGAAGCCAGAGTAAACCTAATGTTGAACATTTCCTTGAAACAAAAGTAACTCCAATACTTACTATATCCTTTAGCAAAGAGGATGACAATAGCCAGTGATATCCTGTAGAAGATCTTGTAGCCCTCCAGCAAAAAACTGTCAACAATTCTCACCTGTTGGAAACCAAAAAAAAAAGTTGGTTGCATATCCTTTACAGGACATCACAGTCAACCCCAGCATTTTTTGACTGTGATCTCTTGGCAAGTTTATGTTCAGTAGTTTGCCATTGCTTTCTGGAAACAAAAGCCACAAACACATCAGCGTGTTCATGAAATAAGAATAAGAGCAGCCAAAGTAATGATGAAACAATGAAAACATCAGCGCATTCAAACAAAAGGGATGACAGCAGTTGAAGTACAAGAAAGATGATGAAACAATGAAAACATCAGCGCATTCATACAAAAGGGATGACAGCAGTTGAAGTACAAGAAAGATGATGAAACAATGAAAACATCAGCGCATTCATACAAAAGGGATGAGAGCAGCTGAAATACAAGAAAGATGATGAAACAATGAAAACGTCAGCGCATTCATACAAAAGGAATGAGAGCAGCTGAAGTACAAGAGAGATGATGAAACAATGAAAACATCAAAGCATTCATACAAAGGGATGAGAGCAGCTTAAGTACAGGAGAGATGATGAAGCAATGAAAACAGCAAAGTATTCATACAACAATGATGAAACAATTAAAATATCAGCGCATTCATACAACAGGGATGAATGAGTGTTACCAAAGTACAGAAGAGATGATGAAACAATGAAAACATTAAAGTATTTATACAATAGGGATTAGAACAGCCAAAGTATAGGAGAGATGATGAAACAAAACACCAAAATATTCATACAACAGGGATAAGTGTTACCACTGTACAGGAGAGATGATGAACTATATACATGTAACAGGGATGAGAGCATCCAAAGTACATGCGAAACTAAGAAACAAAACAAAACACCATGCCACACCACTTCAACAGAATCTGCCATGAAATAATCAATTATCTGCGAACAATATCTGTGAACATTGATAAATTTTGACCTGTGGTTGATCACATATATATACACAAACAAGTAAGCTGTATGGTACACCTGCCACAGCACTAACCAGGTATTGAAAGGGCAAGTCTCTGAAAATCCACCACATCCAGTTGTCAAAGATGTCTTCTACCTTCCTTCCACCCTGAGCCATCAGATCATGGGCTTGTCTCTGGAAATATACACTACCATGTGACCACTCTGATAACAGTTCTCATATAAGGAATCAGCCGTCTATTGGAAAACTACTTTAAACATACATTTGTTTTCTGTCAAAAACTATTGGTATTGATCAACAGATTCCTTGCTGAGAAAGTGCACTTTTTGTATATTTCCTGTTAGGGCTAATATACATATGAATGTCAATTGGGGAACCCTTTGAGGCCACTAAGACAGTTCATAAATAAGTTTAGTTCAGTTTAGTCGACGGATCAACATCATGGGACACTGGTGTAACCCATAAATGCTCTGTTCTCATCCTAACTCAAGCCCGAGTCTGGAGAATCTCAGCTCAGTGCACAAACTCCATAGCACCAGCGAGGATCCTACAAGTCATAAATAAATCATAAATAAACACACATGTATTGTTTGGCACTCTTCCCCCTACTTCTATGAGCCCCAAATAATAGATGTGTGTTTATTTACACATGAATGATAACATACTAAAAGAGGATATCCTGGTATTACATAAATGATTCCACACCAGGCTGGAGGTCAGAGGTTCAATCTGCATCAGGATAGCATCGGATTGCAATAATGGACCTGGGCTGCCAGGTTGGCCCAGCCTAAAATGTGCACCAGAAAATATCTTGGAAAGTACATTAAGCCAGCATGATACTGACCACATCACTCCTGGAGTGCCAATTGTTCTATACAAACATGGTTCCAGCACCACATGCCCAATGCACCTTAAGGTGTGTAAAATTGTCCTTGATTTAACTTTTACAAGAGAGAATACCCTGATGTAGCAGCAATGACTTCAGACTGATGGGGACTTGTTCTCATCGACCAGGGCTCCCGGGTATACCCAGCCGAAAAATGAGTACCTGGAGATTTCTGGGCAGTGAAGGCAGCCCGGCATGATATTGATATCATCACCGACTGAGTGCTAATTGGTCTAAATATGTGGAGCTAGCTCCATATGCTGAATATACCTGATAGCATAACCAGAGTCCTGTGACATAGACTGGTCCCAAAGCTGCAACCTGCAATGGGTCTGTGAATGCACGGAGCAATAGATTCATTTCCATCAATATCCGGTGCATCTTCTTGAATACTTCCCACTTAGCAAGATGACTACCGTAGGCGTCAAAACATTGTTCGACCATGCTCAAGAAATTATCAGCACAACTCCGTATCAACTATGCTAATGTGCCCACTAAAACAGTCCTTCACTTTACTATTTTTACATACTAAATTCTGAGAGAGAGAGAGAGAGAGAGAGAGAGAGAGAGAGAGAGAGAGAGAGAGAGAGAGAGAGAGAGAGAGAGAGAGAGAGAGAGAGAGAGAGAGGAGAGAGAGGGGGGGGGGGGAGAGCTCTTTTAATAATAAAAAGAGCTGCTTAACACAGAGAGGTATGACATAATATTTTCATAACTGTAGCTGAAACTGTAGCTGATAATAGATTGTAACAAATCTGATGCACATCCAGTGCTATCTCTAATACAAAAAGCATATGACACAAAAACAAGTGTATATTTACATGTAATTTCAGATTTATCTGTAACTGTGATTAGATAACAGGCAGTAAGTAGCAAGAAGAGCTATAACCGCAACCCACATACATTTTATCTCTGTCGATACACTTAAACAATACTCATTTACTATGAGGGTAACCTTACAGTACTTCACTGATTCACTGTCAAACAAAAAATAGAATGAACCAAACATGGTATGCAATCAAATGAACATGTATTATCATGTAATTTCCGTTCACTGTAATTGTGTAAGATACCACGATAAAAAAACAAATATGATGATCCTAGTATGGCAATATATCATCATCCTGTCCAAATAGAAAGTCACATTTGGCGATATATTTTCCTTAAGCACTGAATCAGTTAAAATCTCATTGGTTTCTGTCTTCCTTATTCAAAATCTCATTTATAACACTGCAATCTTCTTGCTTCTCCAAGTTGTGACATCATCAAGTGAACTGTGTTGCACTGTTTCATCAAGCCTATGGCTCAGTACATTTGACTTTTACAAGCATGTTTTTCAGGTGTGCTTTCCATAACCATTGAGTGACACCAGTCTACCTACAAGGCAGCAGGTTTGTGTCTCACTTCGTCTGGTTCCCATCCCTTGACATGTCCGACATATCACTACCAGTAGCTGCCTACTGTCGGCATAGCTCTTGGGGTCATTGGGGCACACAAACCCCTCTACCACTGTAACAAGGAGACATGACACATGGGCTTCTCCAAGTTTATCCCCTTCATTTCAGCTCACAATTTCTGGACCTTAGCATGATAAGTTTTACATCATAGTAAACATGGTAAATGATCACACATTCGTAATTTTGTATAATCATTCTTCACAATTATTACAACTCCCTTCCAGGATTTTAACCCTCTCCAGTTGTGCAACTAGCTGGGTAAGTCCCATACATGAACATGCACATAAACATGTACATATGTATCCGAGAAAAAGTAACAGAGAAGACATATGATAAGGATATACCAATCACCAGAGGCATACTCACAGCATATTTTCTCGTCAAATCTCTCAGGACATACTTGCAGGCCTGCGTCTTGATGTATGTTTGTGTGAAGTAGCAAGACCTGTTGCTGCGCAGCAGCGCCTGCAGGCAGTTGAAACAAGCTTGAGGGGACATGTAGTGTAGAAACAGACAGGACATGGGGTACAACACTGGACAGTAGGTGATGTCTGGGTGCAGCTGGTTCAGAAGGCATAACACATTCCTGACATGCTCCAGTCCATGGCCAGTCAGAAAGTATGAGTCAATGTTCTCTGGTTCAACAAATGAAGGCAGTGTTAAACCCCATTCACCTGAAAATACAAGTAAAATAAATATGTAAAAATAAAACATGTTAATCTCAAATACAAACATGTTTTGTAAAATTTAAAAAAACAGCTGATTAGAAACACAGGTGTTTGCCTATGGCTCATACAGACCTGGTTCATTTCATAGTCTGAACTATTTTACACAAAAATGATATACTTCCCCCTGATTATGTCATCAGGCATCTTGAATAAATTGTACAAAGTTTGTACTTGATGTGACCAAAGTTGAAAAAGCCATGTGATTTTTCTTGACTTAAGTTGATAAGTCTTATCTTGACTAAAGCTGGCAAAGTTGTATCTTGTTTCAACCATGGTTGACAAAGCAATTCTCTAATTCTGATTAGAGTTGACAAAGCCATGCTCTTTTCTTGACTAACATTGGCAAAATCATGTATCTTGTCTTGGCAACAGCTGAAATGTCTTACACTGACCACAGCTGACAAAATCTTATCTGACTGAAGATGACAAATTATATACCTTATCTTGTCAAATATCGCCAGTCACCTTCTTTTGACTAAAGTTGACAAAGTCATGCATCTTGTACTGCTTACAGTTGACAAAGTTAAATGTGCAGTAGATTAAAATCATGATATCTAACATACCATATTAGCAAGTAAGACAATTTAGCTACACTCCATCTCAAGTAAACAGTCAGATATGTATTATTCTGAAAGAATCCAGCTGGAATGTAAACTTAAACTTTACAAAATAGAAAACATCTGCCCATCATAAGACAAGATATCTGTTATATAAACTTAAAATAGAGAGCGACTGGTCTCTTCAAAGAAGCTATATATTATATGAAAAGAGATGCTGCAGTCAAGATTGCTCTTATCCATCATGAGAGAAACTATCTGTTACATAAATTTAACTCACAGAAAAGACTACTGGCAATCATAAGTGAAACCATCTGTTACATAAGCTTAAACATCAAATAGAACAATTTGCCATCATGAGAGAAGATATATGTTACATAAACTAAACATAAAATAGAACAACTAGCTACCATAAGAAAAAAAAAGAGAACTACTGGCCATTATAAATGAAACAAGCCCCTACTTACTTACAGCAAATAAAGAAAATAAAGAAATCGGGGGGGCTGCGTTATCTCGAGGTATGGTGTCCACCTCGAGTGCTGGAGGTCCCGGGTTCAAGCCTTGGTGAGGGCCGTTTTGTTTTTTCACATGGACTTCTAGTAACAAAATTTTCCTTGGTCTCAGGGTAGTGAGATCGGATGCCCGTGTGTATTGTTGCACACGTAAAAAATCCCTTGGCAGTTGGAAATCGAAAAAGAGTAGCCTAACGGCGCTGCCCAGGCAAAATGTCTAGTTAAAAATCTACCCAATGTATTTCAGGATCCTCGCCGGTGCTACGGAGTTCATGCATGCACTGAGCTGAGTTTCTCCCAACTAAGTTTTAAGTTAGGAGAAGAACGGAGCATTTATGGGGTTACACCCATGTGCCGTGATGTTAATCCATCGACTAAACTAAACTAAAGAAAATACAGTTAAATCATCTTGTCAGAATTCAGACCATCCACAACTACATGATACAGAAAATTAACTGCCTTGTACAAAGCCAGCTTCCTATATATAGAAATCAGTTAAACACATACGACCCTGACAGAAAGAAAAATAAGTAATGGATTCCATTGTCACATCTTAAGGCATATTTGGTATCTGAAACTAACCCCACATTTGTATAATAAAACAAGGAGATCAGCATGGCTGAATGGATAAGAACGTGCTGTCTTAAACATCCGGTGTGCTGATGCTGAAGTAAGGGGTTCAACCCCTAAACAGGACAGTTGGGTTAAAATGTTGACTCCTCATTCTTGACTTGGGGACATAAATTACAAGTACCTCTGAAGTTGGAGTGGTTTGCAAGATGGCAAGGAACACTGGTAAGAGGGAAAGCTAATCCGCATGCAAACTTCAGTTCAGTGCTTCTAGAAGTAATGTGCTTTTTTTTTTTTTAGAAGCAATGTGTATGGACTACGTTTAAGTTCAAAGCAAGAAAATTCCCCAAAAAAATTACAATACATGGTGTCAGTAATCCCCCTTTCCTTCTCAGGTAATTTCCTTATACCTGGGAGCACAGATAAATTTTTAAAACTCCCCACATCAATGGGAATTTAAACTCATGACCACCGATCTGGCATGCAAAGTGCCCTAGCCACTGGGCAACCATGGCTCCCACCTTAAGAGAGAAGCTAGCCCTTATATAAACTTCAGAAAATAATGTATTAAAATTACAAATACTGACCATCTTCAGAAAGCATGTCATTGACAAGTTTATCATACAAGTGCTCATCTGCATGGAGCAAGTGATAACACAGTTGTTCCCAGAGTTGTGAGCGTTGACCACTTTCTGCCGGCCACTGGGAATTCCGAAAGTATGACTTTAAACTTTTGTTGGGGCCACCTCTAAACAAAGCCTCCAGCTGTTTCTCATTTTTGGCTACAATACAATCACCTGAAATAAATGTTTTGTCTTAGATTTATACATATATTATTTCTGGTGCATATTTCAATGTGCACAAATTGGAGTGAAGGGGAGAGGAAAGAAACACAGATGCTACATATATATACATTTTTTTTTCTGCATATCCTTTACAGGACATTACTGCCAACATCAGCATCTTTCAGCAGATTGTTGATTTCTTGGCAAGATTACGCTCAGTAGTTTGCCACTGCTTTCTGAGCGACCGGCTTACACACCCTATAAGTTACCAACGTGGCGAGGACTGCTACCGATTCTAGTGCAGGTTACGTCCCTCACATGTAATATACGTGATTACGGAGAAAGACGTTAACCCCTAGGACAGGGAGCCGGCACATATATGCATGCATGCACACAAATATACACAGTGCACACACACATACCTATGTATGCATACATGCAAAAATGTACCACACACACACATACCTATGTATGCATACATGCAAATATGTACCACATACACACATACCTATACATACATTCAAGCACAAACACATATATACACACCTATACAATGTATAGATGCACATGCATGGAAAGCAAGCATGCGCATGCACACACACAGGCTTGTTTTAATAGTTTAGAAACATCTGTTTTCTTAAGCTACATAACATAATGAAATGTAAACATTTTTATTCAGAGATCACTGTTTGTTATGGCCTAAAACCAGGGAACAGTTTCACTGCCTCCAGCTACAGACAAAATAGCCTTTCTAGTTGTCTCTACAAAAGAATGGAGTGCATAATCAATCTCAGACTACAGTGTTCACTGGGAAGGTTAACCCAGTCAACAAATGCCCGCAGAAGTCGAATGTGTCTGCCTAATGGCGCAAGAACGCAACTCCGCTGTAAACAGGCACAACGCAATCACGTCTGGAAAAAAAACTCCGGATGAACGCAGAAGAAGACTACAGTGTTCAGAGGTAGACTGTTAGTGAAAACATTCTCGTGCCAAGCAGGCAAGCTGTAGGTAGTGTTATATATCACCATACAGTAGATGAGATTTCATTATGAAATGCTCAGAAATTAGAGGACTGATAAACTAAGGAAGATGCAACAGATACACATGCACGCTTCCTTTGCTTTACTATTTTTTGTTACTCACTTTATGTTGGGTTGTGTCATATCCAGCCTCTCTGGTCTTAAGGACATAATTCTTTTGCATAGACTCAAACACATGAGATACGAGGATAATCACTCAATAACAAAGGACACTGGACATGTATACTACATGGCAATACAGAATAGCTGAGTTGTCCAAAAGTCAGACAATTTGGGTGGGTATATCAATATGCCATCCCTGACCAACAACAGGACATCTACATCAGTAACCACATTTGGCTGTGTCTGTCAAAGCAGTAGCTCTCTGCTAACATATATCAACTGATATATGTTAGGGGACTGAGTGGTCTTGAGGTATGGTGTCCGCCTTGAGTGCTGGAGGTCCCAGGTTCAAGCCCTGGTGAGGGCGAGGATTTTTTCAAGTGGACTTCTAGTAACAAAATTTTCTCTGATCTCTGGGTAGTGAGATCGGACACCCGTGTGTATTGTTGTACACGTAAAAAATCCCTTGGCAGTGAGAAATAAAAAACGACTAGCCTAACGGCACTGCCCGGGCAAAATTTCAAGTTAAAAATCTACCCAAAGTATTTCAGGATCCTCGCCGGTGCTACAGAGTTCATGCACTGAGTTGAGATTTTCCAGACTCAGGCTTGAGTTAGAGTAGAATGGAGCAATTATGGGTTACACCCATGTGCCATGATGTTGATCTGTTGACTAAACTAAACTATATATCAATGCTTGGTGTTGGTGAGTTGAGTTCACTTGTCTAGGGCAACACTTTTAGCCAAGGGAGGATAGTTTTACCTAGCATGGGACAAGCTTTCCAACACCATCGAGTGTAGAGGACTACTCCCCACCCAACACTTCATAACAACCATTCCAGGTACCACACGGCACCCAACATACATGTATGTGAATTGCCAAACACATCACCACATATATATTACCACATATATTCCAACACATACCTGTATGTGAGTTGTCAGACACATCACCACATATATAACTGTCACTGTCATTTACTGCCAATATAGTACCTTGCGGTGTATGGCAGAGGGGTCTTTGAGCCTGAGGAATTAAGGCCGCCTGGCTAGTGCAGTCGCCGCGAACTGTGCAGGTTAGGATTTTCTTTTTGCCCCTGACAGAAAAAAATCCCACACCTTACCGAGGAATCGAACCCGGGTCTCCCGAAGGAGAGTCCGGCATTCCAGCCACTCGGCCAGCCGCACATATATATATTACCATATATATTCCAACACATACATGTATGTGAATTGCCACACACATCACCATATATATATATATATATATACAGTGGAACCTCGAATAATGAGCATAATTCGTTCCAGAATCTTACTTGTAATGCGAAACACTAGTTAAGCGAAACAGTTTTTCCCATACAAATTAATGTAAATTACGATAATGTGTTCCGTGCCAAAAAAATACTCAAAATATTTTGTATAACGTTTATTCAAAGAAAATTATATATACATTGTTAAGGAGTGTTGATTAGACCGATTGTATGTGCATGCTAGATCAGCCACACTCACACCTCGTTCTCGCTTTTCAATGATTTTACGTTTCATTTCCACGGTTATTTTTATTCTCTTATGGCTGTTTCCTTGCGGCTTTTTCTTCGGGGACATTTTTGCAAGGGTTATTAAACTTTGCACACACAAAATCACAAATAATATGTCTGAACAAAAGTATGGAAAAATATGTGATCACAAGCTCCTAGCGGAACGAGTGCGAAACACAGACTGATATAACAGGCATGGACAGTTGACTAAGAGGGAGGGGGGACGGACAGAGCGGAAATCCAAGCACGCTGTCAGCAGCAGACTTGCAGCTAATGCATCCATTCCTCGGATTGGCTGATTTCTAGACGTCAGGCGACTGCAGCGCTCTGCGGTGCTGGCCCTATATAGAGCCCCCCGCACCACTCTGTCTGACCCCCCTTGTCTTCCTACCCTCGCTGTTGCAGGCGCACAATCCGGGACTTCCCCTCCCCTCGTCACTCGTTATGCGAAACGTCACTCGTTCAGCGAATCATTTTTTTACAATTTATTTTGCTCGTTATGCGAATTACTCATTATGAGAGTGCTCGTTAAGCGAGGTTCCACTGTGTGCATATATATATATATATATATATATATATATATATATATATATATATATATATATATATATATATATATATATATATATTCCAACACATACCTGTATGTATGTTGCCACACACATTTACTACATATATCTTACCACATGTATTCCAACACATACCTATATTTGAGTTACCACATACACTACCACATATATTACAACACTTACCTGCATATGGGATCTTATTCCTGAGTGACGCCTGAAAGTTATCAATACTGACAAACTCAGTGAAAGCAAAACTCTGGAGCTGGTGGGCTTGTGACTGTGCGGAACCATCTAACAAAGATCCTTCACTGCAAGATTTCACTATCTTGTTCTCATTCTCAGCAACAGTTATAACTGAATGTGATGGTGTCAATCCCACATCTGTCAGTTGGTTTGTTTCCTTGGACAGCTCTACAATTGACAAAACAATTGAGCTGAACAAACTGTCATTAAATTGGATATAAAAGTTGCTAAACTAGACAAAATGTTTCTAAACTAAACCACATGTTGCCCAACCAGACAAAATGTCATTACATTGGAAAATAGGTTGCTAAAATTAAGTAATTATTTATGAACTGAACATAGAAAATTATACTGGACAAAATGTAACAGTGCTGTACAAAAGTATCACTAAAATTGACACACATGACACTAAACAAGACACAATATTAAATTAATATAATATTACTAACCTGGACCACATCTTACTAATGTGGACACAATAAAATTAAAACTTACACAAATGTAACTAAATATGACAAAATGTAGCTAAACTAGACAAATGTTACTAAGCTGCAATACTGAAACTAGACAAAATATAACTAAATTGGGGAAAGAAATATCCATAAACTGAATAATATGTCACTCAAACAGACAATATGTAAGAAAACTGGTCAAATGCAACAAAAACTGAACAAAAATGTTTTTAAACTGCTAGTGAGATACTTCATATATTAATGAAGCAACAAATCCACATTAGAGCTGCACTATCACAGTGACTAGCATACTTGACTGCTGGCCTGGTGATAATATGTTTGAATCTCTATCAAGGCATCCATGTTTTTAAATGGTCCTGGGCACTGAGGTCAACCAAGCTTAAATTAGGTGCCAAGAAATATTCTGGGAGGTAAAAGCAGCCAGATTATTGAGCAAACCAACCATCCAGTGCTGACTGATCTATAAAAAAAATATTGGGCTAGCACCATTTACTCAATAGGTCTTGAGGCGTGGAAAAGGAACCTTTATTTGACTTTACTTAATAAATTAAAGCTGTGCATGTACAAGTGATGCCACATTGTTGCTATTATTTTACCATAGCACTGTTTGGCTGACAAACTGCTGACCACTTGACACATAAAGGAAACCCACTAAGGCATGTTGGGAACACCCTTATTTCTGAGGCCAAATAGAGGAGAGCAGTCTGAATGAGACTGGCCCTAGCAATGGCAAAGGTAAACCGCATTAACAGCCTATGACACAACACTAGCAAACAAATCAATGTAAACATTTTGAGAGCATGAACTTTTCATGTGGCAACATTTGAATATGAATCATGGAGCATTTCACAATCACTCAAGAAAAACATCAAAGCTTTGAATTTAAATGTTACAGAAAAATTCTTAGAAAATTGTGAATGAAGAAGAAGAAAATATGGATATTTTACAAGATCTGAACATTGAAGAAACCAGGGATTATAAAGAACATCCTATCCCATAAACAGAAATAAACATCACAGTGGTTTAGAAAGAATTATAATGGAAGGCATGGTACTCTGCTACAACGGATGATTGAAGCAATGCCCACCTTGTGAAAAGGCTAGTGCACTACTTAATGCACAACCTCAGCTCCAAAATAATACATAAAAAGGTGGTTCCATGTCACATACTACTAAAGGGGTGTCAGAACATCACATATTCTAGGCCTCGATATAATAAGGTGTAGTGTCTAGTTTCCTTCCTCACTGACTTTCTCACCCAGACAATTCCCAAACATTCTGAAAATTATCTGGTGCCCATTTGATGAAATTCATCTAACCCCAAAGCCAGACTGGTAGGAAGAAAGGATTTTGCCTTGGCCTGAGACTAAACTCAGACCATTGTCTTAGTAGGTAAGCACACTAACCACTATGCTACCACGCCTCCAACATAATACATACAAGTACTAGCCAACTTGGGCAGGTCAACCGCCGTGCATGAAGCTGGTGATATTAGTTACATACAGGGAATACATACTAATTAATAAAAGATTTAGAAATGCTTTAATTAATGTAAAGACAATGCCTGGTGCTGACTGTAATAGTGATCATGTACCACTATGTGGACAAATAAAAGTAAGATTAAAAAGAGGGAAAAAAATGGTTAAGAACATGAGACTTAATAAAGAGGTTCTAAAATAGATAAAGAAATGCAAGAACAATACAGAGTGACTGTGAAAAATAGGTACAATGCAATAACTAAAATACAGAGTATAGATGAACAATGGGAAATGTTAAGGGACTCCATTCATCAAACTAGCAAAGAAGTATTACCAGAGAGAGGCAAAATAGCTAAGAAAAAATGGATGAATGAAGATATCTTAAACCTGATGGACAAAAGAAAATAGTATAAAAATAACAAACAAGAATTCGCTAAGATAAATAAAGAAATAAAAGATAAATGTGGGAAGGCTAAAGAAAGTTGGTTAAACGAGCAATGCAAAAAAATTGAATTAAATTCCATTAAAGATACAAAAAATATGCACAGACAAATCAGTGAGCTTACAGGAAATAAAATAAGAATAAATACAGGGTGTTTGAAATCAAAAACAGGAAAGATAATATTAGAGGAAGATGCTATAATGAAGAGGTGGAATGAGTATATAAGAGAATTATATGAAGGAGAAAGGGCAGAATTAACAGAAGATAGTAACTTAGAAGGTCCACCTATTCTGAAAGAAGAAGTCGCTGACGCTATGAAACGTATGAAGAAAGGAAAAACAGCTGGGCCAGATGAAATCACAATAGAAGAATTAGAAGTATTGGGAGAATTTGGAGTAGATATATTAACCAAAATGTTGAATGATATTTACAGCAGTGGATATTTACCCAGTGATATGCTGAAATCTGTATTTATAGCTATACCAAAAAGACCAGGAGCAATTGATTGTGAAGATTTTCGTACAATTAACCTTATAAACCATATCACTAAGCTTCTACTCAGAATCATAATGAGAAGAACCAAAAAGAAAATAAAAATGGAAATTAGTGAAGAACAGTATGGATTTGTCGAAGGAAAGGGCACAAACAATGCAATTTATACATTGCGGACACTAATAGAAAGGTCAATAGAGAAACAGAGGGACATATATTTGTGCTTCATAGATTATACTAAGGCATTTGATAAAGTGAAACATGATGAACTGATTAAAATGTTGGAAGATATCAACACTGATGGAAAAGATTTAAGAATAATAAAGAATATTTACTGGAACCAAGTAGCAGCAATTAAAATGGGAAATAAAGAGGGTAGTTACGAACAGATAAAGCTAGGAGTACGACAAGGGTGTGTCTTGTCACCAGATCTTTTCTCCCTGTATAGCGAAGTAATAATGAGAGAGATCAAAGAGATGCCAGGAATACTAGTTGGAGGTTATAATATAAATAATATACGCTATGCAGATGACACAGTATTGGTGGCGGATAATTCAACAGACCTACAACAATTATTAGACGTTGTAGTAACAGAGAGTGCAAGGAAGGACTCAACTTGAATATCAAGAAAACAGTAACAATGGTAATATCAAAGAAAATGGTGACACCAAAATGTGACATAGAAATAGAAGGGAAAATCCTTAACCAAGTTGATAATTTTAGATACCTAGGGGCATTTATAACATCAGATGGAAGATGTACAACAGAGATTAGGAGCAGAATAGGGCAGGCAAAAGCCGCATTTCATAAAATGAAGAGTATCTTATGCAATAAGTCACTGTCACTGAATGTAAGAAAGAGAGTGCTGAAATGCTATGTAGAACCAGTTTTGCTGTATGGCAGTGAATCTTGGAATGTAAATGAACAAATTAAGAAGAAATTAGAAGCAACAGAGATGTGGTTCCTGAGACGAATGTTGCGAATTCCTTGGACTGCCAGAGTAACTAACGACGACTGCCTGAAACAGGCTAATGAAACTAGAACATTTATACAACAATAAGACAGAGACAAACAGCTTTCCTCGGTCATGTGATGAGAAGAGAGGCATTGGAGAACATTGTAACAACTGGAAAGATCGAGGGGAAGAGAGGCAGAGGTAGACCAAGAGAAGTGATGCTGGATGGATTGAGACGGTGGCATGGAGGAATATCAGCAGCAGAGTTGATCCAGAAAACCAAAGACCGAGATCTATGGAGAGCCATGAACGCCTACGCCAGCCGGCACGGCACTTGATGATGATGACAGGGAATGCCCTACATATAACATCACAGGGATACAAACTTTGTGATTTCACGTATACTAGGCTAAAAGACAATGACATGAGAAGAGCAGTTTTCTTCCTTTCTTTGCCACTTTCATTCCTAGAAAAACTATACACATATAAATTTTCCCAAATGTACATTACGACTATAGTGTGTACCACATAATTATTTTGAATCACAAAACAATTATGATCTGGCATGATTTTTAATTAAATAGAATATAGAAGCCATCAATTCCAGGCACAATAATAGGTATTTAGCTAGGAGCACAACGTATCTTGTTTAGTAGACTCTATTTTTCTTGTTTATCCAGTAGTTTATCTCAGGTAGGATCAAGAATGAAAGGTAGGGCAGTTGTGTATGCATAGGGGAGTTAGTTCAATGGTTAAATTTGTGTGACTTTATGTGTGAATGGACTTGTGTGTGAAGGTGTAGTACACCATTACAATGTATAACACAAACACATCTGTCATGATACAGATGTAACACACACTTATAATATCGGCTGTGTGAACACAAAAAAGTATGTGCTATATTACATATAAATAACAGTACATGAACACACATATCTGCTGGAGTGTAAGCAAATAACAGTTACATGAACATAAGCATCTCCGGCACTCCTCCGAACAACAGCCCCAAATTATTTAGTGTAAAATGCATCCCTTACAGGGCCTCATTAGCTGATATAATGAAAAATACAAACTATGAATCTAAATATAGAACTGAGAAAATGGAAATATGTACCACTAATATTTCACAGTTATATGTGGAAATTATGGCACAAAAGTTGTAAACACTATCGGAAAACATGTTCTAAACTCTTGTACTGGTATATCTGCAGGGAAAAAAATTATTTATATCGGAACGAGTACTGAATGTGTTGTCGATCGCTTCTGGTTCGGTGTGTGGCGGACTGAAAGACCGATCGATGGATACAATAAAAGTTTCTGGGCCCGGAGAAACTGTCAGCCTGCCATCAAATGTTACTCCAAGGTATGTTGGTTCTTTATCTTCTCTTAGGTGTTTTCTATTTATCTGGATGATCCCTGCCTTTTGTTTTGGAGAGAGGGTAAATAGAGTGTTGCTGCACTTGTCAGTGTTTATGCTGACACACCATCTATTTGCCCATGCAACAAATGTATCTACAGCTCTTTGTAGCAATCTGGTGGCCACTGATGCATGTTCATTTGTACTCCATATAACCAGGTCATCGGCGTACATTGCCGCTTTAATTCCACGCGGTAGATTAGCAACGAGATCATTGATGAAGATAAGAAAAAGTGTGGGGGACAAAATTCCACCCTGGGAACACCGTGACGCAGTAGTACTTTCTTGCTCTCGAGTCCGTCTATCTGTACTCGGGCTCTTCTGTTGTGCAAGTATGCTTTCACCCATTTGTACATTCTTCCATTGACTTTGCAGTTTCTCAGTTTCTTCATCAGACCTTCTTTCCAGACTTTGTCAAAGGCTTTCTTCAGATCTATCCATGCCGCAAGCACCAGCTTCTTCTCTTGGAATGCATCCTCAATTTCTTGAGAGAGGTAGGTTGTCTGATCTTCCGTAGAGTAGCACTGCCTAAAGCCAGCCTGCTGTGGCACAAGGATGTTTTTACTTTCAATGTACCACTGCAGTCTGTGATTGATGATGCGCTCCAGTGTTTTACAGAGACAGCTGGTGAGGCTAATTGGTCTGTAGCTAGAGGCAATGGAACTATCTTTCCCTGATTTTAGGAGGGGTATCATGATTGCTTCTGTCCAGGTTTGTGGGACACTGCCTAAGGTCCAACTACTATTGAAGATCTGCAACAGCTTTGCTTTGGCCTCTGTTCCTATGTTCCTGATCATTTCATTGGAGATACCATCAGCTTCTGGTGACTTTCTCATTTTAAGTTTTGATATGGCTAGCTCCAGTTCGCTGATTGTGATGGATGCCTCCAGAACCTCATGTACTATTTCCTTCTGTCCTGTATTTTGCCATTTCTCTCGAATCTCTTGTTGTTTCTCTGGACTAATTTCGATATTGTTATCTTGTGCGAATGAGACCGCAAAATGGTCAGCTGCTTGCTTTCTTGTTAAGATGTTTCCATCTTTATGTAGTGCAATTTTTGAGTTTCTCCCTGTGTCCTCATTGTTAAGTTCTTTTATAAGCTTCCACAATTTCCTTGTGTCTCTTTCAAAGTTCAGAGACTCCGTTTTCTCCTGCCAGCTTTTCCGTCTAGCCTGCAGCTTGGCCCTTTGAAATTTGGCTTTTGCGTGCTGGAATTTATTGTGGTGCTCTTGGCTGGGTATGGCCTCTGCTTGCTTTCTACACACTTCCACATCATTATGCAACTGTTCCAGTTCACTACTCCAGTAGGGTTTATATTGTTTACGGGCTCCTCTTGGTACTGTTTCTCACGCTGCCTGTAGTATGCATTTCCCAAACTCTTCAACTACTTTATTTATGTCTTTCTCAGTGTTCAGATTTCTAACCAGTATGCTGGTGCGATTCTTGTACATTGCCCAGTCTGCTTTCTTGTAGTTCCACCTCGAGAGAGTGCTGCTTTCACTTACAAGCTCATTTTCTACAGTTAGAAAGACTGGCCGATGGTCACCTGCCACCAAGTTGTTTCCCAACAATTTGTGTAATGTTCCACTCCAGGTCTGGTGAATGAAAAGCCAGGTCAGGTGTAGTTGTAGTGTGCCATGATCTCAAGTAGAAAGTATGTGGGTCGGACGGCTTGTTAATCAAGATGAATCTATTCTCATCCTGCCAGTCTTCCAGTCTCTCTCCTCTCTGGTCCATGTGATTATAGCCCCAGCTCTGCGAGTGGCTGTTGAAATCGCCACATACAATTATTTTTTCTGTTAATGGTAGTGTGTCCAGTGCCTGTGGGCGGTCACTTGGACAGTAGTAATTGATCAGATGTAGGTATGTATTGCCTGTCTTAAGTTTAAGTGTCTGAAACTCAGCACCTTCCATGTAGACTTCGATTTGGGAAGCAGTGATGTTATTTTTTTACAAGGGTCAGTATCCCACCTTTTCGCCTGTCCTTTCAGTCAAATCTGTAACACTGGTAGCCTCTGATTTTGAAGTACAAGTATCTACTACAGTACAAACAAATAACAGTTACATGAGCACAAGTATCTACTACATTACAAACAAATAACAGTTACATAAACGCAAGTATCTATACAGTACAAACAAATAACAGTTACATGAGCACAAGTGTCTACCACAGTACAAACAAATAACAGTTACATGAGCACAAGTGTCTACCACAGTACAAACAAATAACAGTTACATGAACACACGTTACTGCAATACAAACAAATAACAGTTACATGAACTCAAGTCTCCGCTACAGTACAAACAACTAACAGTTACATGAACTCGTGTCCGCTACAGTACAAACAACTAACAGTTACATGAACTCAAGTGTCCGCTACAGTACAAACAACTAACAGTTACATGAACTCAAGTGTCCGCTACAGTACAAACAACTAACAGTTACATGAACTCAAGTGTCCGCTACAGTACAAACAACTAACAGTTACATGAACTCAAGTCTCCGCTACAGTACAAACAAATAACAGTTACATGAACTCAAGTGTCCGCTACAGTACAAACAACTAACAGTTACATGAACTCAAGTCTCCGCTACAGTACAAACAAATAACATTACATAAACACACGTTACTGCAATACAAACAACTAACAGTTACATGAACTCAAGTGTCTGCTACAGTACAAACAACTAACAGTTACATGAACTCAAGTGTCTGCTACAGTACAAACAACTAACAGTTACATGAACTCAAGTCTCCGCTACAGTACAAACAAATAACATTACATAAACACAAGTGACTTCTGCAGTACAAAGCAGCCTTGACTGACAAGTTCACCCAACTCGCCAAACATACAAGTAAAAACGCTCTTGGCCCTTAAAAAAGTGTAACACGAGACCACAAGACATTTCTCAGCTGAAACTTCTATTTGTTTTTTTGCCTTGAAGTGGCTAAAATGTGGGCCGTGTACATCTTTGATAAAAATCAAGAAAGCTAATAGTTACTTTAAGGCAGATAAGCGGAGGTGGGAGGGTACTGTTTGCACTACTCATGTAGCTGTCAGACACTTAAAATGAAAGTTAACAAATATTATCTTAGTAGTCTTTTCATGTGGTAGTCTATGCACAGAAATTAACTTAACCATAAGTCTGAGACTACTAGAATGTGGAATCAAACTGGAATGTGGAATCAAACTGGAATGTGGGAACAAAATTGGAATGTGAAATAAAACTCGATTGTAGAATTTAAAACAGCACTAGGCAGAAGGGAGCCACAGTAGTGTAGTGGCTAGTCGTTCGCCTACCATACTGGTGGTCTTGGGTTCGATTCGCAGTGGGGCATGTTGAATTGTAAAAAATTGAGCTAGATCCCAGGTCGACCCAGCACAGCATGGGTATCAAGAAATGTCTTGGGAAGTGAGGCACATATAGTGCCTTGGTTTATAAAAATATAGGTCTAGCCTCATATTCCAATGCACCTTATTTATGTAAAAGGGACCTTTACCCTTTTGTTTTAAATTGACTTAATATATGATTTCATTTATACATAATTTTGTAAAGCTACTTCCCATTGGTCACCGAATGATCTGATTTATTTAATAAAGTTAGTTGCATATCCTTTACAGAACGTTACAATCAACTCCAGCATTGTAGGTCAGCATGGCTGAATGGATAAGAACGTGTGTTCTTAAACATCCGGTGTGCTGATGCCGAGGTAAGGGATTCAACCCCTACACCAGACAGTTGGACTAAAATGTTGACCTATCGTCCTTGACTTGGGGATGTAAATTACAAGTACCTCTGAAGTCGGAGTGGGTTCGCCTGATGGTGAGGGACACTGTTAACAGGGAAAGCTAATCCACACGCAAAATTCAGTCCAGCACTACTAGAAGTAGTGTGTACGGACTACGCTTGAGTTAAAAGTGAGCCAGCGCACAAAATTTTTTTTAAAACCCGCATTTTTTTACTGTTCGTGATTTCTTGGCAAATTTACGTTCAGTAGTTTGCCATTGCTTTTTGAACGAACGGAACTCATACATTTGAATGGGAAACCAACGCAAACTGGTCTGTTTTCAAATTGTCAGCAGCTGTGTTTCAAACGCGGTATGCAGGATTGCGAATTGTGTCCGTAACCCCTTCACCACAGAGCCACCTGATTTATTTACACAACCATGTAACGTTACTTACTTTGATCAACCTAATATATCCTTTTATTTACATAATCTAATAAAGCTACTTACTTTTGGTAACCTCATTATATGATTTTATTTACATAATCTAGTAAAATTATTTTCAATTGGACACCTTAATATATGATTTTATTTACATTATACAGTAAAGTTATTTACATTTCATTCATTCAGTAGCATGTCCTTTGAAGAACCTCGCTCCTATAACAACCTTCTGAAAAACTACTCAGTCAGTAAGCAAGATGTCCCCCATCTGATACACCCATCTGGAGATCATCTGCCACATCCTGCATCCATCTTCTCTTTGGCCTTACTCTTCCTCTCTTCCTGGGCATATACCCTGCCATTATTGTTCTATCCAAACTTTCATGACGTTTCAAGTGAACAAAATATTTCAATTTTCTTTGTTTTATCGTCTATAGTAGCCATCCTTCTTCAGTATTCAGATCTTGTTGTATGGATGCATTTGTCAAAGGCATTTATGCACTGTTTAGCTTGTTTAGTAAGTGTCCAGGTCTCACAGGCGTATGTTGCAATGGGAAAGATGCATGCTCTTTAAAAATATGATTTGTGTAGGTCTATCTGTCCCAAGCCACAATTTATTCAGTTGTTTTAGTTTTTGAAGAGCATTAAATATTTATTTGTCTTTTAATTTATTTCATTGTGTCACAATTGTTGGTAATTAATTACTAAGATGTTCAAAATTTTCCACCACCTCCAATATTTCCTCATTAACATATATTTCTTTCTCCATATATGTTTTAATTGTATACATTATCTTTATTTTTGCAATGTTAAGATATAAGTTGTGATTTTCACTAATCTTTTGGGTTGAGGTTATTAGATTTTCTATACCATTTTGTGATTTGAATAGTAATACTGTATCGTCAGCATATCAAATCTCTGATAATTCATGACCACCGATATTTAGGGCATCATATTCCTCCTTGGTTATACTATCTCTAACATTTCTCATTATATTTTCGGTGCACAGATTAAACAAATAGGGGGACAGAACACAGCCCTGACGGACTCCTTGCTTCATGTCAAACCAATCTGAGGTCTCGCCATCTATTCTAACTGCTGCTTGTTGGTCTAGATAGAGCATTTTTATGAGTTGTACTACATGTGATGGAAAGCCCATTTTCCTCATGATTTCCCAAAGTTTCTGATGTTGTACACAGTCAAATGTCTGTGAATAATCCACAAAACATGAGAATAGGTTCACATTAAATTCTCTACATTTCTCTATTATTAAATGCATGTTGAGTATGTGATCTCTTCTTCTTCTTCCTTGTCTAAATCTAGCTTGGACCATGTTAATCTCTTCTTCCATTTTCTTATGAAGTCTTCACATTATGATTTTTAGTAGAATTTTACATGCATGACTGATCAGGGCAACAGTTCTTTAGCTGGTGCATAATTTCAAGTTTTTGGTATTAGAATGAAGATAGTTCTCTTCCAATCTTTTGGCCATATACCATATTTCCATATCTTTTTACATAATGCGTGATAGATTTGTATGAGTTCTTCTGCCCCTGCTTCAATTAGTTCATATAATCACGTCCTTGTGATTTACCATTCTTCAGGTTCTTTATTGTCCATTCAAATTTCATCTAATGAGGGTTCAGGTTCTGTCTCTGCTGTTCTTGGTTTATATATCTCATTCATATCCTCACAGTCAATCATATCATATATTCCAGTGCAGTATTCCTTCCATCTTTCTAGGATTTAAAAAAAATCTGTTTTAGTATTTCCCAACTTGTCACAGATAACATTTAATTGAGGTTGAACATTTCTTGATTAACAATTGATCACCTGAATATATAATTTTATTTACATAATCTAGTAAGGCTACTTACAACTGGTCACCTCATTATATGATTTATTTACACAACCAAGAAAAGTTACTTACTTTAGGTAACCTTAATATATGGTTGTATTTACATAATCAAGCAAAGCTACATACAATTGGTCACCTTAATGTATGACTGTATTTAAATAGTCTAGTATGGCTACTTAAAATTGGTCACCTCAATACATTATATTTTAACATAGCCAATAAAGCTTCTTATCACTGGTCACCAAGGTTCTTATCACAGGTCATCTTAATATCTTAGGGTTTTTATTTTACAGTTAAGTAACACTACTCACCACCTGTTACCTCAATATATGATTTTATCAACTTGGGCAGTTATTATTTTTTTTTCACATGGCCCAGTATATCATATTACACCTGGTTACGAATACCGGACAACATAGAAACTTTAAAACAGTAAAGGTTGCCCCATAGCAGAAACTTCCTTTGGGGTACGAAGTGTTAAATCTTCATATATATTAGGTCATGGTATATGAGACACGGTGGTCAGTTCCAATGCTTGTCACGTTTTCTTCCCAGACAATTCCAAGAAAGTTCTGAGGAACCAATTTTTGTGAGGCGAGGTTGACACCATAGCTGTACTGGTCAGGAAAAAATAATTCTGACTTTGCTGGGAATTGAACTCTGTCCATTGTCTTGGCAGGTAATTGCACTAGCCACTATGTGACCATAGCTCTATACTTTACATGGCTTAATATAACTACTTACAGCAGGTCACTTTATGATATGAGTTTTTTGTACATGGCTTAGAATAGACACAAAGGGTTCATATGTGAATGCTTATATCAGTCCTGAAGATATCTTCAATGAAGTTAACTCACAAAGAGGACTCATTACTCGCAACAAAAGACGACAGTATATATTCTTTGGGCATGTCAGGAGAAGAGAAGAGCTGAAGTATGTCATACAATAGAAAAGGTTGAGGGGAGGCGAGGCAGGAGGAGACCAAACAGAAGATGCTGTACAGTCTGACTTCATGGCATGAAGGAACATCAGTATCCAAAATGGTTGGCAACACAAGAAACAGAAGGCTGTGGACATACACGATCACCAACACTACATGGCATGGACGATAAGAAGACAGTATCAGGCCTAGTACAACTACTTACCATTGGTTACAATACTTGATGCTAAGCTGTTGTCAATATTTGAAATATTCACAACCTTCATGTGCTCCCTTGACAATTTTTTATGTTTTGTTCTTTTTGGTGGAGTCAATGCTGACCTGTGAATTTCTTGCTTCCTTACGTCTACTTTTAAAATGTGTGTCAAGAGACTCTGTTGACTGAGACAGGTGAATATTTTTGTTCACTAGGGGTGTCAATTTACTTTTATTCTGTGACACGACTCCCGGGCTTTCCTCATGTAACAAATTTTCTTTGATGTCATGAAGAAGATCGGTACACTGTTCTGAGGTTTCATCAGTAACCATTGGTATTGTTTTCTTTGTTTGTATTGTCATTTTTGCTGAGTGTGCTCACCACATTGTCACTGCCCAGATGAAAATCTACCACTGGCTCCACATCTGAACCAGAATCAACTACCTCAAAACTATCACTGTCTTCTTGATCATCTTCACTATCACACGCAGACAGTGCCTTCAAATTCACATCTGAACTACTGGAACCTTTACTGAACTTTGTTGCCTTGTGTGGCACAAATTGAAAAGTATTTTCTGGAAAATTCTGGAAAGTCACATGGCCATTTTGGCGTGATTTTTTCCCTCCATTACTTTGGGGATTTGAAACACCATTTGTGACGTTGTCAAGTTCTTCATTCTCAGGCTTCAATTCTGTCAGATAACCGTTTGCCCAATGAAGTGAAGCGAATGTTAAATAGCGTTTTATTTCGTTGATCATTTATTGACAAGGCATTTGTGTTTTGGACAGTATGATCAACATGGCTGCTGTCTACTAACGGAGGCCTGTTACTATGATTATATAGATATTCTTCCATGGAAGCAGGAGCAGCAAAACTTCCATTATCAGCTTGCTCAAGTGGCTGGACATGGATGGCATCATCTTGCTGGGCATCAATGCCATAAGTCTCAACCAGGTTTTTGTTTGAGTGATGCATTGTTTTCTCAAGCTAAATACTTCACACTGTATCTGTCAGGCAATGGAGCAACTCAATTCACATCAGCATGCTGGAATTGTCATCTCCGATCCAAATAACAAAGATAACAATTTTGGTATTCAATTTTCTCCACCTCAAGTATCTGCAAGCAAAAAAAATAACAGTCAAATGTTTGTTATAGTCATCAGAACCAAGCTATAGACATACTTAGTCAAAGAATATGTATATTACTTTTTTGCAATTGACAAAAAGTTACAAAGTAAGACTTCACCTTATAAAGCCATGACCTGATGTGTGTGTCTTCAACTTCATGGGCCTGCAAGACTGCTGAAAGTCACAATTATTTTGCTTCACTTTATGATATTCTGCTCCTTCAGATCCAGCTCTTCACTGTCCTTCCCTTGTTTAAGACCCTTTAACTTTATATTTTACATCTGCTCAGCACACTAGAGCAGGCTGTATGATAACTGTTTTCCAAAATAAAATTAAAAAAAACTACCCACAACGGAATCATTAAAATTAAAGTATGTGTGTTTCTTGTATACACACACTTGAATCCTTCTCAGTGCTACATAATTTGTGTCCTGAGTTGTCTCTCCTAGTGTGATGTGAAAGAGGAGATCGGAGCACTGAATACTTTCTTCTTCTTTCCCCCAATTATCCTCCACCAACATTAGACCCTCATCAAACTAACCCCAATCTGTCCTATCCTTAGATATCCCTTGCAGCTCTGTCCACATCCTCTGATATTATTCAATGAATGATACTTTCACAGTGTTATAAATCCAATCAGTCATTTAACACTCAGCATATGCTTTCAGTGTATGGTATACACAACGATAAATATTAGTAGAAAAAGTAAGTTTGCTATACAGTATCAAACTATGGAAGTATTAAAATAACATAGTCAGGCTATAATAAAGAAAGCACCACTACAACCTCAGCAGAATGAATGATGACCAGGCTACAATATCCTGCTTATAAAGGTGTCGTGTTTTTGCTAGCTGTAACTTTCACCAATGTCAGCTATGAAAACAACTTTAAAAAAAAACAGGAAACTATAGTCACACTTTAAGTTCAAACGTACATCAAACATAGATAAATATACAATCCCTGCTTGACTCACCCAACCAACAACACACCTACAGATTTAGTCACGAGAGGTCACAATGTAGCAACACCTGTTTTGCAACACGCAGTAACTGATAAAAGTAACAAAATAATCTCTCAGAATTAATGCTGTCGGTATAGACAGACTAGGGGTGTCACACACACTAGGCCACAGCTTTAAAACATAAGGCAATCTACTGCTTTCCTCAATGTCTTTCTCGAACTCAAAGCCAATCAGATACCTTTTGTATGACATGGTGTGTTGGATGGATGCAACAAGACGTTTGCAACAGGCAAGTGTAGACAGAAAAGAAAAAACCTGTCAGTAATTTTCTCTTCCTTCATTCTCCTATAACCCAGAAGGTCATTGAGATACCAACCTTAGTGGCAGTTTAGTTTATGTCAGGATTTGTGCTGTCCTCCTTATTTCTGAATATTATCTGTTCAACATATTTTTGATAATCCCATAGTTCTTATTCCTAGGACTGTTTGAGTATGTAAAGCACTGAGCAACCTAACATTATCATTATAATACTCATGCTCATGGAGTCTATATGTTTTTACAGTTCTTAAGAGGTTGTTGTGTGGTCTCATATACTGTATGATGATATTTTTCACACTTGTCCAGAGTGTGGGAGGTGGGAGTGAAGCGGGAAGCCACCAGGCATGACCTTTTTCTCA
The DNA here is from genome assembly GCA_014155875.1 of Cepaea nemoralis. Lineage (NCBI taxonomy): Eukaryota > Metazoa > Mollusca > Gastropoda > Stylommatophora > Helicidae > Cepaea > Cepaea nemoralis. Next base: position 65,240 of record JACEFZ010009726.1, on the reverse strand, counting down.
AGGGCACAAGACCTTTGGTTAATCAACACAGAACTGGATATAAGCTGGCGGAGATGTTAAGGAGGAGATCGGAGCACCTAAGGACCTGTCTTGAGTGCGATGGTGATGATGATGATGATGATCTTTGCTAATCATTCTTCACACTGATATTTGAGACATGACCTGTTTGTCATTGTGATGATGTGTCTGAATCATCTCCAGTGCTTACTAATGTGATTCTTCATGATGCAATGCAATCTTTTGCTACTGTCAAGGTCCCCAATAGGACATGACAGAAAGGAGAGAGAACAGACATAGGACATGGGAATAGTACGGGTATAGTAGACCGGTCCATACGCCCATGACAGGGTTAGAGACAGGACTGTGCCTTGACGTGACAGGACAGGTTCACCTTGCACTGGGATGATGCAGTACGCCTTGCCTCATCAGGCGAGTGCAGGACAGACTCGAGTAGCACGACCTCCATGGACTCCACGAGGGTCAAGTACCTCGTGACCACCTAACTGAGTAAGAAGCGGGGGACGGGACTCGGACGTGGATGAGAGAGGATGCGTGACTGTGTTTGAGAGAGATAAATAGACCATTTACTTAGACTTAAGCTTGCTAGTGAGAACGAATGGGGCCGCTGCTAGTTGTGTGTTGTTGTGTATGCTGAAGCACAATTATGTGATACGCTGAGCAAGTATGGTGCGAGCGTAGTGCGAGAGCTGTGCGAGTTTTGTTAAATGATCTTTATAGATAATGTTATGACAATGTATGACCTTTAAAGATGTTTAATGATATATTCATGTTTTTCATGCCTCGTCTGTACTCGCATCAACTGCCTGTCTGAACTCTTGTTTAAAAACCCATAGAGACGTTGACAGCTACTTGTGACAATGCTTATTAAAGGAGCACCCAAAGACTTGTCTGGAGTTCCATGATGATGATAACCTTCGCTAATCACTAATCATTCTTTACACTGATATTTGATCTTTTGCTATGTGTGACAATGATTATTAAAGGTGAAAACAACCTGGCATAGCCATTAACAACATCTGAGATTTCCAATTCAACAAGAAAACAGTTTGCAACACATGAAAAAAAAAAACAGTTGAAGGACCTGATTGTAAAACAAACTGCGGCTAACGTATGATAACCTGGGGTCACAAATTTCTAATCACCAGCCAGTATCTGTAGACTTTGAGATAACAGGTTGTTTGGTTGTATCAGAATCGTGTGGGTCTGTCATTATGCAACCACTCCTCCCTCTGTATGTACCTTTGACTTGCTAAGCCCAACTACAGTAACATACATCATCTCTTGACCTTGTTATTATATTACCTGTGTCCTTGGGTCCCTGCAAATACTTTTCTGACATTTTGTTTTTCCTTGACTGTTAACATTTCAATTATCACTACCAACACAACTTAACGTTCCATGTGGTACATATGGCAGCAACAATTGCAATGTTGTTAGAGAATGTTTTTGTCCAACTGTGCCCATGCTGTCTAACCAACCTGGGAATGATCAGTATCTAACTAGTCACGCTGAATTGTGTAGTTTAGTGACTCAGGGCTTAATTCCCAGCAGTGGCAGGCTTGGATAATTTCCTCTATCTAACAGATACTGAGCTGGTCTCCCTGGTCTAGGAGTTGCACGACTTTCTCCGTAATCCTGTATACTCTCGTAAGTAACATGACGTGCGCGAAAATCGATAGCGATTCTCTCCGTGTCGGTAACTTACGGAGTATGTGAGCTGGTCGCTCAGAAAGCAATGGCAAACTACTGAATGTAATCTTGTCAAGAAGTCAACAATCAGCTGAAAGATGCTGATTTTGACAGTGATGTCCTGTAAAGGATATGCAAACAAATAAAACAAAAAAACAGATACTGAGTCTCTTTGGAAAAGCGAGAGGTTTGGTATCAATTCTGGGTGAGAGATGTGATACTTTTTGAACAAAGAATGTTGAGTCAAGTGAAATAAAAAAATCAACATCATAGGCACTCTGACATTCCAATATGCGCTCTGTCTTCATCTTCAACAATCAGCAAAGAGTCCCAATACTAGTGGTACCAGTTATACAAAGAAGACACAAACAACAGTTTGCACAATGTGCTGCCTGGCATATGTCGCAGTATCTTGTCAGGTGCACACCACATAATTAAATATTATATGAAGTGAATACATGAATCCTTTTTCGGCTGATGCATACAACATATAACAAGATACAGCCAAGTATGCCAGGAGATAAATTGTGCTTGTGTTCACTTTGTTCAAATTTACAATGGAAAAACATTGCTTTGAAGATGGATACTGTTGGGATGAGGTGTGCCATGATCGAGTTTATAGAAAAACAGATCATGGCATGGTTTGGATAAAGTGTGGTCTGTCCGAGGAGACCGTGCAAAGTGACCCGCCACGATTGTGGTCACAAGAGCGTGAAAAGCGCTTGGGACACTTTGTGGAAAGGACAAAGCGTCACCTTCAATCAGTTGGGCTTGAGCCATGGTCGAGTGCAAGCCTGGTTCCTGGTTCAAGTAGCATGGCCAAAAACTGTGCCGCTACTAGAGTGTTTAGTAATTGTAGTCTCTAAATATTGTGTAAGACTGCAATATGTGTTGCGCAACTGACAATGTAAAACGTGTAATATTTGGAGACAATATAGAGCGCAAAACTGCAACTGTGTTGTGTTATTCAAACGTGTGGAGTTTGTTCTAAATAGTTAGCTGTTATAAACTGTGCAGAGTAGAAGAGCTTAAACAGAACTTAAGATAATGATAGAAAGAGTTACAGTGAGAAGATGACAGCATCGCGCAGGCAGAAAGGCATTGGCACAGTAATGTGACCACAGAAGTAATAAATATATAATATGTATTTGCTGCCTTCGCCACATCAAAAGGCCAGGTATCTGCACCAGTGCTTGGGTAATATACGCGCCACAGTATAAACAGCAATATACATCTGAGTGCTGTAAGCAAAAACCCAACTACGTCCATCGGATCCCTGGCAAGGTGAACCTCCAAAATTGTTGGAAGATGTAAGAGGTGAGGCTGATTAGAGCTGTTGGTACTTTGCTGCAGAGAATTGACTGAAACAGCAAACTGGGAAAACACTCTCTGCCATAACTTCTACTCAAGCCAAACAGTTTTTATTTCGACAAAAATGTTATGATGCTGTTTTCATTATTCTGTCTGGCCATCTTGCTTAGCCTACATTTAAATATTACTCTGATCATGTTACTTGATTCATAATGGTTATAATATTATCATAACTATTTCCTCACTTCACTGCAAAAGAGTATCCACTGAAGTATCATAATCTAGGCCATTGGAACAATATCTAAGCCCTTTGACATATTTTTTTCTATTTGAAGTGGGTCCCTGGCATCGCAGTACGAACTTATTCCCTGCTAAATACAGAGAAGTATACTCAGATCTCCTGCCAATATAATCCTGGCCTACCCTGTGGTTTTCATCCCATATGCTTCGGTCCTCTTTCCTCAGCGCGGAAAGCGTCGCTCAAAGCACGAATTCCGTAGCTCTAGCGACGACCCACAGGAGTCTCTGAAAAATTTCACTCGTGAACTGAAGGATGCGGCCCGGAATCGAACCCACAACCTTCAGAGCCAGAGTCAAACGGCTTTCCTTGCTTCACTGCAAAAGAGCATCCACTGAAGTATCATAATCTAGGCCATTGGAACAATAAGCCCTTTGACATATTTTCCTCTATTTGAAGTCAGTCCCTGACATCACAGTATCAACTTATTCCCTGCTAAACACAGTGAAGTATACTCGGATCTCCTGCCAATATAGTCCTGGCCTAACCTTTGAAGTGGGTCCCTGACATCACAGTATCAACTTATTCCCTGCTAAACACAGTGAAGTATACTCGGGTCTCCCGACAGTATAATCCTGGCCTACCCTTTGAAGTAAAGTGAAAAACGCTTTCATATATTGAACGACAGAAAAGATCAAATGGTTTGGCCACCTCATTAGAATGCTACACCATCAACTACCTGCACCGGCCCTACATCAAAGAAGATCTGCTATGAGAGCAAGAGGATGCCTGAGAAGAAACTGGATTGATGACATCAAAGCATTGTACAATCACACAAAATGACACTATTCAATGCCACCCAAAGGACGCAGGAACGACAACTATACCTCCCCACAACTCTTGACGGCAAAAGTGGAAGATGAAGATGATGATGAGTGTCAACAGATTCCAACCCAATGCCCAAACAGAGATTAATGTATACACTTGAGTCCTTCTTGAGGGGAACGTATGGTTTTGAAATGAGAACAGTGGAGTTGAGTTGAGTTCAGCTAAGAACTGACATCACTGCACTCAGGACATTCCCATATGCGCTCCGTCCCCTCGTTCAACGACCAGTGAAGAGTCACACTACTAATCGTTCCCACTGCTATCTGATTGAACGTTCTCCTAGTCTTCCGTCTCAGTTTTGAGATTCTACCAGAACCCCTGCCAATCCCCTGCAATCTCATCCTTTCCACATACGGGTTCTCAATGTTGAAATGAGAACAAGTGTATGGAATCCTTTGTCAGCATTATTCTTCCTACTGGCTACACAGAAAACATCTTCCAACAATAAAATAAATCAGAGGCCTTTGATTAATTAACATGAGTGTCACAGATAACCTTGTTCTTTTATCTTAAACTTAAAATAAGATGCATGACTAATAGAGAATACATGAAAAGGTTTGAAAATGTAAAAGAAAAAGACAAAGATATTGAAAATAAACATGACAAATGTTTGTACCGAATACATGAAGTCCTTGTCTTCTGTTTTCTTCTTCATTCCTCTCTCAGGAGAAGTGCATCACATCTGGTACAAAAGTAGTAGAGGATCTATGTTACATGCCTTGGGCTGTTTTGAGCACATGGTCTAGCCCCATATTTGTATAGACCTATCAGTACACAGTGAGTGATGTGGTAACATCATGCTAGTCACTTTTACTTCTCAAGACTTTCCTGGTATCCATTTTATGCTGGGTTAGCGTGGGATATCAGGTCAATTTTTAAAATACGCTTCGATGCGAATTAGAACCCATTACCGCCGAGACGGCAAGCAAGCATACGAGCCACTGCACTATTACGGCTCCCACATTTGATTATTCATCTCACTAACTGAGAGGTGAACACACAAACTTCAGTGCACATGTATTTAAGATTTACTACCTCCAGACAACTTATATCAAAGATTAACAGACTATATTTACACACACGTAGAGTTTTTGTACAGTTATGGGTGTTGTAAATAAATTCTTTTATTGAACTGCATGGACTTTGTGTTTGGTTGAATACCCTTGATATATCTATCCATCTTATTTTATTTTTTTCGCCTAGCTCTATAGCCACAGCTTTATTTTTATTGAAGCCGCAAAGCTACAGCTTGCTGGGCTTCATTCCTGCAAGAAGCCGGAATCACTTTGCTGTCTCTTTACAAATTTAATGCAGGAAGTGATACCTACAGTAAAATCTTGCACACTAGATTATGAAAAAAAAAAAACAATCATATACAAGGATCAATTGTAAGTATCTTTACTAGGTTATGTAATACAAGCCATATATTAAGGTGGCCAACTGTAAATAACTTTACTCGGTTATGTATCATCAAATCTTGCATCTAATCATAGCTCTGTGTTACCAGGACCCTTCAGTGCATATGTAATCAATGAGTAAGTAAAGGACACTTTGGGCATATGGTGCTTTCCCATAATCTTACAGACTACTTGGTGGTGGGGTGTGGTCAGTATCATGCCAGTCACCTATACTTTATAGACTACTTGGTGGTGGGGGTGTGGTCAGTATCATGCCAGTCACCTTTACTTTATAGACTACTTGGTGGTGGGGGTGTGGTCAGTATCATGCCAGTCACCTTTACTTTATAGACTACTTGGTGGTGGGGGTGTGGACAGTATCATGCCAGTCACCTATACTTTATAGACTACTTGGTGGTGGGGGTGTGGACAGTATCATGCCAGTCACCTTTACTTTATAGACTACTTGGTGGTGGGGTGTGGTCAGTATCATGCCAGTCACATTTACTTTATAGACTCCTTGGTGGTGTGGTCAGTATCATGCCAGTCACCTTTACTTTATAGACTACTTGGTGGTGGGTAATGTGGTCAGTATCATGCCAGTCACCTTTACTTTATAGACTACTTGGTGGTGTGGTCAGTATCATGTATCAAACGTCACCTATACTTTATAGACTACTTGGTGGTGGGAGTGTGGTCAGTATCATGCCAGTCACCTTTACTTTATAGACTACTTGGTGGTGGGTGATGTGGTCAGTATCATGCCAGTCACCTATACTTTATAGACTACTTGGTGGTGGGGGTGTGGTCAGTATCATGCCAGTCACCTTTACTTTATAGACTACTTGGTGGTGTGGTCAGTATCATGCCAGTCACCTTTACTTTATAGACTACTTGGTGGTGGGGGTGTGGTCAGTATCATGCCAGTCACCTTTACTTTATAGACTACTTGGTGGTGTGGTCAGTATCATGCCAGTCACCTTTACTTTATAGACTACTTGGTGGTGTGGTCAGTATCATGCCAGTCACCTATACTTTATAGACTACTTGGTGGTGGGGGTGTGGTCAGTATCATGCCAGTCACCTATACTTTATAGACTACTTGGTGGTGGGGAATGTGGTCAGTATCATGCCAGTCACCTATACTTTATAGACTACTTGGTGGTGGGGGTGTGGTCAGTATCATGCCAGTCACCTATACTTTATAGACTACTTGGTGGTGGGGGTGTGGTCAGTATCATGCCAGTCACCTTTACTTTATAGACTACTTGGTGGTGTGGTCAGTATCATGCCAGTCACCTATACTTTATAGACTACTTGGTGGTGGGTAATGTGGTCAGTGTCATGCCATTCACCTTTACTTTATAGACTACTTGGTGGTGGGTAATGTGGTCAGTATCATGCCAGTCACATTTACTTCCCAGGACATTTCCTGTTACCCATCTCAGACTGTGTCAACCCAGGAGCCCAGGTCCATTTCTTAAATTCTAATCTGGCCTGATGCAGACTACTGGGCCGGTGAGTGGGTGAACTACTAGGCTATCATTTCTCCCTTTATACGTGATTTTATTTTTTCATATCCTATTTACAGGACATTGCTGTCAACGTCAGCACTGCTGTTGCTGATGTCTTGGCAAGTTTACGTTCACTAGTTTGCCATTGCTTTTTGAGCGATCAGCTCCCATATCAACATGTTAAAACCCAGCGCGACACAGTCTGCTGCCAAATCAGTCGCAGCTGTGTTTCGAATGAAGGTAAGCGGAATTACGAACCGCATCCGTAACGCCTTTGCCACGGAGACCGACTTATATGTGATTACAGTCACTTAATTATGCATTCCATTTATAATGAATAGCATCTTTCACTGGCTTATTAACAGCAACAGCTAGAGGCTGCAATAAGCAGGTCCAGCCACCTGGAATTACATCCATGCCAGGTTTGATTTATTCATTCTCTTCAGGATATAAGGCAGTCAATGAGAGATGTGAGGCGAGCACCAACATGAAAGACTATTTTTGGTGACCACCTGGAAGTGTTGCCCAAACAAATCTAACAAGTCAGTGATTAGTGCCTATTCCATCCTACATCAAGGGGGTTAAAAAAACATGATAACCAGGCCAGCAAGCAAGTATGCAGGCCTCTGTGCTACCATAATGCCATATTTTGTTAGATGTCTGATATAACGGGGCCACTGCCCAGGCAGAATTTCAAATGAAAAAGCCAATCCACATTAGAAAGTTTATACCATGTGTCATTCTCATATACACACATTTGGATTCTTGCTGGTGTTACTACTAACAAGTTTCTCCTATCTTGGATATGTAATAACAGATGATGGCAGAAGTGAAACAGAAATCAAAAAGAGGACTGGGATGGCCAAACATGCTTTCAACAGCATGAAATCAGTATTAATATCTAGAGAGATTAACAATGCATTGAAAATGAGAATTCTAAAATGTTATGTATATCCAACACTACTGTATAGCCTGGACTTTGAACAAGCAATTAAAAAGTCGAACAGAGGCTCTATAGACGTGAATATATAGAAGAATATGTCGTATTTCATGGGGAAAAAACAATCAAATACAGAGGTCCTAGAAAAACTGGGAATGAAAAAGAGTTTATGAAAGAAAGAAATAAGAGGCATATGAAAAATTTCAGCCACGTTAACATAAATAACACTCTTGTAATAGTCACACTTGAGGGTAAGGTTGAAGGCAAGCGAGCAAGAGGTAGACAATGATACAAGTGGGAAGTTAACATACAGAGATAGATGAACAGCAATCTGACAGAATGTACAGTCAGAGCGAGAGACAGTATTGGAGATCCATTACAGCCAACCTTCACATTGGAGTTGGCACCTGATTGATTGATTGATTGGTGCTACAGAGCTGGCACACTGTGCTGAGATTCTCCTTGTGTGATCTATGGAAGGAGACTGAAGCACTTTCTGGAAGTATCTGTGCAAAATAAGTTAGTTGCATATCCTTTACAGGACGTTGCAGTCAACACTAGCATGTTTTGCTGTTGTGATCTCTTGGCAAATTTACATTCAGTAGTTTGCCATTGCTTTCAATTCATAAAAAATCAGCGCAACATGGTCTGCTGCCAAATTGCACGCAGCTGTTTCGAACACTGGTATGCGGGATCACGGACTGTATCCGTAACCCCTGCGCCACGGAAGATGAGGAGTACACTGTGAATATCATAACTGCTTGAAACTTGACAGACACATATAAAAAGTCTATTAATTGAGATAATAATAGACACTGAATATTCCAGTTGTAACCAGGAAGTGTCGACCAGGATATAATCTATTTAAATATTGTATTTTACAACATAGGATCTCTATATTTGTATGTGTGCCCCTGGGCACTGAGTTGGAGTCTGCTGACAATCAATGTACAACAACTTCCTGAGACAGCATTACTCACTCAGACCTAATCCCAACCAGTCATTACGTAAAAATAACAAGATGATGGATTTCCTTATCCGTGTGCTATCCCATATGGCTTTGTTCCTTCCAAAGAGCGGATCTCTGAAAACACTATACAGAGCATGGATTAAGTAGCTCCAGCAGCGACCCCCATGGGTCTCAAAGTAATTTGTGCTCAAGAACTGAAAGATGAAGTCTGAAAACCAACCCATGAACTTCAGTGTACAAGGCAGCATGTCATATATTCTGTGCTAAATCATGACCAAATGACTTGCTTACATCCTGATATGCTTTTTCACAAATGTGAAGTTCCAGTTTGGTCTAGCAGTTTACTGGTTTCTGGTCTAAGAAAGGAAGGAAGGAAGGAAGGAGGAAGGAGAGAGAGAGAGAGAGAGAGAGAGAGAGAGAGAGAGAGAGAGAGAGAGAGAGAGAGAGAGAGAGAGAGAGAGAGAGAGAGACAGAGACAGAGAGAGATAGAGAGAGACAGTGAGAGAGAGCTGTAAGACTTTCCCTGTGGAGACTGTACGTTACTACCAGGTCAGGAGTAAAGTCTTTACATCAACCTGACTCCAACAGATTCAAGCCCTTTTCATGGCCTAGACACATGAATGCCAGTGCATTGGACTTAAAAGAGTTCAAGCTGACAGTCTTCCAGAGAATTCACAACCAACTGTTATTAGTATTTTGAGCATCAGTCAGTTATCTTAACTTCACTATTATTTCTGTATCATCGTTTTCACTATAATTTAAATGCCAAGCCTCATGATAAATGTGTCCTTTGATGAAATGTTTATGGTGTTTTTATCCCAAATAAACTCTAGGCACATTATTAACAGTTTTTCATCTGTTGTTTGTTTTCCACCAGAAAATAGGCCATAGTTCATTTGCATTGCGAAAGTCTCAGGTTATGTTGGTGCAAATCTCGAGTGGCTAAGTTATTCAATGGAGAAATAGAACAATAACAACCCTCCCACTCCCCCCCCCCCTTTTTTTTTCTCTTACCCTCCCCCACCCACTTATAAATATAGCTCTTCTACACTCAAGTAAAAATTTAGTTGCAAAATCCAGTCAACCATGAACAATTCTCCAGAAAAGGACAGAAAAATAGCTTAGCCAAGACCCTCAGATGACCAGTCTGCAGAAGTGAAACTGGATATCAACTGTGAGACACCATCTAACGAATAAATTAGTAAAGCTATCAAACTTCTAAAGGATGGAAGAGTTGCCAGACTAGACGAAATCCCAGTCAAAGCTATTAAAATCAATATAAATACCTAATTATAAACACCTAAATAAAAGTCGCTTAAAAGTCAACAGGGTCGACTTCATTGCACCGGGTTATTAATCCCATATGGCTCGGTCTCTTTCCGCATCGCAGAAAGCGTCACATAATGCGCTGCATAATGCACGAACTCCGTAGCTCTAGCGACGACCCACAGGAGTCTCCGAAAAATTTCACTCATGAACCGAAGGATGCGGCCCGGAATCGAACCCATAACCTTCAGAGCCTGAGTCAAACGGCTTGACCACTTCACCACAGAGACTCCCGAAACACCTAAATATAAATACTTAAATTACTGAACAAATGATTTAGTAGAGTCTGGGAGACTGATGACATACAAGCAGACTGGAGAGAAGGTGTTTTTGTAAAGCTGCCAAAGAAACGAGACTTGCAGGAGTGTGAAAATTATACACGAAAAATGTTACTGTCAGTTCTTGGGAAAATATTAAGCAGGATCATTCTGGAGTGAATTAGAGATGCCACTGACAAACAATGAAGTGATAAACAGGCAGGCTTTCAACCAAACAGACCCTGCACTGACCAGATAGCTACATTATACAGATTAATAGAGCAAAGCTTTGATATGAATTTGCTGCGTTATACCTAATTTGTGGATTATTAAAAGGCTTTTGATATCATTGATACAGAATCTCTATGGGTGCCTTTTGTCACCTTTATTATTCTTGCTGACTACAGAATTATGAAGACAACAATAACTATCACCAAAAATGGAATTCAGTGGACTCTAACAGAACAGTTTGATAATTTGGACGTTTCTGATGACAAAACCCTCCTGTCCCACACACAAAATGACATGTGAGGTAAATTAAAACATCTTTATGGGAGGTTCCAAAATTCTTAAGAGAAAAACATAGATAATGAGAATAAATCATGCAAATCATAGCCATATAGCCATATCTTGTGAAACTTCACTTCAAACGGTGGAATCATACACCTATTTAGGTAGCAGTGTAAACAAAGATGGGGAAACAAAGATATTAGTATAAAAATACAAAAGTCAGGCAGCGATTTCATAGCACTAGGAAATGTATACAAGTCAAAAGAAATTAACTGTGTCACCAAACTTTGAATATTTAACTATAGTGTCAAAATAGATCTTCTATATGGATCAGAAACATGGTGATATGAGTTCCTAATAAATCTTTAAGATGGAAATTAAGAATGCTCTTAACAATTTGAAATCTAGTAAAAACCCGGGCCCAGACAACATCATAAGTGATCAATGCCTAAGAAGAATATGGAATACAAAAGGTCATAGGCTGCTGAACACAGAATATGATTATGGAGATACACCTCCTGAATAATGTAAAACTATGTTTATTGCAATCCGAAGAAATCAGGAGCCTTAGAATGTTATCAACATTGAACAATTAGCATAATTAGTCACAACAAAAAATATTCTGTGAAGAATAATCATGCAAAGAATTACAACCAGAAATAGGAGAAGAACAATATGGGTTTAAGACAGGCAAGAATACAACAAGAGCATCTGACAGAAGTAAACAAAGACCTACATCTTTGTTTCTTTGACTAAACAAAGACTTACAACAGAGTAATACACACTGACATGATAAAGATGCTTTCAGATCTCCAAATGATGGGAAAGACCTTAGACTTGCAAAGAACACATACTGGAAACAATAATGTGCAATAAAAATTTATAATGAAGCAGGTGATTCCTAACTAATCAAGAGAGATGTGAGCCAGAGATGTATAATGTCACCAGACCATTTTTTTTCCTACGTAGTGAAAATATTTTAATAAAATTTAGAAGACATGAGAGGAATCTTCATCAGAGGACATAACATCAGCAAAATATATGATGTGCGGATGATGCAGTATTGTTTGCAGACAGTCAACATGATCTGCAGCATTTAGTGGATGTGGTTATTGTAGACAGTGAGAAACTAGAGTTAGAATTGAACTCTAAGAAAATAGAAAGTGTGGTACCATATCCTCCTTAGTCGCCTCTTAAGACGTGCATGGTAGGCAACAGTGTTACTATCCTTGCTCCCCCGTATGGGCCCCGGCAACACACTGGCATTATGGTTCCGTCAACCTGCTACTGAGTGAGTGCGTGGCGCGACACTGTGAGTATGGAATGCTTTTACATCTGTCCATGGTTGTTTGTAGTGTGAACTGCATGTTCAGAACGATGGCGGCCGGCTGTTGCTGGATTGACAGGTTTGCCTTTTCAGCTCACAAGTGCATTTTTCAGGAGACTCCTGGGAGTCGTCGCTGGAGCTATGGTGGAGCTATGGAGTTCGTGCTTTGTGCGATGCTTTCATCGGGTCGTCCTGTGGAAAGAGACCGAGCCATATGTGATAAAACTCGGGTCAATGAAGTCTTTCTGGTGACTGCCGTTTCCATCGACGATGATTGGCATTCTGGCAGCGGCATTATGCACAGTGTACCTGTGCGGGCTGTTGGCTTGCTGATACTCCTGTCTATTCCATTGTTCACACTGGGTAGTGAGGAGCATTTTGTGTGATATTCACTGGCACAGGAACGGAGCAATATGGGGACGACCCGTTGCCGTGAAGTTGGAACCTCGACTAACTAACTAACTAACTAGAAAGTGTGGTCATCTCCAAGAAAAAATGAAATAACACAATGTAACATTCAAGTAAATGGGAAAATTCTTAATCTGGTGAATCGACACAACTGTCTTGGAAGTTATAACAACTGGTAGAAAACGACTTGCAGATGTTAGAACAAGAATCACCATAGCAAAGGTAGCCTTTTGCAAGATGGCAAACATACTCAAAAATAAAAATCTGTAAACTGCAGTGAGGAAGAGAGTGTTGAAATCCTACATAGAACCTGGACTGTTCTATGCCTATGAAACATGGATAATAATCAGACAAGCTGAGAAACATCAAATGGCAGTGGAAGTGTCATTTCTGAGGAAATTGCTAAGAATACCATGGAATGACAGAAAAATGAATGAGACAGTTTTTCAAGACACAAATTAAAACTGTAAATTATAGAAATTATATGCAGAGAGTCAAGAGTATTCAGGCACATTATGAGGAGAAATAAACTTTAAAAACTTCAATGACAAGTGACAAAATTGATGGGACAAGAGCAAGGGGAAGGCAATAAGATAAATGCCTGGATGGCTTGGCCACATGGCATAAATGAAACAAGAACACAGACCTGACCTAGGACTATGGTGATAGTGAACCATGGCTGAACAGTTTGACACATGATGATGGTGATATTGTCAAATATAATGCTCAGGTTTATGATACAGCACATGATGATGATGATATTGTCAAATATAATGCTCAGGTTTATGTTACAGCAGAATGTTTACTAAATACATTTGCTGCACTGACCTGGTTCTGTATAAGGTAAGCCACCGAACGGTGTTAATACACATACATTTTAGGCATGATGGCACTTGCATAGAACACAATATGCTGAAATGATAGACATGGCAACTTGTTCACAACAAACACAACTGCTGTCAAAGGAAGCTTGTTGAAAAGAAAAGCATTCTATGGAAGCAGCATGATTTGTATGGGGGAAAAGTTAGATAAAGCGAGTACCAGATGATATTACAGTGCTGATGTCGGATGTGTCTGCCGAAACATGTAAATATTGCAGCTTTGATGTAAACAGGCACAATGCAACAAAGGATCTTTTCAGCACACACAAAAAGACAGATTATTTCAAATAAAAGCTGGATATTTACTTTTTTTTTAAATTTTCTGACAAGCTGACATATATAAATAGTGTGTATTATATGCAAGTGTGACTGATTAATTCATGTTATTGTGCACAAACATGAGGGATGAATTAACAATGATTATACACAAACATGACTGATAACTTAGAAAGTTGTGGTACATTGCATAGTTAGTTAGTTAGTTAGTTAGTTAGTTAGTTAGTTAGTTAGTTAGTTAGTTAGTTAGTTAGTTAGTTAGTTAGTTAGTTAGTTAGTTAGTTAGTCAGTCAGTCAGTTACAGTTCCAACTTCATAGCAACTGGTCATCTCCATTATGCTCCGTTCCTGTGCCCTTGTGCCAGTGAATATCACACAAAATGCTCCTCCCTGCCCAATGTGAAAAGTGGAATAGACAGGAGTCTCGACAAGCCAATAGCCAGCACAGGTACACTGTGCATAATGCCGCCGTCAGAATGCCAATACAAAAGTCCTCCACGGAAAATACAGTCCATCGTTGATGGAAGCGGTAGTCACTAGAAAACCAGCAGCCACACATTACTTCATTAGTGCATTAAAAGCCGAGTGGATCGACTTCATTGCCCCAGGATTCATCCCATATGGCTCTGTCTCTTTCGGCAGGGCGGCCTGCTAAAAGCATCGCACACAGCACGAACACCGTAGCTCCAGCGATGACCCCCAGGAGTCTCCGAGAAAAATGCACTCACAAACCGAAAAGGCAATCCAGTTAATTCCAAGCAACAGGCCGACCGCCATCATTATGAACATGCAGTTCACGCTGCAACAACCACGGACAGATGTAAAAACATTCCAAACGAAATTCACAGCACATTGTCACAGCCACATGGAAGATTTTCAATCAGAAATAACCATCTTAAAATATATTCACAGTTCAGGGTATGACATCACCAAGAATTAAATCTGTACTAATTTATTTGGTTTTTTCAGGGGATTTGAGATTTAAACATTGAGCACAAACCACCACTGGCAACGCTGATCGTATTACTGTACGAACCTAAGATCTTGTCCACGTCAATTTGGAAGCACTAGACTCGAGTTTCGCTCTCATTTGAGCTCATCAGTAGTGCATATCCTTGACTGGACCCGGGTTCAAACCCGGATCACTGGCGTGTTATGCGGGTGTGTAACTACTAAACCATGCGCCACATGCTAGACACGACCAAATTATCACACTAGAATATCACAACGTCACCCATCGTAGGCTATATCTCAAAATTTGCCCAATCACCGGGACTGACATCCGTCAATCAATGTGACGTTGTGCCTTACCAGTCGAAACACAGCTGTGGGAGATTTGGAAGCTGACTATCTTGCATTGGTTTCCATACAATGGTATGAGTGCCAGTCATTCAGAAAGCAATGGCAAACTACTGAACATAAAACTTGCTCAGGAATCACAAACAGCCAAAAATGCTGGAGTTGACTGCTATGTCTTGTAAAGGATATGCAACAAACTAAAATTATGAATTATATACATCATTATGGGAAGGTAGACTGAGGAACAGAATTACAGACATATATGAATAACATTGGCAGGACATGAAGGAAGCTGTGGGAGATAACAAAAGATAGGACAGATGGGTGTGGGTTGGTAGAAGGACCTATGTCCCAATGGGGGATAAAGGGCAGAAGTCTGAAGAAGAAGAAGATAGTTGAAAAAGAATCTACACTTGCAAATATTAAGGAACTGTAAAAAGTAAACTGAAATGTGAAAGTCTGTATTAACATTTATTAAGTTAAGACTGCACCTCTCTCTCTCTCTCTCTCTCTCTCTCTCTCTCTCTCTCTCTCTCTCTCTCTCTCTCTCTCTCTCTCTCTCTCTCTCTCTCTCACGTGTGTGCGCTCAAAAGAATTGTGTTTACTTAATATAGATAATATTCTGATGCTTACATACAGTTGATGTCAGTCTCAGTGGCGAAGGGCTTAAGAACGCGGTTCGTGATCCCATATACCCATGTTTGAAAAACAGCTGCGTGAGATTTAGCAGCAGACCAGTTATGCTGGGTTTTTTTTACGTAAATGATGTGGGTGCCGGTCGTTCAGAAAGCAAAGGCAAACTAATGAACGTAAACTTGCCAAGACATCAACAACAGCAAACAATGCTGGTGTTGACTGCAAAAGTCCTGTAAAGGATATGCAACTAACTAACTAAATACAGATGATAACCTGATATTTAAATACACACTATAAACATGTCATAATACTGCACATTGCAGCAGTCTGAATGCAAAATGAAAACTTTGGCAGTCTAAACAAATAATTTATACCCTGATTAGCACATATGTTAATTCTATGATAAGAATTATATTGTTTAGAGATATATACATATATCTGTAGCTCCCACCCTTTTTGGAATATACTTATCACTTCTGCTGAAATATGCCTTTCGTGATCAGGATGGTGGTATATACATTCACTCACGCTCAGATGGCGGCCTCTACAATGCTCAGAGATTGAAGGCCAAGACCAAAATTAGCAGGGTACTGATCAGAGAGTTGCTTTTTGCAGATGATGCTGCAGTTACAACCCACTCTGAGGAAGAATTACAATGTCTACTATCTGCATTCTCCAATGCTTGTTCTGAATTTGGTTTAACAATTAGCAAAAAGAAGACACAGATTATGTCACAAGGTGCACATGGGGTACCATCAATCTTTATTGACGATGCCGAACTAGAGATGGTAGACCATTTTACATATCTAGGATCAGTGGTAAATAGCAAATTATCCCTAGATCAGGAAATCAACATCAGGATTGGCACGGCAGCAACAACAATGAACATGTTAGCAAAAAGAGTCTGGGAGAACAGGAAGCGTACTGCCAAAACAAAAGTCCTTGTCTATCAAGCATGTGTCCTTAGTACTCTTCTTTATGGCAGTGAAACCTGGACAACTTACTCACGCCAAGAGAAACGTTTAAACAGTTTTCATATGCGGTGTCTGTGAAGAATTCTTGGTATTAAGTGGCAAGACAAAATCACAAATACTGAAGTATTGGAAAGATCAGGTTGTGTGACGGTTTATTCCATGCTCAGTCTTCGTAGACTAAGATGGATAGGACATCTTAAGAGGATGGATGATGGTAGAATACCAAAGGACATCTTTTTTGGTGAATTACAGATGGGTAAGAGATCTCAGGGTTGGCCTCTACTACGATACAAAGATGTGTGTAAGTGGGACATGATTGATACAGGCATTGATAATGCACATTGGGAGCAAGTCGCCGCTGAACGTGTTGCATGGAGGGCAAACATCAGAAATGGAATAAAGACAAAGGAGAAAATTATTGCAGATAAGTCACACACCAAGCGTGTGAGACGTAAGATGGTGCATGATGGTGGAAATGACCATGTGTTCACATGCACCCACTGTGAACGGACATTTACAGCGCAAATTGGCCTTATCAGTCACATTCGCTACCGCCATAGGTAAAAGTTATTATGCCTTTTTAAAGCACAAACTATCGTCTGTCAAGACGGCAAGGTGCCAATGAATGACATATATCTGATACTGTAATGTTCTTGAGTTTTCCAGAAGGTTGTTATGGTAGCAAGGTTCTGCAAAGGATATGCTACTGAATGAATGAATAGATATCCTTGAACAAATATAACAGTAAAATATTACAGGACTACTACTTGTAGGGATAGTCAAAGCTGACGCAGCAGAATCAGCATTGTAACATAAAGAGCAACAGAAGTAGATCATTACTGACGTGTTCAGGAGTTGGAAGAAAAAGCAAAACAAGGGGTGGGTTCCACAGTAAATCTGAACACTGCCAAGAACATACTTGAACCAAAATTGCACACTCGGATAACTCCATATGCACCCAAGACCCCTTTTATAGATCACACAAGGAGAATCTCACATTTCTTTAGCACCAACGAGGACACCAATGTATGTACATCAAAATCACATATGCTTTTATGATTGGGTTCTCTAATTATGAAAAATTACCAAGGGACTGTCTGAAAAAACCAGCTAATGGGGATTGAATACAACTGTGACATGCTTAGTAAACTGACAGTAAATTTTCAACTGCTCATTGAATCAATGAGAGAATAAATAGGATTAACACTTTCAGCTATCAACCTGGAAGAGAAAAATTAATTTAAGAAATTGTTCTACAAACATTTGTAGACATGAAAACAAATTATAATAAATTATTTTTAAAATTAATAAACGCAAAAGTATTATAATGAGAATAGCAGGTATGAAAATAGCATATTAAATCGACCTTTTGTTATATTATTAACTCCCGCTGGATTGTTATTGTGAGCAATGTGTACCTGGATCCTTTTGTTTGTTGGCCTTATTCAAGAAGGCTAAATGTCTAGTTCAATATCCCAAGATCAGTGGGAAGTGTGCTATCCTTCATCATCTTCATCAATGAATTGCTAACTTTTTGTAGTGGATCATGCTTCTGCTCATCAATGTATCATTCTTCTCCATAAAAAAGTAGGCAAGAAAATGGACTTCATTGCACCGGGGCTTTTTTTTTTTTTTTTTTTTGACGCTCACTAGCTTTGAACTCAAGCATAGTCCATACGCACTATTTATAGTAGTGATGGACTGAACTTCGCGTGTGGGTTAGCTTCCCCTATTAACAGTGTCCCTCGCCATCAGGCAAACCCACTCCGACTTCAGAAGTACTTGTAATTAACATCCCCAAGTCAAGGACGACAGGTGAACATTTTAGTCCAGCTGTCCAGTGTAGGGGTTGAACCGCTTACCTCGGCATCAGCACACTGGATGTTTAAGAACACGCATTCTTATCCATTCGGCCATGCTGACCTACCAGAGATTAATGACTTAAAACATTAATTGGTGGCCATTTTGAACTTTTTAATCAGGTTTGAACATTTAAGATTACAGCGGCAACATGACCTTTATGTTCAGTTTATCAGCCAGCACAAAACTAACAAATGGTTTGTTTAATTATTAGTTAATTTATCAAGGATTAATAGCTTGAAGCATAACTGGCGGCCATTTTTAACCTCTTAATCACGTATGACCATTTAATATTACAGCTGTAATATGACCTTTACGTTTGGTTTATCAGCACACACAAAACTAATATATATGAAACAGGGGGGAAAGAAAAGGAAGACAAAGTTTCCTTTGCTATGACGGTAAGAGAAGAAGATTGCAACTCTGACTGCGTTAGGGCCAAAGAAGAAAATGAGTAAAAAGAGAGAGAACCTCGCACAGCCCATGCTTACAAGGAAAGGGATTGTTATTAGTAAGAAGATTCAAGATTCTTGGACAGGGATCTCAACTATTACTGATATTCAGGCAGGAACTATCATGTTGAAACCCAGAGCAATGAAGTGAGGTGTTAGATTGTGGTAGAATTAGTGAGTGCACAAACTAAAAGTGACTAAACAAACAAATCAAGAACAATACAAAAAGCTCTATTATTTATCAACAACTACAACTTCAGTAGCAACTTATGTTCAAACATATTGGATTGGAATTAATAACAGATACAAAAGACTACTGCAGATATCAAATAACAACAGTGGGTCACCAGAACTTAAGATAATAGGGTACACTAAGACCACAACACAGGTGCTCCAAATAATAGCTGAGTAGGATGACACAATAAAGAACTTTGACACAGATAACAATAAGACAAAACAACATAAGGTAAACACCAACATACATATGAGTTGCAAAACTACCACACACTATCAGACACCAGCAAAAACCCAGAAGAGCTTTGACACTAGTCACCCACTGGGTTTCACAAAGACATCACTTGACCACAGATCAACTCAGGGAATACTTCCCACAACTCAACATGCCAAGAAAGGGCAAGCTTTCCACATCTCTCAACTCCATCAAACCAAGATGCGTCAGTTTGGCGCTGTTATATGTATATAACATGCATTCTTATCCATTCTGCCCTACCAGAGATTAATTACTTGAAACATTAATTGGCGGCCATTTTGAACTTCTTAATCAGCTCTGAAATAGCTTACTTTTGTGTGCATCTCTCTTTCTAAGTGCAAGCAGGGACTAGGATGACCAGCTCTGTTCTTCTTGGCATTTTGCCATCTCCTTACAGCACTACGCTTATCCACCCAAGCCTTCTCCACCTCAAAACTCCACCACGGTGGCTGCTCCCAGCTTTTTTTCCTGCCCTGAAACGTTCTGCGCTTGTCACGTCTTATTTTACTCACCACATCTTGCCCTGTACTGTCATACTGGAATGTCTTTACCTTTAGCTTGTGCTGCCTGGTTCTGCCTTTCTCCACCAATATGCTGCACGGGTGGTGGTCGCTGCCATGGTGTCCTAGGACACCCCATCTACACACTGTAGTGAGTGAAGGTGAAACTAGCGCCAGATCAATAGCACTGTCCTCATCGCCTGGACGGCTTGCTGTCCTGGTGACACAGCCACTGTTAATACAAACCAGGTCGATGGTTTCCAGTGCAGTCTCGAGCTCCTCCCCTTGTGTATTGGAGGAAGTGTTTCCCCATGCTCTGCCTTTAGCGTTGAAGTCACCACAGAAAATAACATTTCTCTCGTGGCCTAATATGCCACTTAAGCACTGCCACTTCTGGGCGTCCATACTCGCATTGCGGGCATAAACATTAACCAACACGAATGGTATACTGGAATGAACTCTCAACGCCTGTATTTGTATATCGTCACTGTCCCAACTGGACATGTCTAGCTCTGACGCCACCATGCTGTCGCGAACGAGAATCGCCGTTCCCAGATGTCGTCTGTTGTAGAAACATTTGAAGCCGGCAATTCGGAGTAGCTAATCGCCCAGTCTCGTCTCCTGGAGTGCTACAATGTCGTTCCTGTAAACTAGGGTTTCTAAAATAGAGCCCCGTTGTTTTACACTGGCACAGTTCCAATATAGAATACGGATGTTCCTGAGTCCTAGACGGTGACACTTGAGTCTAAAACGCCTCAAACCACTGCGCTTACCTTGCTTCTTTGTCCCTGCGCGGCTACCACGCCGCTTCGTTATGTTGACTGCTGACAGCTCGGAAAAAACACGTTCTTCCGCCATGTTGAAAAAACGTAAACACAGACTGCTGTTGAACCACACACGCTGCTGAAAATTCACTCAAGGATGGCTTCGCTCGATGCACGAACTCCGTAGCACCCGCGCAGATCTTGAGTAGAAACTCCTGGTTTTACATCCTGGCACACCAATTGCACGCAAGAGATGAATAAATCCATCCCCTACGCGAAAAAGTTAACGAACACCAAACAACACGACCGTCCGGAAACCATCTTGAAACCGGAAAAGGTGAACATTTAAGATTACAGCGGCAACATGACCTTTATGTTCAGTTTATCAACCCGCACAAAACTATCAGATGGTTGACTTAATTATTAGTTAATTTATCAAAGATTTATGACTTAAAACATAATTGGCTGCCATTTTGAACCTCTTAATCACATCTGAACATGTAAAATTACAGCGGTAATATGACCTTTATGTTCGGTTTATCAGCCCACACAAAAAAACTATTATATGGTCCGCATTAATTGATGTATCAGGATTAATGACTTGAAATATTAATTGGTGGCCAATTTGAACCTCTTAATCAGGTCGGAACATATAATATTACAGCGGCAACATGACCTTTATGTTCCACTCACTTATCTCCAAATTAATAACTGATCGTTTCCTAAACATTATAGTTCTATTTATTTTTTAATAAACATAACATTATTTGGTTATATTAAAATTCACAGGTAGCCATTTTGAATAGTAATATCAGTAATATTTCAAAAATTATTGTTTACTAAATAATGTCTCATTATCAAGAACAAAATGATATGTGGTTGCTACGGTCTTTGTTCACAAATAAAAAAGTTATTAAGGCATATGTGTTTTTAAAAAAACAGTGATTTAAGTGTTTAGGCCACACTTTATCAAGGTGCTCAAACAGTATTTTCCTCTTTGTTCATATTAAATGATATAACTAACACACACACACACACACACAATTCAAACAATATCTAGGCTCAGAATTGACTTACAGATTTTAATCAATAAGGTACCGTTGGATTTGTTTCTTCAAGAGGTATCCAACTATGAAGGTTGCACAATTAAAATGCAATTTATAAAATGTTATTAAAGTGGCTAACAACACAAGTCAAATATGTATGTAGGTTTCACCAATATTACAGAACAAACAAACATACCACTCCAGAAAAAAGCCTTTTCCATTCCACCCTTTGCCAAAAGCGTTAGACATTAACATTAACAATAACGTGTAAAACAAAAATATTAACAAAGAAAAGGTTGCATCACGCAACAATGAAATAAAAGACACACAAAAACGTATGGCATCAGAAAACAAACTGACTGGCGTAATCAAATGCAGTGTCAACGCATTCGCCACATTCCAAAACACGCTTCAGAAGAGGAGGGGGAGGTGGAGGCGGCTGTGATGGTGGAGGTGGGGATGGAAAAAGAAGTAGGAGAATGAGATTGTGGAGGTGGAGTAGTAGGAGGCGATGTTGTAGTTGGAATAGGAGGAAGAGATGGTGGAGGTCGGGTAGGACTAGGGGGACAAGGATAGATAGAGAGAGGAGAGGGGGATGAGGCGGATGCAGAAAAGAAAAGAAGAAGAAAAGATTAGATTAAGAAGAAAACGGTTTAAAAATCACTACACATAATTCAAGTTATATAAAACACAAAAATTAACAACAATAAATTTTTTAAAAGCTCTTACCCTTATTACTGAGACAGATACACTGTGAAGATTAAGAACAAACAAGAACTGAGAACCCCACAAACGACAAGTTGGAATTCGTCTGCTGCGAATACTGTTTTTTTCCACCTCCGCGCTCGTGATTGCAACCAGCAGTACAGAAACGTTTACTTGCCAGGTTTTATTACGTTACATAATAAAGTCAATAAAGTCAATTTTTTGGGTTCCTGGAACTTACACTGTTGTATGCATGTAAAGCAAAGAGAAAAAGGAGGCCGAAGTCCAACCTCTGCGAAGTTGCTTATGGTCGTCTTGCGAGGACAGCGCTCTGCAGCAGAGACAGGGTGAGAGCTGGGAAACTCAAGCCGAAAACCAAGTAGTCCAGAGATAGAGCTGGCTTGCTAGGGAGCGAGTGGGAGTGCGGCTCCTTGAGCCATGGAGGTGTACGAAAAAGTAAAAAGACAACGACGTATAATGGTGTATAGCGAACCGCCAATGCGGAGGCGACGACAGAGTCGAATGGCAGGGAAAGAAGCTTGCTTCTCACGGCCGAATGCACCAGGATAAGTGTGAGGGCACGAAGAACCGGATGCACGATATTCTCATCTCCGAGGGTGGGTTGGCTTGGGAACAGACACAATGCTTATGTGTAGAACAAGAAGAAACACGAAGGTAACGACTCGAAATATTATGAAAATGGATCAGGAGAAAGACACCCGGAATCATGACCCATGGCCTCCGAGAGGGTCTGTCTTAAACTGGCATTTACTGCCAATATGTTGTTGTTGTTTGTTCATCAAGAATGATGATGACCATTCATTTCATCCAGTGGGGTTGAAAGTATTATGGAGCCGTAAGTTCTAAGATGGCTGATAAGGCCTATTTTGGCTCGAAATGTTCTTTGACAATGTGGACAAAGAATGCTTGACGTTTCTGGAGGAGGATTTTCTGCAGTGGTTTTTCTGTTCTGTCTTTTCTTCACAGATCTTGCAGTCCTGGTTGCCTCACAAGTGACTGCACCCTTGCATAATGATGTACGCCACGAATGTCGGTCTCTGGGTGCAGTCTCCCAGGTGTCATGATTAATTCCAAAAGCATGAGTGTATGGCTGGGGAGGGGGAGGGGGATGTCTTTGAGCCTGAGGAATTAAGGCGCCTGGCTAATGCAGTCGCCGCGGACTGTGCAGGTTAGGATTTTCTTTTTAGAGAAAACTAGGCGTATTGCTTGACCAGTGGCATAAACAAGACACGAACGTAGACTTGACCCAAGACTGGTGATCGTGTGAGATGACAAACCATGACCGCCCATGCTTACTGGCGAACTACATGATGATGCTGAGTTTGTCTGTATCACTTTCAAATTCTTCATTGCCGATTGTGATTTTTGTTTGTTACAATTTAATTTTGTCACCTTGGTTCAACAATAAACAACAACGAAGACCGTTAGAGAAACCATTTGGAGACTGGTCAAAGCCTTACGGAGATTCGATTTCGATTATTATACTATTACCCCTACCCCGTTTAACCTCACAGAGAAGTTATATTAGGGTCCATCCCTGGCTCAGATTGACAATCCTGTGACAGAATGAGCCACAAATAGGATTTTTTATTATTGATTTTTTGCACTCGCTCGCTTTGAACCCACTCCGACTTCTGAGGTGCTTGTAATTTACATCCCCAAGTCAAGGACGATAGGTAACATTTTAGTCCAGCTGTCCGGTATTTTAAGGTGATTGTTATCCAAAGAGGGTAATGGCGCTTACAGAGATTGAAAAGCATGCTGAGACTATACCACAACACCAGCAAACAAATAAAAGTACGCATTTTGAGAAAATGCATCTGTCACGTGGCAACACACAGATGTCAGTCATGGAACATCTCTAGTTTTTTTAAGTTTTTTTTTTTTTTGCCTACGCTCGCTTTGAAACTCACTTGTAGTCCATACACGTGCTACTACTTCTAGTGCACTGGACTGGTTTTTGAGCGTGGATTAGCTTTCCCTATTACCAGTGTCCCTCCCTATTACAGTCCAAAAAGAGACACCTGGACCAATGCATCAGTTTTTACCCCTGACGTCTATGAAGGTTTCCACTCAGGCATTGAAACCTTTGCTGTAGCGATTGATCTTGAGGACGCGTACAACAGAGTACCTTTGGATTTTGTAATGCTTCAGCTTCTTGAACTCAAGATAAGTCATTTCCTCCTTAGTTGGATCGCTGCAGCCCTCTTCCCACGGAAAGTAGTTTTTAGATGTGGCAGTTGGACTTCGAAACCAACAACAATATATCCTGGCCTACCACAGGGATCACCATTATCCCCGGTGCTGTTCAACGCCTACACAGTGAAAATCACCAACGAGCAGATCACTGGACAGAGGTGAACATTGTCATATGCCGACGATGTTTTAGTGTATCGCCAGGGTAAGGATAGAGATCAGGCTGCTGTGGAACTACAAACCGAACACAACCGCATAAGTACATAGTGTGTTGAAGCTGGGGCAATGGTCAACCCAACAAAGGCAACAGTCTCATGGTTTTCTTTGAATAATCAATCATATTGTCAACATTCCAACACCAACTGTAAATCTGTGTTCAGAGACTGTGGAAAGAACGCAGGCAATGAATTACCTGGGGATACTTTTTAATCGAAGCCTTGTTTATAATGAGTACATAGACCAGGTGATAACAAAGGCCAAGCGGTGATTGGCTGCGATGTTGGTGATGGCGGCAGCAAACTGTGAGCAGCGCCATCTATGTCTTCTATATGAGGGCTGGTCGTGTCTGTTTTTGAGTATGCGATAGCGATCCTGACTCTCAGCAGCAAGCAGATAGAAAAGATGGAAAGAATACAGAACGAAGCTATACGCATTATTCTTGGATGTACAAGAGATACAGCATGCAGAGCGATGCAATACCTTCGTGATTTTCCAACCATTGAAGTCAGAATACAAATTTGCAGAGCACGTGCCTACCTTAACGCAAATACACAACATCCACTGCATAGCAAAATTATGAAGGTGAAGGGCGGCAGGTTAAAAAGAGGAAGGTCGTGGATGGGTCATACCGAAGACATTTTCCAACAGGTGTGTTCACTTGAGGACTTAGAACCTGGCGAAGAGTGGGTACAAGTGCCAACAGATTTCTGTACGTCTTTTTCAGTTTGCATCCAACTAGACAGAAAATGCAGACAAGAAAATCTGGCTGCTGTGGAGGCGGAAGTTCAAGCGTTGATTTTCGAGAATTCGTTAGACGGTGGTGCTGTCATTTACACAGATTAGTCGGTCGTCCGACATGTGAGAAGCTTATGGGCCTTTACGATTCAGGCCGGAGGGAGAATTGTGAAGGAGAACTCTTGTGCTTTTGTTGAGACCACAAGTTGCCTGACTATGGAAGTCATGGCAGTAAGTAAAGCAACAACATGGCTCGAGACACAGACATTCACTAGGGCATGTTTCCTTAGCGACTCAATGAGCATGCTCAAGTGGATAGAGATGGGGTGGATCCGAAGAGAGTGGTTGCTGTCTCTGGAGTGGTCTCGGCTGGCAAAGATTAGTTTCATCTTCGTGCCAGGTCATTCGGGAGTACAAGGAAATGACAAGCTCGCAGGTATATATATATATGTAATCCAGGCGGACGCGCCATGGACAGGGCTGACATTCTGAATGCTCTGCGAGAAGTAAGACTTTTGCGAGAACCAAGTGATGACTGTGAATCTACAACCATGGCCAGGCTGCGAGAACAGCAAATTAAAAGAGGGGTGGCCAAACAAGAACACTACGCAGGAAGCCAAAGAAGATTGATAAACCAACAAAGAACTGGTGTCGTTAGCCGCTACACGCTGAGGGATTGATTGATTGATTGATTGATTGATTTAGGAACCGACATCACAGCATTCGGGACATTCCCATAAGCGCTCCATCCCCATCCCCAGCAGCCAGTGAAGAGTTCCAGCACTAATAGTTCCAGTAGCAATCTGATTATATGTCCGTCTCGCCTTTCCTCTGAGCGTCGGCCAGATCCCCTCGTCACACCTCGCTGTCTCATTCTTACCAGACTATGGTGATCCATCTGCTCCTCCGAGGTGTACACGTGCTCCCACAAGGCCGCAACCACGTCTGCCTTGTCATGCATCAATACTCCACCAAGTTTTGCCGAGCCAGCCAATCTGTCCGCCTGTTCATTCCCCAGCACACCGGCATGCATGAGGGATTTGCTGAGGAAGGGATCCGAGCACATATGGACTGAATGGTTCGATGTGCAATGAGGATGATCTGTCGACTAACTAACTAGTGTCCCTCGCAATCAGGGGAACCCACTCCGACTTCTGAAATACTTGTAATTTACGGACGAGAAGTCACACTTGTAGTTCAACTGACAGGTGTAGGGGTTGAACCCTCTATGTTGTCATCAGCAAACCTGAAAGTTTAAAAGCGAGCGCCCTTATCCTTTCGGCCATGCTGATCTAGGTTTTACCCATCATCGTGTAGTTAGTGGTTAGCAGTACATCGCTCTTATCACAGCTCGTCGGGAAGGTTCGATTTACCTCCAAATGTTCAAAGTATATTCATGAACGGGCGTCTTTAACTCTTAGATAACTTTCCTTTTAAAGCATAAAAAGCGTCATAAACCCTTTAGAAAATAGAAAAGGGGCGGAATAAAGCATATTTAAATAATGGCCAAAACAGCGCTGTGTAAGTCAGAGACAGGGGGAAATACACATAGGCGAATAAAGAAGTAGATAAGGTCTAAATATATACAATATTTAGATGGCTTTGCAAAAGCGGCAGAAAAAGCAGCAGCGAAGGAAAATCTCAGAGACATTTACAGCACCACAAGGAGATTAATAAAACATATAATTAACCGAGTGGACTTGTCAAATATAGTAACGGGAAAGTTCTCACTAACATTACAGATCAAATGATCATAAGGAATGAATACTTTGAGGAATTTTTGATTAGATAGTCCCATATTAACCTTTTAGGTATCCGACCTGCAGAAGTGGAGCTGGATGTCAATGGTGAGAAACCATCCAAGGAAGAAATTTGAAAATCTGTCAAACAACTTTCCTCATGTGTAATGTCTCCAGATCATTTATCCCTATACAGTAAAAATATTTTCAGGATATAAATGGAATCAGCATTTGAGGACAAAACATCAATAACATTAGATATGCATATGATACAGTATTGATTGCAGACTATGCGCAGGATCTGCAACAATTAGTGGATGCGGTTGTTGTACACAGTGAGCAACTGGGGTTAGAATTAAATTGTAAAAATACACAGGTTATGGTCGTCACTAGGAAGAACGAAGTGCCACAATGTAATATACAAGTAAATGGAAATATTCTTCAACAAGTGAATCGGTACAATTATCTCGGAACAGTCATAACATCTGATGGGAGATGCCTTGAAGAGATTAGAACAAGAATCGCCATGGCGAAAGTAGCCTTTAGCAAGATGAAAAACATTTTGACCAATAAAAAGATGTCAATTGAAACGAGGAAAAGAGTGTTGAGGGGATACATAGAGCCTGTTCTTTTGTATGGATGTGAAACTTGGACAATGAGCAGTCAAGCTGAAAAACATCTGATGGCTACAGAAATGTGGTTTCTGAGGAAAATGCAAAGAATACCATGGACAGACAGAAAAACCAATGACTAAGTACTACAGGAGACAAATGAAAGTCGTAAACTGATTAAAGAAATTAGACGGAGACCTCCCCCGATGTGTCTCCACCTTGCCGTGGTGGGGGAGCTTGCGTGTCCCATCGACCCCATGAGCTTGCCGATGGGTGAAAACTACATATCGGACGGCTCGTGGGATAGGGACCAGACTAAGAGAGACATAACCTGCTGCTCTGCAGGTAAGACTGAGGATAGCAGTCAAAATCAGGCAAACGATCCCTAAATCTCAGTCCGGACATAACCTCTAAGGCTCCCATCCGAGGTGTATGGCTGAACGTCTCTAAGCCATAAACTCTAGGAAGTGAGAGCCTGGCCGACACAAACCTACATCACAATTGTGATGATGTGCTGAGAACGCTACATGCTCGGCGCAGATTCGTTCGATGGCTCTTAGCTGGGGGATATGAGGTATCCCCGGATGAAAGGGCCTGACCGTTCCTCGCCCACAGACGCACGGAGGTAAGGTGCTGAGCCGGCAGCACATGTAGCCTACCTCGTGAGCGAGTACAAAAAGGTGGAAAAACACCTCGGTCGCATGTCTCGCAGACGTCCGATAGTCTGTAACCACACTCATGGAGTGAGTGTAGTCAAAGGTGGAAAATTGTCTTGTTGACACGAAATGGAACGCCTGTCTTGCGAACCCATTACGTGACAGCCCGAAGCGAAAGCTTGCTGTGTGGAAGCCGAAACAAGAGTCTCGAAACCTGAGGAAGGCTAACCTCATTAAAAAATGCCCGCCGGAAGCCGGAAGTGTCGTCCTACGGGTGGCAAACTAAAAATTGACACTACGCAATTACGTCCGAGTGAAATGTCTCGTCCGAATGTCTCTCGTGCTAGGAACAGCTCTGACTACCTAGGTTCCGAATGCCGCTCTTGTTCGGAACAGCTCTGACTAGGTAGTTTTCCGAATGTCTGTCGTGCCTGGAACAGCTCTGACGGGCACAACGACAAGCACATGTCCGAAAACTCGCTGAGTGGATATCGTCTGCAAACCTGTCTGGTTTGTGCGGGAATGGCCCGGGGCAAACGAAATGACCAATATATTGAAGTGAGGATTTAAAGCAGCCATGAGCAGGACGTGACGATTTCCCTCGGTGAGCCCAGATCCAGGGCTTTATGTGTCGGCCCTGCAACTATGGAAGCAACCTTGGATGGCGGAAAATGCTATGGACTGTCCCTGCCTTCCTTTGAGGGATGACCGTTGTCTTCGACCGTTCTAACTTGGCCAGCATGGTTGTAGATGGCACCACAAAAGTGAGAGTCTCCCAGGAATGCTACCTGGTCAAAAAAGCACGCTAACGTCGATGTGTTGGCCTACGGGTTTCGGCCCAAGGGCGCAAAACAGACACATCGCAATCACATCTGAAAAAACACTCCGGATGAACGAAAAGAAGAAGACGGAGACAGTCAACATTTTTGGACATGTTATGAGAAGAAACGGATTGGAGAACTTAGTGACAACTGGCAAGATCGAAAGGAACAGACCAAGAGGAAGACCGAGAGGAAAATATCTGGATGGCTTGGCCACATGGCATGGACGAGACAGGAACACTGAGCTGATCCACGACTCTGGTGATCGAGTGAAATGGCGAGTTATGACCGCCCACACTTTCCGGCATGGCACATGATTGATTGATTGATGAAACAACTGAAGGATGTAGGAGCTGTTGGTCCAGAGTTTTATTAATATTAGTTTTCAGCAGATGGTTATCTACATGTAGGTCTGCGCCTCTGAAAGTTTTGACGTCATGTAATGGTGGTCTATACTTCGTATTAATACATATTTCATTTATTTTTTCATGTGGTACCGAAATTATTTAATGTATTCTGCTATGTGCATACACATACACAAAATCTTGCGCCTGTCGCTAAATGGTTCAGTACGCGAAAATTTGAGAATAAGTCTCCATATTCGTTTATCCGTGGTCCGTGTTTCCCCATGATCTCTTCATAACCCGTGTTGTCTGGTCCTATCTTAGCATTCAGGTCAACCATCAAATTTGTGAATGCATTTCTTACCATTACCTATAGTACTTTGACGTTTCATATAAAATTACGTTATGAGAAGAAATAAAGTAGCGAATTTGGTAACTGACAAGATTGAGGGGAAAGAACAAGGAGAAGGCATATAAGTAAATATACAGATGGCTTGGCCGCATGGCACGGTAGAGACAAGAACACAGAGCTGATCCACAACTCAGGTGATAGCGTGAGATGGCGTGACCGCCCACGTTTATCGGCATGGCACATAATGATGATGAAAGTAGGGCACTCATTGGTCTTAAGAGCTTAAATTTGTTATCAAGGGTGGTCATCACAAATCATTCAAAATTCAAGATTGGTGAAACAGCCATGTGCACATGCAGATTGGCGTCGCGGACAGCAGAGCACATACTTCATGACTGCCAAAAAAAAAAACATATCTGGGCATACCTTCTGGCCTAGAGATACAACAGTGGAAGATAAACTCTATGGACCACTGTGTGAACTGTCAAAGACAGTTAAATTTATACAAGATACAGCATTACAGTTATAGACATATTTCAAGCGAACGAAAGAAGAAGAAGAACAAATCATTCACTTGAATGTAGAGGATTAGGGGAAACCAAAATGGTATCTTCTTAAGAATATATTTATGAGCAGACATCAACGTGTATCGGTTTCTTTGCAGAACGACATTCTCATCACGGCTGACTGGGAGGCTCCTCGATCCTCTGTCAATTCCTCTGCCTCATGCATTGTCATGTTAACAGTGTCTGCAATATCGTGTATCCAGTTTTGTGCTGGTCGACACCCTGTCTCTTTTTCCAGGAAAAATGCCTTCCGTCATTATTCTTCCACACCACTGCGACGTTTAATATGGTATATCAGTTTCCGAAATGATGCTGTTCATGAGTCTTTTCTTCAATATTCAGATCTTGTCGAATATCAGTGTTTTTCTTTTTCTTCTAGTTCCACGATATTATAAGAACTGTTCTGTAGCAGGCACGACATATGTAATCCAGGAGTGACGTGTTCAGAAACGTCAAAATGAATAACTGTCATGGGGTAACATACAGAGGATGCTTATTATCATTATTAACCAGCTTGTACATTTGCACAAGCAATAAGAAAAACGAAAAACAGACAATTACATCTACCTCTTCTCTGTGACGCTTCACGAGAAAAGCGGTAGGACAAAAGAAGAAAGAAAAACCAGTATATAAGTCATATCTTCAGTAAGGTTGTATATATATGAAATGTTTACAAAAATGCAACCCGAAATATTATGCTAATTGGTGTATCTCTAATGCAAACACACAACTATTCACATTATACAAACCGGCAACGCAATACTCTAACAATAGGATGTGTCAATATCCTGTTATCATATTACGAGTACATAATTGGGTTTCACGGTTCGTCACAGCAGCCATACCGCACATTTCTATTCTAGCGTTGACTCATAAATCTTAGATATAGAGGGCAAAGTTCATGTCAATATTTGTATTTTTTGGAATACAACATAGGACAATAAAACGAATGTCGGGCACGACAACATGATATATGAGGATCAAGTGAAGTGAAGGATCTGTCACTTGTCTTGAGGAGCATTGAGTCCATGCCAATATTTTAAAAGACAAATCGGCACTCGGTAGATGATGTGGTCAATATCACGTCGACCAACTTCACTTGCCAGAACAGTTCCTGATACTCAATTTTAGGTTTGGTGGACATGGGAGCCCCAAGTGGTTTTTTTTTTTTTTTTTTAAATAAACCTCCGCCTGCATGGGGATTCGATCACAAGACCATAGTGGGTGTAGATATTCTGGTTATAATATAGTTAACTACTGTAGACTCGCAAACGTCGCATTAGCGAGAAAACAAATATATTCAACAAAGTGTAATTAGTCAGTCTTAACTGAATATACTCTATTCCTTTGGGTTTTTTTCTTTAAGCGTTATTTATATCACAGACACATACACGCCCCCACCCTTTTTTTAACACATGCGCGCGCACGCACACACGCACTTACACACACAACAATTTTATAGCATTTAATTAAAAGCCTTAACACATTCAGTGCCAAACAAAATGTTTTGGACCAAACAAAAATGGATGACGGAAAATGGGAAGTAGGGGTGTGTCACAGTTTTACTTAAAAGTTGTTAATGTGGTAGCAGACATGTTGTATTATATATCAAATTTAAGCCCGTTATAAATAGAAAACTACTGGATTATAATTTAACTATAGTTTAATTTATAGGCCCATGGCAGTTACGGGAAGCTTGAATAGGACAATTTATCATCCCGTGGCACTTAATCGGTTAAACATTAATACCTTATTGACAGGATAATATAACATACAGTACAGTAACGGGATCTTTTCCACACTACGAGGCGTATTGGGTACATGGTGCTAGCCTCGTAAATTTATACCAATCGGCGCTCGAAGGATGATGATGTTAGTATCGCATTGGCTACCTTTACTTTCCTGGACATTCCCATGTTATGTTGACTTCTCGTTCAGAAAGCAATAGCAAACCACTGAATGCAAAATGTCCTAGTAAATCAAAAACAGTCAATAAGCGGCTGAGGCTGGTTGTAATGTCCTGCAAAGGGCATGTAATTTATTTTTTTTTTAAATGTTAGCTGGATCGACCTGGGAGCAATGATCACTGAAAACAAAATCCTCACCTCGAGTGTGATTCCAACACATTACCACAGGGACGGCAAGCAAGAGTGCTAGCGTGACTCTCAGAATACACTATATGAAATAATAAAAGTATAGCATCACATTCGTAATGAAGAGAGTGCTTGCTTGCTTGCTTGTGTTCGTTGGCTTGAGCTCCAACGCGAAGTCCTGTATGTCGGATGAAGGCATCCTGTTGTCCAACATCAGTGTGATGTCATACAGGACCTGAGGTTTGCGTGAGTATCCGTTGTCCCATGTCTGGCTTATTGGTGTGCAGACTGGTGGTTCCTCGCCGTACAGGCAGACACAGAAGAGAGTAAAGAGATAACCACGAATATTCCCATATGTAGAGGGTCGTCAGTCTCATCATCTCATCTCATCATGTTCCTCTTGTACCTTGCGGTGTCGAGGTGAAGTGTAAGGTGTGGAATGCGCCTGGCCCTGCAGCCAGCAGGGTTAGGATCGGCTAGCCTCTCCCAGGAGGGGTGAAGAGCGAAAATTAGTAGCCTGCCGATGACCCGCAGACTACACAAGTCAACCCCCACCTCCAAGTGGTGCAGACCGGGCAACCATGACCGCGAGGTCATGGGCTAACGGGGGCTATGGCTCGCCATAGGGGATGGACTCCCTGTGGTCAGATTAGTGTCCTAAACCTGCGACTGGCCTAGCAAGCCGGCAGGGGATCTTCATACTGCTCGTAGAAAAACCAAGAAGTATAAACGGACTGACCCAAACGGCTATCGACCCGGCAATGTTAATGGACTACGAGATAGATCAGGGTCGTCAGTAAAGAAACAAATATGCGTTATCTCGACGCTCAGAGGAAAGGCGAGACGGACATATAATCAGATTGCTACTGGAACTATTAGTGTTGGAACTCTTCGCTGGCTGCTGAAGATGGGGACGGAGCGCTTATGGGAATGTCCCGAATGCTGTGATGTCGGTTCCTAAATCAATCAATCAATCAATCAATATGCGTTATCTGAAATAACAGACACATTATATGTAACAACTGTAACATAGAGGGCTGCACGTGGCATTACAGGAAAGATCTGCGTTAAAAGATATAGAAGAAGACAGCATAACAAGATTATGGACAGTCTTGTGTAAGTCTTTTGCAGGACGTTGCAATCAACCCCTAGCCACTAATGGATGTTCGTGATTTACTAGGCAATCGTACGTTCAATAGTTTGCCATTGATTTCTAACCGAGAAGTCAAAGTTTAAGTTCAACTGACCGGCGTGTGGAGTGAACCAGCCACACCACCGTCAGCAGAGAAAGTTTAAGCTTGTGAAACCTCTTAACCAGGTCGAACGCTGTTAATACCCTAATATTCATATGCAGATGTATATAAAATGGGAGTGTAGCTGTTGGGTGGGGGGGGGGGGGGAGGGAGGGAGCGAGGCTTTCACTAATGCCACTTTAATGCCACACTGGCATAGAAAGAACACAATTGGTAGCGTGTGTGTGTGTGTGTGTGTGTGTGTGTGTGTTGTGTGTGTGTTTCTTTTTTTTTTTTTTTTAAAGAAGCGAGAGCCCACCACCTTGAAAGTGAGCACGGGACATTAAAGAAATCCTGGGCATGAAAATTCAGTAGGTAGGTGAATTAGCGAAAGATCGTGTCTTTCCAGTGAACCGTGATGAGACTGATGTTCTGCACAAGTCATGCTATATAATGATGAGTGTGATTGTATGAAGGAATCAATTTGTTTACATTGTCTCTTTTTGACTTCCCCCAACATTTAGCGCCATGCGAAAAGTACACAACATTCTCTTATTTGTAATTTGATGTTAGGGATGCAGTGTCAGGATACACACACTTTGTTTATATTCCTAAAGATCGTTCTGGGCTCGTTAAATCATGTAATGTTGATTCCTTAATTGGTTCCTCATTATGAGGCAACTATAATCTCCAGCCATACAAATGTATGTTCTTTATGGCACATGGCCATGAACGATATTTCTACTAAAGCGGTGCAAGTGTAAACGGACACTTTATCTTTTTGTTAAATACAATTTCATTGGCAGATGGTTCTTAGTTTTACAACAACAACAAAATCAATAACGTTTACATGTCATTAATTGGCATCATTTTCTTGCTCGGTGAGAGAATTATACAAATGTATCTCTTCTTGTATGTCTATACATGCTCTGCAGTCTAGTCCACAGTTAACATAATTGATCATAGTACACTGTAAGATTTTTTTTTAAATGTACGTAGTTGATGGCTGCAAGCGGCAAATATATTTTTTTGTTTTTGTGACAGGGCACGCGAGTATAAGAGGCAACGAAAGAACAGATAGACCCGCGGGCTTGGCTGCTCTAGGCAACAGACGAGCAATGGATGAGGCTGATATCCTATCTCCACCATGAAGGCATGATTTGTAAATGACTCAAGGGATGGAAGTGATTCTGTAACGTTGATCGGACTGCAATGATGTCAAGTCAAACATGGCGAAGCTAGACTAGAGCGCCATACGAGAAGCCAAAGAAGAATAGTAAATAAACAAACACAAATCTGATGTCGTCAGTCGCTACACTCTAAATGAGATACTGAGGAGAGGTTCTGGAAAACTTATGGTCTAATAGTCCGATGTGTAATGAAGATGGTCTATTGTATTGACTAACAAACTAACTAATTAACTTTTCGTAAATATCTGTTTATTATTGATTACAGATTTCCCACGAATAACTGCACGCAAATGATACTTTATGGGTGTTTTTTCCCCTTCCCGTCTTCCGAAGAAATGGTTCACGTCTACAGCTGGAGTTGTACAAGTCAATACGAAATTGTTCGACTTTCATCTATATATATAAAATGCAATGTTTGTCTGTCTGTCTATCTGTCTGTGTGTCTGTATGTATGTGATTTATGCGTTTGCGAACGGTCCATCCGATTGAGATTAAATTTTCTACATGTCTTCTTATCATTCCCGTGCAGCAAACTGTCATAGTTTGTTAGTTTACACACAGCTATTTACGTAATAAAATTTAATTGTGTAATTTACATTATAATTTATCTATAGCGAGGGGACTTAACTTAAGAAAAGTTATATCAAGGGACATAAATTTTAGTCGCATTGCTATATCTTAAGTTAAGTCCCCTTGCTATATGTATGCCGAACATAGATAGATAGATATACAGACAGACAGACAGACAGACAGACAGACAGACAGACAGACAGACAGACAGACAGACTGATTGATTGATTGATTGATTGATTGATTGATTGATTGATTGATTGATTGATTGATCCCTGCCCTATTTAGTTATTGGGATGAAGATTGTTCTCTTCCAATCTGTTCGCCATATTTCCGGAACGGGAAAGGGAGCTTATGTGACTACTAATATGAATTAAATGAGATGCTTCTCGCCAGGGTCTAGGCGAAGCCGGGCCGGGTCGTCTTTTTGGGGAACGGGAACGGGGCAGGGGCCGAATATGAATTAAATGAGACGCTCCCCGCCAGGGTCTGGGCGAAGCCGGGGCGGGTCGTCTTTTTTGGGAACGGGAACGGGAGCAGGGGCCGAATATGAATTAAATGAGACGCTCCCGCCAGGAACTGGGCGAAGCCGGGCCGGGTCAGCTAGTTGTTTGATAAAACAAAGTAACCAAAATACAGGCCACTTTCTACAATTTACGGCTGCAAACCGAATTGTGTCAGTGGTGTTATCAGCAATTGGTTTTATAACTTGATGAGATATTTATGGCTAACAAAAAGCGTTATCTATCCTTGTTCTGGGACATTTTGAACAATGCTGCCTACTGTCTCTCATCTGTTCTTATAATGTTTTATAATATGGTGTATTAAAATGTAGTTCTATAATTCTTTTAATGTTTGTCTTTGATGTGAAAGATTAATATACTTTCGTCACAATTAAATATATATTTCGATTTCCCCCCCCCCCCCCCCCACCACTGCCCCTCATTTCAGATTTGAATACTTCCTGCATGCGGCCTACACGCGAAGTACCAGCGGCGACTCTCGAGGCTAAATTGTCTAGTTCAATCTCAAATAACTGCAACGACTTTTCTTAGAGTTTAAACCATTGCATATTATGAAACACACTCTATATTAATTAGTTACTCCATTCAATATTTTCGTTGGTCAGTTGAACTAAAATGTTGACTTCTCGTTCTTGACTTGGGGACGTAAATTAAAAGTACCTCTGAAGTCGAAGTGGGCTCACCAGGTGGCGAGGGACATTGGTAATAGGGAAATCTAATCGACATGCAAAAGATCAGTCCAGTGCACTAGAAGAGTAGCACGTAAATATACTACGCTTGAGTTCAAAGCGAGAGAAAACAAAATAAGAAGAAAAAAAACTGGCGGTTTATCAGAGTCATACACACAACAGCTGATTTACAGAGACACACGTAACATAACTAGTGATTCAGTCACACAAAACCACGACAGCCGATTTAACAGTCACACAAAACAAATCCGATGATTTATCAAAGCCACATACAAACCAGCTAATTTATCATAATCACATTTATAACATGGCAGCTGATTGGACTGGCTACCCCATTATGAGCAATAATGAATGAGTCTTCAGGAAAGACTCGGCATCAAATTGGGGAGCGGCCTATGCTCCAGTGATCAGAATCGACACATGCACCTCTGAAACTGTCAAAATCAATACAGAGATTACCACTGTAAAGATCAGCAGAAGCAGAGACAGAGACAGGTCTAGAGAAATTATGTTTGCGGTGGGGGTCAAAGAGGGTGGCGTGAAGGAAAATCATCGAGAGAGTCGATCCATAATACCAAGGACTGAGATGCACCTGGATCAATATAAACGCCTGAGCTTTTTGGAAAGACACATGATGATGAGAAATTATTTAATTATTTGGCTAATACAATGTAATTAGCCTTATTTTCTGTATTGTATTCTGGAGATAGCAACGTTGCTTTATGCATTTTTATGTGGACAAAACGCTTTCCCGTTTTACACCTTGATTCAGGGCGCAAAGATCAGTGAATAATTCTCCATTATCATTCTTTACATCTCCCCCTTCCCCCACCCCGGCCCGAGTCCGTATCCATGATCTCTTCATAATCCGTGTTATCCTATCCTATCTTGGCATTCAGGTCACACGTTAAAATGTTACTTAACACTGAATCATTTTAATCTTAACTATGAGAAACAACAGTAATTGAATTGTAGACATATGGCATTTTCATATAGCCTGCAGAGGTAAATAATAATATCCACCAACACTGCGGTGGACACAGTGGATTAAAGACACACAGGACACGAAAATACATGAGGCAGGAGGATTGACGAAGGATCCAGAATCTTTCCGGTGGGATTTAGATACAGGATGACAATGGAGAATTACTCACTGAGGTTTTGCTCCCTGAATAAATATATGCAACGTGGAAATGGAACCGTCTGCCTGGCCAAGAGTTTAACGACATTGTTCGTAATCCCGTATATCCACCCGGGGAAAACAGCAGCTGCGAGAATCGGCAGCGCTGGTAACTACCCCCCCCCCCCCCCCCCCCCCCCCCGGAGCAATGGCAAACTCATTCATTCATTCAGTACCATGTCCTTTGCAGAACCTCGCTCCCATAACAACATACCGGAAAACCTCCCGATCATAAACAAGATGTCCCGGGTCCGATACACCCATCTGGAGTTCATCCATTACATCCTACACTCATCTTCTCTTTGGCCTTCTCTTCCTCTCTTCCCAGGCATTATACCCCTCCATTATTGTTCTCTCCAAACTTTCGTGACGTTTCAAGTGACTAAAATATTTCAATTTTCTTTGTTTTATTGTCTTCAATAGCCAACCTTCTTCAATATTCAGCTCTTGAAGTATGGATACATTTGTACTTTTATTTACCCAAGATATTCTTAGAACTCACTATTACATTTATATTCAAAGGCGTTTATGCGCTGTTCAGCTTGTTTAGCAAGTGTCCAGGTCTCACAGGCGTATGTTGCAATGGGAAAGATGCATGCTCTTAAAAATCTAATTTTTGTAGTTCTATCTGTCCCACTCCATAATTTATTCAGTTGTTTTAATCTTTGAAGGGCAATTGATAGTCGTCGTTTAATTTCTTTCATTGTGTCACCGTTGTTGGTAATCAATGACCCAAGATATTCAAAATTTTCAACCACCTCCAATTAATGGCAAACTACTGAAAGTAAAACTTGCCTAGTACATCAACAGCAGCTAACAAATGCTAGTGTTGACTGCAACGTCCTGTAAGGGATATCCAACATAAAAAAAAACGTGGAAGTGTTTTTCCACATAGCCTAAAAAATGCATAAAGCAACGTGGCTATTACCAGAACACAATACAGAAAATATGAAT
Source organism: Cepaea nemoralis (assembly GCA_014155875.1). NCBI lineage: Eukaryota > Metazoa > Mollusca > Gastropoda > Stylommatophora > Helicidae > Cepaea > Cepaea nemoralis. Next base: position 25,870 of record JACEFZ010009726.1, on the reverse strand, counting down.
AAAATTTGGTGGAACTGCGGTAAAGCTGTGAAAATGTAAACAATATAAAATGACACAAAGTAGTGCAGCTTTACATAACAGAATTACGACACATACAGGACGTTGCGGCGATTAGCCTTCATCAGCAAACAAACACATTCACAGAACACAAGTTACACAACATATAGTCACGGAGATATCCTGTGACTACATTAAAACGTGACGAGAGGACGAGAAGAATAAAAAAGATGTAAAAATGAAATGGCTACACACAAGTCGTAATTCCATAGGTAAGTACGACCAATTTTTTCCAATTTTCATGTTCTTTTCATTGCTTTCATTTTTTCATTCTTCTCGTCCTGTCGTCACGTTTTAATGTAGTCACAGGAGATCTCCGTGACTATATGTTGTGTTTTGTGAATGATTTTGTTTGCTGATGAAGGCTAATAGCCGCAACGTCCTGTATATGTCGTAATTCTGTTATGTAAAGCTGCACCAATACAGAAAATAAGACAACAACAGACATTTAATTAATCGATACTACAATAGTACCAACACTCTCTTGTCGTAAAGTTTATTTTCTTTCTCTGACAGGAAGGGTAACTCTATTACAAACAACAGCTTACTAGAGAGGAACTGCGATTCTACCAAACTAACTATACCATTGTTGGTAAATTGACGAACGTGTACTGGTATACACATTCAACTCAATAACGTGTCCAAGGTACGTGATTCAACCATGTCTCTACCCACAGATATCGAGATGGCACATGAGCCGAAGGATGTAGACATTTCGGCAGCGGGCAGGGGAGTTTGGTTGGTCAAGGTAAACTTTGCTTTGATTTGTAGTGTTAAGAATTTGAATTAATTTATGTTGAATTTGCAGTTTTGAAGTTTTCTCGAGTTTAATTTCAGCTTAATACTTAATGTTAGTTTTAACTAAAAGAACTTAATAAACGTCAGCAAACTTTGTTGTGGCTTATTATATTAAGTTTATAAAGTTCTTCCAATTGAAAAAAAAAAAATATGAGTCTCAAGCATGGTTATTTATTTAATTATTTATTGTTGGAGAGTTAGATTAGAGCTGTAATTTGTAGCAGGCTTGATCATGATTTTCAAATTAAGTATTTATTAATGAAACCACCACAGATAGATAGGCGTTGAAAAACCAAATCTAATGGTACCTCAATGATGCCTGTATGTCAGTTCTAAGCGGAGCTATTCACATTTCAAATGTGAATAGCTCCACTTAGAATTGTCATTTGAGTGTCGGGATCTTGAAAAAAAATTGTTTTTTCAGATTCTTTTCTGCGCAGCTCTCCTGTTTCTCAAACGGGATGGTTCATAGACGGCTTTGAAAACTGACTTCAAAAATTTGTTCCGTCATGTTAAATGATGAAAAATAGTAAAAGTATTCAAATAAATTATTAATAATCTTTAAATTTGTATTCTCTTTAACTTTAGTAGTTCAAATTTCATGTTTTGAGAGTAGAAAGTATATGCGGCCTAGTCTGATTGAGGCCTAGTCCTGTCGATATGCTCACCTCCGCCATATTAGATTTCCATTCACACAAAAAACACGTCCACAGAAATATTTTTTTCAACCTCAATTTGAGCAAGTTCAGCCATGAAACTTTCCACATATATGTAAAAATGGATGCAGAATTCAAATATCCATCTAAAATTAATGACTTTCTATAAACAGTGCCATAAAAAAATAAATTACTTGCCGTTTGCCAAATAATGTAATTTAATTTAAGGCCATAATTTCAACCAATCGTTGTGCACAGAATATTAGGACCTGTTTTGCAGAAACCAAGATGGTGTTTGTTATTGTCACGTGATGAATGATATCGGAAGCATGTGTGGTCTTTACATAGCCATTTTTAGGCACACAATGGATCCTTCTGCGCAGGCATGGTTTCCGGTTACGGATCACATAATCGGACTAAATGAAATAGCTAGTAATTTCCAACTTTATACTGTATCATAAGCTGGGTAACATGAGATGAGAGAAAGTAAGGAGGGGCCTTCCTTCTCTCTCTCTCTCTCTCTCTCTCTCTCTCTCTCTCTCTCTCTCTCTCTCTCTCTCTCTCTCTCTCTCTCTCACTCTCACTCACTCTCTCTCTCTCTCTCTCACTCTCTCTCTCTCTCTCTCTCTCTCTCTCTCTCTCTCTCTCTCTCTCTCTCTCTCTCTCTCTCTCTCTCTCTCTCTCTCTCTCTCTCTCATCTCTCACTCTCTCTCTCTCTCTCTCACTCTCTCTCTCTCTCTCTCTCTCTCTCTCTCTCTCTCTCTCTCTCACTCTCTCTCTCTCTCTCTCTCTCATCTCTCTCTCTCTCTCTCTCTCTCTCTCTCTCTCTCTCTCTCTCTCTCTCTCTCTCTCCTCTCACTCTCTCTCCTCTCTCTCTCTCTCTCTCTCTCTCTCTCTCTCTCTCTCTCTCTCTCTCTCTCTCTCTCTCTCTCTCTCTCTCTCTCTCTCTCTCTCTCTCTCTCTCTCTCTCAGAGAATTTTTGGTAATCTTGAATGGGATTTTAGGTTTAAATTTCTTGATGTTATTATATTAATATTAATGAACAGATGATTGACAAATAAAACAAAACCACCAGGTCTTTATGAGAGTGTTGTGATAAAAATAAATTTAGCGGTGACCAGCTGAGGTTAAAGAATTGGCTAACTTTATAACTTTACTGCTTCTTCTCCTACGCTTATTCACTCCTTTGAAAAACAGACCCTCAAACAACTCAATGTGAAGCCATCCTGTCTTTTTTTCTATCGACTAATGCAGCTGCCACCATGTTCTCCATGTATTCATCTCTGTCTTTAATTCTCTTCCTAGTGTGTGTTTTTATGTTTCAAAATTCTTTTGCCCCGTGGGTTCCAGAGAATGGACTTTCTAGTTATGCCATTCTCAGGTTTTCACTATATGTGTCCTATCCAGCACCAGTACCTTGTTGGACTTTTCCTCACCTATTGCCCTGACCATGCGGGAGTGTGGGGAAATGAACAGGCGGATAGGCAGGCAGGAAATGCACCTCTTGGTGGTAGATTACTTATGGACAAGGGGGAGGTGGTCTTGCGCCTGTGGGACCAAGTGGAGGAACAGATTGAGAACCTGTATGTGGAAAGGATGAGATTGCAGGGGATTGGCAGGGGTTCTGGTAGAATTTCAAAACTGAGAGGGAAGACCAGGAGAACTTTCAATCAGATATCGGTGGGAACGATTAGTAGTGTGACTCTTCACTGGCTGTTGAACGAGGGAACGGAGCGCATATGGGAATGTCCTGAGTGCAGTGATGTCGATTCTTAGCTCAACTCAACTCCTCACCTCTTGAATCGCTGGAATATTTCTGGTTCTCTACATAGGCTGTGCATCATTAGTGATCCTGTTTCACCATTTTAATCCTTCTGTTGTGCACAGACACATATTTATAAATGTTTATATGTCTTTAGTAATTGTTTTAGTCATTGTTTGTCCATGTTTCTGATACATGTGGTAGTACTGATTCAACATTAGCATTAACTATTCTAAAGCAGATTAAATACAAAACACTTTGTTTAACTTCAGTAATCAAAGAAATATCTCTTCACCGGAATTTCTCAAACTTGTTCACATTCATCTCATTTTGATTATACAATTTTCCACATCACCCTCACTCTGTTATAACATCAATCTCATCTCATCATGTTCCTCTTGCACCTTGCGGTGTCGAGGTGAAGTATAAACATCGTGAGAGTGCCCGATTATGGGCTTCATATATCGATATTCCCATGGACTCTGCTATTCCCTCCGTCCAACATTTACGTGGTCGGCCTCTTCCTCTGTTTCCATCTGGTCTGTACATCATTGCCTGTTGTGGTATGCTGTTGACTGGTAACCTACTTGCATGGCGAAACCATTTGACTTGCTTGCTTTCTAATAAAATCTAGTGCTGCTTTAACCGCCACTTTAGTCCTGATTTCTTCATTTCTGATCTTATCTCTTCTTGATACGTTGAGTATTCTTCTCAGGAACCTCATTTCTGTTGTTGTGATTGTTCTTTTCTCTTTTCTGTCAATGTCCAGGTTTGGCATTGGTAGCATAGAGTTTGGTAGGAAGATTGTGTTGTAAAGTGCTTTCTTAGTAGTTACTGATACATGTTTGTTCTTTATGACATCAATATCCGCTAAAAACTTTATGAAATAATTATATGAAATTTATAATTTGCAAATGAGTCCGCAACCCCCCCCCCCCCCCCCCCCCCCCCCCCCCCCCAAGTTGTTTTTACTCAACCCCTGCTTTGAGAATCTCAGTTCTAGATGATGTTATGGGTGGACATTGTTCTGGAAATATGCATGTCTACAACTTACACACTTTATACAAACTCTATTGTGAAGCCTTTTTTTCAAACACCCCCTCCCCACACACACACACACATCCACCCGCCAACAATGATTATATGCAAACATTGTGATGGTTGGATCATACTTTCTATAGAAAATGTTCTACTTGGCATGTTGCAATTTAACAATTTCAATTGTCCATTTCCAGGTTCCAAAATACCTCTCAGAACAGTGGAAGATGTGCCCAAATGGAACAGAAGTTGGCAAACTCAAGATTCCAAAAGCCAAGTTAGTTTTTTTTTTTTTTTTTTTTTTTTGGGGGGGGGGGGGGGGGGGGGGGGTTTAAAAAAAGCTTATAGTTAAAAGTTAAAAAGTTAAAAGCTTGTAAGCAAGGGAGATAGGTTCCTGAGATGAATGTTGTGAATATCTTGTACTGCCAGAGCAACTAACAGTGATTGCCTTGAAGAGTACAGTGCACACATTATGTGGGGTGTACGCTAATAGTGATTGCCTTGGCGGAGTCTCCGTGGCGAAGTGGTCAAGCTGTCTGACCCAGGCTCTGAAGGTTGTGGGTTCGATTCCGGGCCGCATCCTTTGGTTCACTAGTGCATTTTTTGTGCGATACTTTCCGTACTGCGGAATGAGACTGAGCCATATGGGATAAAACTCGGTGCAATGAAGTTGCCCCTGTCGACTTTTAAGCGACTTTTTTTTTAAAGCCTTGAAGAGGCTAATAAATTTAGAATGTTATATACACTATCAAAATATTAGTTGCTTTATATTCTTCTTCCGTTCACTTGAAATTTACTATCAATATCTACAATCGCCCCGACGAAGGGGTTAAGGATGTTGTTCATAATCTTGTATACTCTCGTATGAAACACAGCTGCGTGAAATTCGGGTGCGGCGAGCCGGTCGTTCAGAAAGCAATGGCAAACTACTGAATGTAAAACATACAAAGACACAAACAGTAGTTGAAAAATGATGGTGTTGACTACAATGTCCTTAAAGGATATGCAGGGGAAAAAATCTAAAAAAAAGCTTATAGTTAAAAGTTAAAAAGTTAAAAGCTTGTAAGCAAGGGAGATAGGTTCCTGAGATGAATGTTGTGAATATCTTGTACTGCCAGAGCAACTAACAGTGATTGCCTTGAAGAGTACAGTGCACACATTATGTGGGGTGTACGCTAATAGTGATTGCCTTGGCGGAGTCTCCGTGGCGAAGTGGTCAAGCTGTCTGACCCAGGCTCTGAAGGTTGTGGGTTCGATTCCGGGCCGCATCCTTTGGTTCACTAGTGCATTTTTTGTGCGATACTTTCCGTACTGCGGAATGAGACTGAGCCATATGGGATAAAACTCGGTGCAATGAAGTTGCCCCTGTCGACTTTTAAGCGACTTTTTTTTTAAAGCCTTGAAGAGGCTAATAAATTTAGAATGTTATATACACTATCAAAATATTAGTTGCTTTATATTCTTCTTCCGTTCACTTGAAATTTACTATCAATATCTACAATCGCCCCGACGAAGGGGTTAAGGATGTTGTTCATAATCTTGTATACTCTCGTATGAAACACAGCTGCGTGAAATTCGGGTGCGGCGAGCCGGTCGTTCAGAAAGCAATGGCAAACTACTGAATGTAAAACATACAAAGACACAAACAGTAGTTGAAAAATGATGGTGTTGACTACAATGTCCTTAAAGGATATGCAGGGGAAAAAATCTACAATGTTGTCTCTTGTATAAACTTGTAAATATTTAATTAGTTGATTAATATAGTTATCTAGATTTATTGGCTTTGATGACTGGAAGACAGATATCACGTGCATATCGTAATTGTAACGGACTTATTGGTGTGATGGGACTGGTGGTGACAAGCGTGCTTCCATTCAGCAATTGGAAATGGATAGCAACTGTTGGATTTTTTTCCCTGGGTGTGATTGTATGGTGATAGCTGGGTGGGTCGGCTGAGTCTGCACCCCCTGTAGGATGTTGGTGCATGGTGGGGCAGATGTGGTTGGGGCCCTTTGGAATCGTGTATGGTGCAGAGGATTGGGTAGATCATCCGGCTTGGGGGAAATGGTGCTGCGGAGAGTGGCCAGAGGGTCTGGCAGTCACTCAAAACTCTGTGGAAAGGTCAGACAAACATATAATTAGACTGCTACTGGTGCCATTAGTATTGGGACTCCTCGCTGGCTGTTGCAGATGAGGATGGACCACATATGGGAATGTCCCTAGTATTGAGATGTCGGTTCATGATTCAACTCTTATTAGTTTAATTGACATATGTATTTGTTCTTATTGGTTTGATTTGTACTTGTATATTATATACTTCTGTGAGTTTAATGTATATGTATTTTAGGCAAGTGTTGTATGGTAGCACTTCCACCTACCTTTGTGGGACGTCTGGGTTTGGTTGTTCATGAGTCTCACTGGCCTTGGCCTGTCAAATGAAGACTGTGTGAAATGTCATTATGTCAGCATTAGCACCTCTTATCCTCTACATTTTTTTTTTGGTTAGCATATCCTTTTACAGGACTTAGCTGTCAACACCAGCATCTTTCAGCTGTATGTTGATTCTTGGCAAGATTACGCTCAGTAGTTTGCCATTGCTTTCTGAGCAGCCGGCTCACATACCCTGTAAGTTACCGATGCGATTCGAACCACTGCTGATTTGAACCGTCATCACGTTACCTGACGAGAGTATACGAGATTACGGAGAAAAGTCAACCTCTAAGCCACGAAGCCGGCTATCCTCTACTAGAAAAACGAAATAAGCTTGTTAAGTATCTACACCTCAGTAGATTATAAAAGAGTATTACATGTCCTTTACAGGATGTTGTAATCAACCCCAGCATTTATTGTCTGTGATTTACTAGGCAATTTTATGTTCAGTAGTTTGACATAACCGGTCTCTGTGGCTAAGGGCTTGCGAACGAGGTTTGTGAGCCCGTATACCCGGGTTCGAAACACAGCAGTGCTGGTTGTTTCGAAAAAGGTATAGGAGCCGGTCGTTCAGAAAGCAATGGCAAACTACTGAACGTAAAATTTGCCCAGGAATTACCACTAGCGAAAATGCTGGGGTTGACTGCTACATCCTGTGAAGGACATGCAACTTAATTTTTTTTTTTTTTAGTTTGACATTGCTTTCTGAACTGCCAATGCCATATCATCAACTTCAATGCAAAGTAATCTCTTCTGAAACATTTGCAGCTTAATTTGAACATTCTCAATTCATTATTTTAGCAAATTGTAAAACTGCATTTCACTAATTCCTTTGCTACAGAAGCCAGTTACCTTCTGTGGGAAGATTAAAGACAATTGTGGAGTTGTTAAATGAGCTTCAAAGGGTAGAAAAGGAAAGATTAAGTGATCTTCCCAAGTATCTCTACATTCAAAGGGTAGAAGGAGAAAGACTTAATGAACCTGTCCTGTATCTTAGTGTGTATGTGCGTGTATATGCACACGTACGTATGCACATACACACACAGAAAAGCATTGCATAATTTGTTCAGTTTATAACTAAATAACAATATTCTTTGTTTATTTGTGTCCCAGAATTCCAGGCAAGAAACCAGACATTGTGTTGACAAGTTTTGATTTGTCATCAAAAATAACTCCAACTCAAGATGGCTTGGCTGCTTCTGCTGCAACCCCCAAACCAATACAGCGTGGAGGAAATATACGCAACCACAAATTTATTGTCACAAATGTTGGAAACCAGAATTTAGTGGTCATGTCACAGACAAAAATTGGTAACTTCCATTAGACTGCTTGCTTGTTTCTGATGGTTAATTGTGGGGTATAAGTAAATATTGTATCATGTAAAGCCAGATTTTAGTCAGATATGACTGAGCTACCGTATGACAGTAGGTGGTACTACCTGCTTTCTGTTAGTGCCAAATGTTGGGCGGAGCTCACCAAATCCGACATCCCATATTGTGCCAACGGCTTTGGGCAGAGGAGCGATATTGGGAGAGTACAAACCTTTTCCTAGTTTAGTTTAGTCGATGGATCAACATCACGGCACACAGGGGTAACCCATAAGTGCCTGGTTCTGCTCATAACTCGAGCCTGAGTCTGGAGAATCTCAGCTCATTGCACAAACTCTCTAGCACCGGCAAGGATCCTGAAATACTTTGGGTAGATTTTTAACTCAAAGTTTTTACCGGGCAGGGCCGTTTTGCTATTTTTCGATTTCCAACTGCCAAATGATTTTTTTATGTGCACAAAATACACATGGGTGTCTGATCTCACTACCCAGAGACCAGGGGAAACTTTTGTTACTAGAAGTCCACGTGAAAAAATTTTGGCCCTCACCGGGGCTTGAACCCTGGACCTCCAACATTCGAGGCGGACACCATACCTTGAGACCACTCAGCCCCCCTAATGTGAAGGAATGAAACCAAGAGACTACGTGTCAGGGCACGTCAGGCCCTAAGCCTTGGTTGGCAACTTGTCAAGGATCGAAGCTCAGACAGACATTTAGAGCATTGCTTTGCAGCTTGCCTTGTTCCAGATGTATTGCTATTACGTTTCCTCTGGAGTAAATGGGGCAGGTCGAGAGGGATCGTGCTGCATGGGCAACACATCATCTCTAAATTCAGCCAGGCTTTATGCTATGGAGAGATATAACCCCATTTTACAAACTATCGCTGTCAAGACGGCAAGGTGCCAACCAGTAGCATATAGTCAGTTTAACTGGAAGTATTTCTCATCTTTATTTTATTTTAGCAGCTGTCTTCTGTTTAATTATTTGTCATCTCCACTGTTCATGTCTGGTTTTCTATCTCCTATCAGGTGTCTCTTATCTAGTTTCTACTTCTAATATGAGGTTTCTCTTTTCTTATCAGGTCCCTTATTCTTTCTTCTTGTAACAAAATACTAGAGATGGGCTGACTTTTGTGGCACAAAACTAAAGATTAAATTACTTGCATGGCATGATACAAGAGATGGGTATACTTGTATAAATTTAAATTTTGTTGCTTATCCCTTACGGGACATTGCAGTCAACACCAGCATTTTTCAGCTGCTGTTGATGTACTAGGCAAGTGTTACGTTCAGTAGTTTGCCGTTGCTTTCTGAACGACCGGCTCCCATACCAGCACGTTATAACACAACGCGACATGGTCTGCTGCACAAATCGGTCCGCAGCTGAGCTTCGAACGCCTGGTACCCAGCTCACGAACCGCATTCACAAGCCATTAGCCACGGAGCCGGCTACCATATACTTGTATAGCATGATATTATAAACAAGCTTTCTGCAGAACTTGAGATGGGCTTACTTGTTTGGCATGTAGGAGATGGGTTTATATGTTTAGCATATTACTAACTTGAAAACTAGAGATAGTCTTACTTGTCTGGCGTAATACAAGATACGGGCTTAATTGTATAGCACAAAACTAGAGATGGGCTTGTCTGTCCTGATGTTAGCGATGTGTCAAATTATGTGGCATGATACAATAGATGTCCTACTTTCTTTAGTCTGATACTAGAGATGGACTCGACTTGCATAGTACAAAATGAGAGGTGGGGTTACTTGTATGATACAAGAGATGGGCTTACATGTGTGGTATGATCTTAGAGATGGGCTTACTTGTCTGGTATGATCTTAGAGATGGGCTTACTTGTATGGTATGATCTTAGAGATGGGCTTACTTGTATGGTATGATCTTAGAGATGGGCTTACATGTGTGGTATGATCTTAGAGATGGGCTTACTTGTCTGGTATGATCTTAGAGATGGGCTTACTTGTATGGTATGATCTTAGAGATTGGCTTACTTGTATGGTATGATCTTAGAGATGGGCTTACTTGTATGGTATGATCTTAGAGATGGGCTTACATGTGTGGTATGATCTTAGAGATGGGCTTACTTGTCTGGTATGATCTTAGAGATGGGCTTACTTGTATGGTATGATCTTAGAGATTGGCTTACTTGTATGGTATGATCTTAGAGATGGGCTTACTTGTATGGTATGATCTTAGAGATGGGCTTACTTGTATGGTTTGATCTTAGAGATATGCTTACTTGTATGGTATGATCTTAGAGATGGGCTTACTTGTGGGGTATGATCTTAGAGATGGGCTTACTTATGTGGTATGATACTAGCGATTTGCTTATTTGTATGGTATGAAGGGTGAAATAAGTAGCAGGATACTCCAGACATTGTTTTGACATAGATAAAACCACTTGTATTGCCATTAGAATCTCATAATGTAGTACTGAACTTATTCCAGGTTTTAACCACATGTAAACATTACATTTGACAGCTTTCTTTTAAAGTACTATTATTATTATTATTTCAGATGGGTCTGGTAAGGATGCTCCATCAGGTTAGTCTTTCATGTGGTCAGTTTTTAATTGCCAGGGAAAGTTAGTAGTTTTCAGAAGTACAATAATTTTGCATACCATTACAGAATCATGGGAGATAGGCCCATGTTTGGGAATTGATTTTATTGGTTGCGAATCCTGTGGAAAATTGTGAGTTGTACCTCTGAAGTTCAATACATTGATGTTCAGGTCTTCTGAGCCCTCGAAAGGACTTGCATCTATCGGATTCAGGTTGGTGTAGGGACTTGACTCCCAGCCCGGTACCAACATATCTCTCCCCTGGGATTGTGTTCAGGAACTCTCCTCATGATTATTCTCGGAAATTAAGAGGCTTGCAGAGATCAGCATGGTTGAATGGATAAGAGCATTTGATCTTCAGCTTCCAGTGTGCTGAAGCTGAGGTAATGGGTTCAACCCTTACACGGTCAGTTGGACTAAAATGTTGACTGCTCATCTTTGACTTGGGGATGTAAATTATAAGCACCTCTGAAGTAGGAGTGGGTCTGCCTGATGACGAGGGACACTATTAATAGGGAAAGCTAGTCCACATGCAAGAAATCAGACCAGTGAACTAGACGTAGTAGAATATTTATAGACTACGCTTGAGTTGAAAGCGAGCGAATGCCAAAAAAAATATTTGTAAAAGCCTTTACAAGACCAGTACTGTAACTTCACATCGACATATTAGGATGGTCATTATTCAACACAACACATACAGACACAACACATACAGACTGGCTGGGATTAGGTCTAGGTGTAGTGACTCAATGAGTATGTTTAGAGGAAAACTGAGATGGGCTGGGCTTGAAGACAGTCTGGAGTCTGTGGAGGTCAAAGCTGACAAAAATCAGCTTCATGTTTGTGCCAGGCTATGTGGGGGTAAACCCCAGCGTTTATTTGGCTGTTTGTGATTTTTTTAGGCAATTTTACATTCAGCAGTTTGCTGTTGCTGTCTGCACTATTGTAAAATCAACACAAAGTGGTCTGTTTTCAAATCTCTTGTGGCTGACTTTGAATCTGCTGTATCAGAGTTATGAAATGGCATTCACTATCCTTTAGCCCCCCTTGTGCGAACTTCTGGGTCTCAGTTGGTTTGTTTTTTTTTGCGCTCGCTCGCTTTGAACTCAAGCGTAGTTCTTACACACTATTTATAGTATTGATGGACTGAATTTTGCGTGTGAATTTGCCTTGTGTCCCTCGCCATCAGGCTAACCCACTATGACTTCAGAGGTACTTTTAATTTACATCCCCAAGTCGAGGATGATAGGTCAACAATTTAGTCCAGCTGTCCAGTGTAGGGGTTGAACCGCGTACCTCGGCATCAGCACACCGGATGTTTAAGAACATGCGTTCTTACCCATTCGACCATGCTGGCTTGCTGGTTTTATAAGTTTGGGTTGGCCCACCAACACCTTACTTGATGAAGGTTATTTCACCACTGACCACTGTGTTTCTAGGAGAGTTTGGTATCTAATATGTTAGTTCTTCCACTAGTTTAAGGGTGGTAAAGGTAATTCAGTATTATATACACATACACACTAATTTTCACACAGAACATGTGCTTGCTTGAGTAACATTCTTATATCTTAATGTCCTGTATGTACACAAACACACATGTGTGTGTGTGTACATTCACATATACATACATGTATACGCATTCACTGTTACTTTAGTAGTAATATTCATATTTGCCATGCAAGTTAATGCGCACGCTTGCACATGCACACACAAAACCAACCACACTTATACATGCACACATGATGTTTGAAATCTCTGAAGCAACAACGACACATTTCTTGATCATGCCTTGAAAAGTAAAAAGAAAGAACTGGAATATATTGTAATAACTGGTAAAATTAATAGAAATAATAGAGAGAGAAGTGACCAGGAAAAGTTTCTGGACAGGCATAGAAATATATCGGCATGAGATTTTATATACAACATTAAAGCGCAATAGTTTGATGAGACGTTATGATTACCTTGCCCATTACATAATGATGATGAAGATGGGTATTTCATCCTTGTTGCTGCTGGTAGACAAGAGTCATCCTTGAACAAAATTACTTGTAAGTGTGTGTGCGTGCATGCACACTTGTGCGCACGCGCGCACACACACACACACACACACACACACACATATATATATATATATATACCTACATACATACACATATATATGTGTGTGAGAGAGTAGTGTGTGGCAGCCTAGAAATATAGAAAGACTAAATGTGTGGGTTTGTATTTGCTGTTTACAGAAAAGATCAGTATTGAGGGTAAAGTTTTACATCGAGCTGAGTGTCACCCGATCGTTGATGCCAACTACAGACAGTTGAAGAAGTAAGTCCTCATAGCTTTTTGTGTCTCAACATTCTTATCATTATATGAACATAATAGTAGTGGTAGTGTTTCATAGGGCCAATATTCTTCCTCGTTCATCTGATAATTTTTGTTTTAAGCGTAAATGCGTTGTGTCAGTTTACAACAGAGCTGAGATATTTGCACCTGTCAGCTGACACACCCGACTTCTGAGGGCGTTTGTTAGTCAGGTGGGTATTCCCTGGTTGGGCCAGTCAAATAGAGGGGAAATCTATAAACACAGAAAAGAGAATTTGAGACAGAGATGAATAATTTTGGGAAGACGTGTAGGGATGGCTGGAAAGATCAGAGAGAGATGAGGCAGAATTTGAGAAATGATACTGGATGGACTGAGATGGTGGTATGGAGGGATATCATCAGAATTGATCCAGAGCACCAAGGCCCGAGATCTGTGGAGAGACATGAACACCTACATCGGCTGGTAGGGCACATTGTGATGATTGAAGGAGATAGTAAAGAATAGGACAACTTGCCACATGTTGGTTGAGTGTCTACACTCCAATTGGGGGTAAAGAGCAGAAGAAGAATAGTAGAGTTTGATATTGTATCTTGGTAATGGATCATGTATGTTGCAAACAGATATCTCCATAAGTGCATTAGCCTCCTCCCTTAGAGCACCCAAGGAGAACCCCACCACAGTGCATGATACGGTACCAGCAAGGATCCAAATGTGGATGCACCAGAACTCTACTGCTATAAATATTCTTTTGTGGGTAGGTTTTCTGATTTTAAAATTTCATCTGGGCAGTCTTTTTGGTCAGCTCTTTTCGGTTTCCAACTGCATACGGATTTTTAACATGCTACATAGGTCCTCTGAGTTTTTTTTACCCTTGTCTGAGAAGTCTACATGTCTGATCTACTACCCCAGCATCAGAGGAGATTTACTGTTTTTTAAAATTGTGTTTATAGTCTAATAGAAGCAGACATCATAGACTGTATTTTTGTTTTTTTTGTGCTCGTTCGATCGCTTAGAACTAAAGCGCAGTCCATAAGTCCATTCATGTACTTCTAGTGCACTGGACTGATTTTTGCATATGGATTAGCTGTCCCTATTACCAGTGCCCCTCGCTATCAGGCGAACCCACTCCAACTTCAGAGGTTAAGGACTGTAAATAGTGTTACTTGTAGTAATTTGATTATTAATTTTCATTATTGCTTTTGTTACAGTACTAATAGTTTTAGTGATAATAGTATTTGCAGTGGTTATGGTGATAAAAGTGGTAATATTAGTAATCAGGATTGGTAAATACAGGGCTCCCATTTGCCATGACATGATAAAAGATATATGTAGGTTTATCTTAGTTTGATTCATTATTTTCTTAGCCCATGTTTACAACAATAAACATAAAAGAGAAAATGTTGGCCCTTGAATTATTTTTAATTGTGTCTACCCCTGGTATCAGTTAAAATAGTAGTAGCGATATTTGCAGGATTTTAATATGTGTAATGATGCTACTTTGCCAGTATGAATACATATTTATGTGAACTAGCTTTAATTGTTTACAAGTATCTGGTTAGTTTCTATGGAGTTCTGTACCTTCATTTTCAGAGAGCAAGTTCAGGCTCAGAACACACCACAGAGACAAACAATGTTGATAACTGGCATCGTTAACGCCTATAAACCAGTCAGTGATCACTTTAACACGGTGAGTAACTCTTCATGTTTGGTGTGTAATGTCTACATTGATGCTGTGAGTAATTTTTCACAATTTTGTGCACAGCAAATGTGAGACAAATGTCTCATGTTGAAATCAATGACTGTTTCATCAATAGTGAGTCACCTGTTGCCATGTACTAGCTGGTCTATCTGCCGTTTCGCTGTGTCATTTGCTATAATTGTAGGTCTCCCACTAAGCTGTTCATCAATGATGTTTTGTCTACCATTTTGAAATCTTTCTACCCATTTGTACACTCACCTGTCTCATACAACTGTCTCTATACTGAACCATCATCCTTCTGTAGATTTCACTAGGTTTCACACCCCCTGACCACAACAAATGTATTTAATGCCTCATTGTTCATCCATGAGACAAGTTGATAGTGAGGCAGTCATGTTGTAATTGCTATTGCTCATGCTCAGACTGTTTTATCCTCACGACACCTGCATGGGGTATTGCTTAAGAGCTAGTTTGAATCCTGAAATAAGATTTTCCGCTGTCCATACTCTTCCATGCACTTTATAATAAAATTCCTGTTACTTAATTATTTTCCCTCATAATACTGACAACCATAACAGAGGGACACAGGAACAAGCTAGCAGCATACTTGGAGATCTGTGTAATGACAAGCAGCTGTGCGTATCTGCATATTTGTGTAGCATCAGACAGCTTTATATTACTGCAAATCTCTTTTGTATCAAGCAGCTTCATTTATCTGCAGATCTGTGTAGCAGCGAGCAGCTGTGTATATCTGTAGATCTGTGTAGCAGCAAGCAGCTGTGTAAACACACATGTGGCTGACAAAAAAATATGCCCAAAAACACTGTATGAACATGTCAGAGTCCAAAGACTAAAAAAAGACAGCTCTGGACACCACTAGAACATAATTGCAGCTCAAGCTGTAATGCTTGCTTACCAGTTCACTGGCCATGTGTTCAAATCTCCACTGAGGCAGGAATATTTTTATTTAATTGATCTGGGTTCCCAAATCGGCCCAGCCTAAAATGGGTGCATGAAATATTTTGGGGAGTAGGGGTGGCTGGTGTGATTTTGATCACATTATCCATTGAATTCCATTTTGGTCTGTAATAATATGGCTCTCTCACCATATACCAGGTGGGGAAACAGCTTTTGTCCTTTTTAAAAATCCCAGCAGACACATCATCACTGTTGATTATATATATTTTTATAGTACCTTTTGTGGGGGTGCTCGCTTGCTTTGAACTCAAGTGTAGTCCATACACACTACTTCTAGTAGTGCTGGACTGAATTTTGCATGTAGATTAGCTTTCCCTATTAACATGTCCCTCGCCATCAGGCGAACCCACTCCAACTTCAGAGGTACTTGTACTTTACATCCCCAAATCAAGGACGAGAGATCAACGTTATAGTCCAACTGTCCGGTGTAGAGGTTGAACCCCTCGGAATCAGAACACCGGATGTTTAAGAACATGTGTTCTTATCCTTTTGGCTTTGCTGACCTCTTAGTCTTCTTATGAAATGTTCTTAAAAATGCTGTGCCTATGTTGTTAATGTCAGCTTAAATATAATTTATACATGTTGTGTCCTTCAGTTTGACGAACGAAAGGCAAAGAAGGCAGAGAAAAGATCCCGGGCCGAGAAAAGCAAAGTTATGGACGTGTTGTTTAATGCATTTGAGAAACATCAGTTCTACAATGTGAAAGATCTTGTGGGTATCACTAAACAGCCAGTGGTGAGTACCATTTCTACTTTTGCTTGCAGAAATTTTGTGTTATTGTTTACTGCTGGGTAAAAAGTTCAGCTCAGTTGTTGCGGATTTTGATTCTCATAACTAGAATGCTTGAAAAAACATGCTATCATTAAATATTAATAAATGATTTGGTTTATAAAATATCACTTTCAATTGCACACCGATGTCTCTATAAGTGCTCCAGTCTTCTCTCATAGATCACACACAGATTTCTCCATAAGTGTTCCAGTTTCCTTCCATAGATCACACACAGATATCTCCATAAGTGCTCCAGTCACCTCCCATAGATCACACACAGATATCTCTATAAGTGTTCCAGTTTCCTTCCATAGATCACACACAGATATCTCCATAAGTGCTCCAGTCACCTCCCATAGATCACACACAGATATCTCCATAAGTGCTCCAGTCACCTCCCATAGATCACACACAGATATCTCCATAAGTGCTCCAGTCACCTCCCATAGATCACACACAGATATCTCTATAAGTGTTCCAGTTTCCTTCCATAGATCACACACAGATATCTCCATAAGTGCTCCAGTCACCTCCCATAGATCACACACAGATATCTCCATAAGTGTTCCAGTTTCCTTCCATAGATCACACACAGATCTCCATAAGTGTTCCAGTTTCCTTCCATAGATCACACACAGATATCTCCATAAGTGCTCCAGTCACCTCCCATAGATCACACACAGATATCTCCATAAGTGTTCCAGTTTCCTTCCATAGATCACACACAGATCTCCATAAGTGTTCCAGTTTCCTTCCATAGATCACACACAAATCTCCATAAGTGCTCCAGTCTCCTCCCATAGATCACACACAGATATCTCCATAAGTGTTCCAGTTTCCTTCCATAGATCACACAAGGAGAATCTCAGCACAGTGCATGAATCTATAGGAACAGCAAGGATCTAAATGTGTGTAACAGAATAACACATGCTATAAATTATTTGAATAAAATTTGTGGTGGAACTGCGGAAAAGCTGTGAATAAATTATTTGTGGCCAGCTTTTCTAATTAGGTCTTGTCTGGGCAGGGGCCTGTTTGCCCTGCTCTTGTTGATTTCCAATTGCCGAGGGATTTTTAATGTGCACATAGATCTTCTGAGTTTTCTGTCATTGCACAAGAGGACTAAAAGTCTGTTCCACTTTACTAGGATCCAATAACAGTTACCAGATAAAATAATTGTAATAGATTACACATTCTTGTTTATGCACTAGGAAATCGGAGCACTGTCTATTTTGATCTTAACTTCATCAATTATATGACTTTTCACACAATAAGTACACCACCCATATTCTTACTTTGTTAAATTCCAATTAGTCAACACCATGAGATGAACCTTGTCTGCTAGAGCCAGATGCTCTGATCTAATGACAAAGTAGGTCAATACCAGCCGATAAATAGATGTGAGACAGGGATGTAAGGTCTCCAGATCTTTTTTCCCTGTATGGTGAAAATATTATGAGAAATTAAAGGATGACAGGATCTCCATCAGAGGACATAACATCAACAGCATAATATATTTAGACAATGCAAACATTGAGCAGGATCTACAGCATTTAGTGGATGCTGTAATGGTGTTCATAAAGCAACTAGAGTTAGAATTAAACTAAAAAAACAAAAATTATTTTTCTCTCTAAGCAGTAAGAAATATCACAATGTAACATCCAAGTAAAGGAGAACATTCTTAAACAGGTTAATTCGCATAACAATGTTGGAATAGTCATCGCATCTTATGGAAGATCCTCTGTGAAGATTAGAACAATGATTGCCATGATAAGAGTGGTCTTTTGCAAGATGGAAAACATACAAACAGAAGGCTGTTAATTGCAGTGATAACAAAAGTGTTAAAGTGCTATATAGAACCTGTACTGGACAATTAGCAGACAAACTGAGAATCATCTAATGGCAGTGGAAATGTGGATTCAGAAGAAACAAAATATGCATAGAATACTATTGACAGAAAAACAAATGAGAGAGTCCTTTAAGAAACAAATGAAAACTATGAATTAATTACAGAAATTAAACATTGGGACTTGTGAGTGTGTGTTTGTGCGCGCAAGTGTGTGTGTGAGAGAGAGAGAGAGAGAGAGAAGATTTATGGGCTTGTTATGAGGAAAAGTAAACTTGAAATCTTAATGACAACTGGCAACTTGATGGGAAGAGGCAAAGGGGAAGACAATGAGATAAATGCCTGGATTGCTTGGCCACATGGCATAGTCTGGACTGGAACACAGACCTTATCCAAGACTCTAGTGATGGTATGAGGTGGTGAACCACGACCGCCCACACTTAGCATGGCACATGATGATGATGGTGAACTAGAATGTCTGGTTATTTACTAGATCATCCCTGTCAGGCATTTGGTTGAAATATGTTAGTGCCGAATGTTGGGCTGCACTCACCAAACCTAACACCCCAACATTGTGCCAATGGCTTCGGGTGGAGGAGCACAGTTGGGAACTATTGTCTGTCAAGATGGCCAGGTGACAGTCAGTTGACAATGAAATACATTACAAACCTAGGCCTAATCTCAGCCCATCTGCTTGTGCTGTCCAGAATCACAACCTGATAACTGTTGCTTTTGTTTTTGAGTTCCTGTGTGCTTGAGTACTGGTATTAATGAACACTACACAGTTATGTTGACTTCTCAGCTGTGTTGTTCATGAACAGCCAACAGTGGTGTAATCATTGCATCCATTGTGTATCCGAGTGGAATGTTGTCAGTCTGAAATTTATTGGATTTATTTTCCATCAAAAGTCATTTTTTCTAGTCTTTCAATTAAAATTTAAAAAAAAAAAACTATGTAAAGTTATTGGACTTTGCCCCAGCCATACCTGAATGTTGCTGGGTGTTGTCCCAGCCAGGTCTGAAAGTTGTGTTAGGTCCTAGCCAGGTCGGAAAGTTAGGTTAGGTCCTAACCAGGTCTTAAAGTATTGTATTATTGATGCCTCAGCCATGCCTGAAAGTGTGTTGTTATTGTTTCCTCAGCCATGCCTGAAAGTGTGTTGTTGTTTCCTCAGTCATGCCTGAAAGTGTTTTGTTGTTGTTTCCTCAGCCATGCCTGAAAGTGTTTTGTTGTTGTTTCCTCAGCCATGCCTGAAAGTGTTTTGTTGTTGTTTCCTCAGCCATGCCTGAAAGTGTTTTGTTGTTGTTTCCTCAGCCATGCCTGAAAGTGTTTTGTTGTTGTTTCTTCAGCCATACTTAAAGGAGATTCTCAATGAGATTTGCAACTACAACATGACAGCACCACACAAGAACATGTGGGAACTGAAACCAGAGTTCCGTCATTACAAAGCTCAAGACGATGGAACATAACATATTCTGTTACTGTCTTATTCCAGTTAATGTGTGTAATGTTGACCTTTTATTTTCTTTCCGCCATTTAATTTGTTTTTATTTTTAGATTAGCTGCTAAGAGTAGAGAGCTCAGCAGCATAGGAAACAACAACAATTACCAGATAAAATGATTGTAATAGATTACACGTTCTTGTTTGTGCACAAGGAAATAAGAATTGTTTTTCAATCTTGACTTCATCAATTATTTGATATTTGCACACAGAGTTTTGATTGTTTAACAAGAATTGACATCATTGCACTCTGGAGAACACATTTGTGTTGTGTTTCTCTCAGTAGATGAGTGTAGGGATGTGATTGTTCCAACAGCACACTGACTATCAATACACTGGTGGTGTCCCTATCTCTGCTTCCATCTGCTATTGCAACAGCTGATGACAAAAGTTACTACACATTATGACACAAGTCTTAGCCAGAGTGATTCACCAGTCTCTATATCAGCCTGTAGCACACAAAGTGAACTATTTTTACTTGACGATGCTTCATAGTGTTTGTCCTCAAATGGTGCAGGGGTGGGTCAGAATGATTTTCTCTGTTCTTGTGTTGGGAACTTGCAGCAAATGATGAGCGGTTTGTTTAACCAATTCCAGTTATATTCATCAGTATCCCCTATCTTTAGTTTACTGAACAAGTGGTATTTCAGCCTGTTTTGTTCTGTGTGGATTCTGAAGGTTCCTACTTAGTCATTTTGATGTAGTTAGTGATATGCATCATCTTTCTGGAGGCTTGATTCCTACTTGCTCTAGAAGTGCTAATTGTGAACCTCTTGGCCTCATCATAGAGTGTGTCTATATCAGGTTGGGATAGTCTTCCACCTGACTTTGCCAGCCTCTTTTTTCCCATGTATGGTTACAGTGTAACAATGCCCATTTGGATTTTTTTTATCTTGTCCATAGAGAGCTGCTCTTTGGTCTTCTGGTTCTGCAGTTTTTGCTCTTCAGTAATAAATTAACACATCAGTAAAGATAGCAATATATCTTTATTTTCCCTGTCAACACAGCATTTCTGCTGCAGTTTTAAAGGTGTCTATCTCTACTCTGAAGTCACTTGAGAATTTTTCAACTTTTTTTTTTGTCCATTTATTAAACCCAGGAGAATCCATTCACCTCCATTTTATAGTGAAGTTTTTGTATATATTTTTTTTTGGTCTGTTGATGCAAGGGTTTTGTGTGTAGTTTATGGCTGTTTTGCTTCTTTTTGCTGCATTCTGAGTGCTATTTTTCTCAATACCAAAAATTGTTTCTATCATCTTAGGCAGACAGGTGCTACTGTCTCGAAGCTGTGAACTTGTGTGCATTGTAAATGGTTTTGGCTATTGATATGCTTAGTGCAGGATTTGCCTAATCTTTATTTTTGCAGATTCTACAAAGTTGTTTAGTTTTTGTCTTTCCCTTCCAATATCATTAAACCTCTGATACCAGAAGTGGTCAGTCAATCTTTGCAGGAAACAAATCAAATATTTGCTCTGGTGTGAAATGTATGATTCATATTTTTCAGTTGAATAAGTTTGATGTACATAGTTGTTTGTCTTTAAATGTTTGCTTCTCTTACTACATTGTATTTGTAGTTGTGTTATTAAGTGTGTGATTCTCAGCTCCTTCCATATCCTCTTATTCATCTCTATCTCTGGGTCTCTGTATGTTTCTTTTGTCCTTGGGTTTCAAAGAAAGGGTTTTCTATTCTAACAACAGGTTTTCTCAATGCGTGTCCTATCCAGGACCAGACTCTTGTCCTCGTTTCTTGGATTTGTTTTGTTCTTTGTTCACATCATGAGCTTTACATTGGTGATTGTGTCATATATTAGTAGTCCTTCTATTCTTTGGAAGCATCAATTAATTAAATGAATGTTTGTAATTTATGAATAATTGTTTTAGTCATTCTCCATGTTTCTAACCCATACAGTTATACTGATTTTATGTTTGAGTTAAATGTTCTGAAATTGATGCTAGATTTAATTTCTTTTGACTTTTGACAAGTTTCTTAGTGCTATGAATGCTCCTCTTGCTTTTTTTTTTAAAAGGGTGTACAACATGAATAAAATTATGAGTCAAAAATATGACCCTTGTTCATTTAGATAATTCTCTTGTAATGTGGAGTGTTGTAATGGTAGCATTTACATATGTACAGAATCAGCACTTTCACAGCTACAAAATGTCACTTTCACGTGTATAATACATGAATTATAAGTGTCGTGCATCGTTTTAGCAGGCACAAAGCAGCATTTTTTGCTGCAAAACATAATTTCATGAGCGTATGTTGGGTACAAAACATCACTTACTGAGCACATAAAACTGATTCCATGGGTTATAAAGTATTTAAGCACACTTCGTACAATCACAGATGTGAGGACACTGACTTTCACCAGTAGCCAGATGCACAATGTGTGTGGATGCCCACAGTCACTGGTGCTGGATAGGACACGCACTGAGAAATCCTGAGGATAATATAAGTATACACTCCCTTGTCTTCAACCCACAAGGCCAACAAAATAGTTAACAGTTAATTGCATACCCTTTTACAGGCCGTCGCAATCACCCCCAGCAATTTTTTTTTGCTGTTTGTGATCTCTTGGCAAGTTTACGTTAAGTAGTTTGCCATTGCTTTCTGAACGACCAGCACCTAAGCAATTTTGTTTAAAAAAACACACACACAAGGTGGTCGGCTGCCAAATCACCTGCAGCTGTGTTTTGAATGCCTTCGCCACAAAGCCGGCCAATGAACTATTTTTTTTTTTTTAAGCATATCCTTTACAGGACTTAGCTGTCAACACCAGCGTCTTTCAGCTGTATGTTGATCTCTTGGCAAGATTACGCTCAGTAGTTTGCCATTGCTTTCTGAGCGGCCGGCTCACATACTCCGTAAGTTACTGATGCGATTCGAACCACTGCTGATTGGAACCGTCATCACGTTACCGACGAGAGTATACGAGATTACGGAGAAAAGTCATAACCTCTAAGCCACGAAAAACGTGAAGAAATCACCAGTCTTGGATTTATCTGTGTCTTCCAGCTACTACTAAACATGTCATGCCTGTGTCACCTCATACCATGCATGTACGTTTCTTTCTTTGTCCATTGTATTCGCTGCACTGTTCTCAGATGGGCAGTTTAGTTTAGTTGACGGATGAACATCACAGTACACGGGTGTAACCCATAAGTGCTCCATTCTACTCCTAACTCAAGCTTGAGTATGGAGAATCTCAGCTCAGTGCATGAACTCCGTAGCATCGGCAAGGATCCTGAAATACTTTGGGTAGATTTTTAACTCGAAATTTTGCCCGAGCAGCACCGTTAGGCTACTCTTTTTCTATTTCCAACTGCCGAGGTATTTTTTTTTTTTTTACGTGCGCAACAATGCACACGGGTGTCCAATTTCACTACCCAGAGACCAGGGGCAGGTTTTGTTACTAGAAGTGGGACGCAGAGGTGTTTCCAAGGCACCAGGGCCGGGTTATATACTGGCCAAGACCTATTGACGCGTCCTCGTCGAGCGTCCTGGGCAACAGGTCCTTTCGGAGTCCTGGCTGAGGTCAATAGGATCGCCGATTCCTCCGAAGTCGGAGAGTGTCTGCCTGTATGACAAGGAACCACCAGTCTGCACACCAATAAGCCAGACATGGGACAACGGATACTCACGCAAAACTCAAGTCCTGTATGACATCACACTGATGTTGGACAACAGGATGCCTTCATCCGACATACAGGACTTCGCGTTGGAGCTCAAGCCAACGAACACAAGCAAGCAAGTTACTAGAAGTCCATGTGAAAAAATCCTGGGCTTGAACCCGGGACCTCCAGCACTCAAGGCGAACATGATACCTCAAGACCACTTACTCTTAACCCCCCTGAGGGCTTGGCATGAATTGGTTGGGAGCTATGCCCAAATGGGGGAAAAGTGTTTTTATATCACAGTATAATATATGCATGTATTGAAACAAGCTTCTACTGGATAGGAGTCCATGGACAATGAAGTACCTAAACTATATGGGGGAGAACATTACCACCCTACAACTAATATCAGTCAGTCAGTATTTGCTGCTTTTAGTCATGACTGGTAATATCTCTAACATGTCTCTGCTCAGATGTGAAGTTCCAGTACCAGTCTGGCACACCTTTTTGGGTTCTAAGCTTGGAGGGGGGATGTAGAGTGTAAAACAGTCCCCATGTAGAGGATAGTGAACCAGGAAGAAATCTCTACATCAGCCTCACACCATAGGGGGCTGCGTGGTCTCGAGGTATGTTGTCCGCCTCGAGTGCTGGAGGTCCCGAGTTCAAGCCCGGTCAGGACCGGGATTTTTTCACGTGGACTTCTAGTAATAAAATTTCACCTGGTCTCTGGGCAGTGAGATCGGACGCCTGTGTGTATTGTTGCGCATGTCAAAAATCCCTTGGCAGTTGGAAATCGAAAAAGAGTAGCCCAACGGCGCTGCCTGGGCAAAATTTCGAGTTAAAAATCTATCCTAAAGTATTTCAGGAATCCTCGCCGGTGCTGCGGAGTTCGTGCACTGAGCTGAATTTCTCCAGACTCAGGTTTGAGTTAGGAGTAGAACGGAGCACTTATGGGTTATACCTGTGTGCCGTGATGTTGATCCGTCGACTAAACTAAACTAGACCAACAGATCTGTTCGGAGCTCAGTGGGAGAACTAGACCAGATTCCAGTGAATCAAGAGGTGAGGACAAGATGCAGGTTAAGATCTGCATTGAGAAAACGTGATAATGATATCACTAGAAGCAGGTCAGCATGGTCGAATGGATATGAACGTGTTCTGAAACATCCGGTGTGCTGATGCCGAGGTAAGCAGTTCAACCCCTTCACTGGACAGCTAGGCTAAAATGTTGACCTGTCGTCCTTGACTTGGGGACGTAAATTATAAGTACGTCTGAAGTCGGAGTGGGTTCACCTGTTGGTCAGGGATACTCTTAATAGGGAAAGCTAATCTACACGCAAAATTCAGTCCATCACTTATATAAATAGTGTGTGTGTGGCTACGCTTGAGTTCAAAGCGAGTGAGCGCACCCCGGCCCCCCCCCCCCCCCCCCCCCCAAAAAAAATCACTAGAAATTTCTTTCTCTGGAGCCCACAGGATACATGAAGTAGATGGAGATCTTGAATCACATTGCGAACAGAATTAGAGACATGAATGAATACTGCTAGAACATCGAGGGGGAATTGGTCAAAGCAATATAAGTAAAAAAAAAAAATTCATATCCTATTACAGGACATCGCTGTCAACACCATCATTTTACCGCTGTTGTTAATTTCTTGGCTCAATAGTTTGCCATTGCTTTCTGAGCGGCCGGCTTACATAATCCGTAAGTAACGAGCACGGCGAGAACCGCTACCGGTTCTCGTGCAGCTGCGTTTGCTCACCTGGATAAACGGGATTACGGAGAAAGTCGCTAACCCCTAGGCCTGGGAGGCCATATAAGTAGTAACGTGCATGAAATATCATCTTTGGATGATATGAAACAAGATGGAATGAAGCCGTCAAAATGCTACTAAACACAGGTAAAATAATACTGTTCTCGCGCCATGCAGAGGAAAATAAGGTTAAGGAGCGACTGTTATGATATCTAAGTAGTCAGCAAACGCACTAATACAGTGGGAAGCGGGGAGTTCTGGAATAACAGCTGCTCTATTTGGAACCTGAAAAAATAAAGTACACATGAATACAATCCAGTGTTATGCACCAACTAATAATGGATGAATCTGTTAAGGGGTCATTCACTTTGAAACTTCAAAATAATGTAGGTAATCAAAGAAATAAAGTAACACTATAAGAAAATATTTTCACACCATGGAGACTATGGGTATATGGCGCCACAGTTTTAGACCAATTGGCACTTGATGGGCAATATCAAGCCGGTTATCGGGAAGCAGAGGTGTTTCCAAGGCACCAGGGCCGGGCTATATGCTGGCCAAGACCTATTCGAGCGTCCTGGCTAAAGTCAGTAGGATCGCCGAAGTCGGAGAGTGTCTGCCGGTACGGTGAGGAACCACCAGTCTGCACACCAATAAGCCAGACATGGGACAACGGATACTCACGCAAACCTCACCAGGAGAACATTTAATCAGATTGCGGTGGGAACGATTAGTAGTGTGAC
>JACEFZ010009725.1:0-32901 GCA_014155875.1 Cepaea nemoralis | reverse complement strand
AAAAAAACCCCGGGGGGTTTTTGGTTTCCAAGGAAAAAGAAAAGTTGGGGGGCCGAAAAAAGGGGGAAAAATTAAAAGACAAGCATCCCATTGCTTAGGTAGGTGGCGAATGCCATCCATAAAAAAGGATTGCAGTTGCTCACTGAACCAAGTGTTTACCACATTTATTACGTCTGCATCTGTGTGAAATGGTTGCCCCTTGAGAGCTTTTTTTAGAGGTCCGAACAAATGAAAATCACATGATGACAAATCAGGACTATAGGCTGGATGTTGCAGAATTTCCCACTTCTTCCTTGCTAATGCTTCCTGCACAATCTTTGCGACATGTGGACGAGCATTATTGTGCAACAAAATAACACCACGAGAAAGCATGCTGGGTCGTTTAATCTTGATGGCTTTTTGCAGCTTGTCTAGTGTTTGCAAGTAGTGGGTAGAGTTGATGTTGACACCAGGTTCTTTAAAGTCGGCCAACAATAGCCCTTCATGGTCAAAAATGCGCTCAGCATAACCTTACCAGCGGAAACCTGTAACTTGAATTTTTTGGCTTTTGGTGATCCAGCATGCTTTCATTGCATGCTCTCTCTTTTGCTGCTTGGCTCAAAGTGGTGACACCATGATTCATCGCCTGCCACTATGTCGACGAGAAATGCATCACCCTCCACTCTGTAATGCAGCAAGTGGTTCAAACACTATCCCATGTGTTCCTCTTTTTGGTGGTCGGTCACCATCCGTGGTACCCACTGTGAACCCACCTTGCGATATTGCAGTTTCTTACGAATTACCTTTTGAATTGTCCCAATTGACACATCAAATTCTTTTGCTAGCGAACATATGCTTCGACAACGGTTCATCTGTACTGCTGCATCAATTTTGGCGATGGTTTTTTCTGTTGCAACAATATGCGCTTGACCCGGCCGTCGAAGATCTGTCGTGAACTGACGTCCTTTCCTGAAACATTCGTGCCCATTCTGTCACTGTTGTCTTCGGCACACATTTGTAACTGTACGCTGCCTGCATTCTTCAATGAATATCCACTGGTCGACATCCTTCAAATGAAAGAAACTGAATCACTGCTCTTTGAGCTTCTTTGGACGGATTGTGGATCAACCTGGCCATTTTCTCAACGGTCAGAACCAGAACCTATGCATCATGCGATGATAAGCACGTGCTCTTTTATTCATTGGTCAGTACTTATCACATGACTATGACATGATCATGTTCAATGTACACAATTACACGTGGTGCAGCACGAACGGATTTCAAATGAACGCCCCTTATAGTTTTATTACATGACGGAAATCCTAGAAAAGTCTAGCCTACTTTACTTTTACTTTCGAAATGAACCAACTAATCTAAACATCTAGTCTAACAAACTAAAGACTTGGTACTTAAAATCAATGTGCAAGAAATAAATTACCTGCAAATCGGACTAATGTGGGTGGAGACTGCAGAACTGTATTACTGTTTGGGTCAAAAACATCACAGTGATATAACTGGACAAACTGGTATAAGAGTATAGGCGAAGATGCTGTCTGTGAATTATGAACATAAAGGGGAGGTGTTTAGATATTTCCTCTGGAATGAACATTCAGTGGTGGCATAGAAATATTTTATTTATACAAATTAAACTACATTCCTAGTAGTGCATTTACTCCAACAAGGTGCACAGTCCATTTTAGTTGATGATCATGGGACATTCAGAAAATATCAAACCATATAATTATATGATAATACTATTTATTAATTAATTTTTGTTTGTCACAATCAACCCACCATGTGTGATTGGCAATCTGTCATGTGTACCAATCAATGAACCATATGTGATTGTGCTTCTTACATTTAGTCAGATCATACTAACAAAATCTGGCAACATTCTTTTATATATCATCTTGTAGCAGGTCCTTTACAACAACCAGCTTACACATGTCTCCATCCTTAGCCAGTCCCATTAGCGCATGTATTTGCATACCCAGGGTGTCTTCAATGTCCTGTGTCCACCTTTGTGCTGGTTAGTATGTGCCTCTTCTTACAAGAACAATGCCTTCCTTCACTGTCAAGCTATCGTTTACTCCCTATATAGTATTTTGTGATGTATGGCTGGGGGGGGGGGGGGGGGGGGGGGGTGTCTTGAGCCTGAGGAATTTAAGGCCACCTGGCTAGTGCAGTCACCACAAACTGTGCAGGTTAGGGTTTTATTTTCGCCCCGACAGAAAATAATCCACACTTTACCGAAGATTTGAACCAGGGTCTCTCAAAGGAGAATCCAGCATTCTCAGCCACTCTCCTTCCATCACTGCTCTTTACAAACCAGTGTGATATATAATATGACTAAAATATTTCAATTTCTGAGAAATGATGCTTTTTTTGTTTGTGGGAACATTTTCTGGAATGTTCAGATGATGAAGAACGTCAGCATTTCTTCTATAACATTTAAGTTCAACTGCCTCAAGTTTCTTCTTTAGTGAATGTAAAATGGTCCATGACTCACATCCGGATGTTGCCACAGAATAAAAAATGCATACTTTCACCAATTTTACTTTAATTTCTTTTATACAAACTATGTATGTCCTCTGGAAACGGAATTCTCTTGTGATTGTGTCATTGTCATTATTGAAAATGGGCGTTGGTTTCACAAATTATTATTAAATACACCAGGAGGCCAGACACCGGACATCCATTGACCACTCCACCTTTAACCAGTCTGTTGGGAAGATAGGTCTTTTAAGGGGTAGGTTCTCGGAGTGTGATTCCCACGTTATACTGTCAGTCATGAAGTCTCTTTTTCTTTGTCATAAGTTAGTGTTACTATACTGTTTCCATTATGGGCCCAGGTAATTCAAGTGTGTTCAATTCCGAACCCTTTACAAATAAAGTTCACTCATTGCTTATCTGCTGAATCCACAATCATCCAGTGCCTCGTCTCCACACTGAGGGTGTATGGCACAGCTGTGTTAAGTTTCCAAAACTTTTGTGACCTTACAGCGGACTCACTCAGACAGTCTGTTGCTTGATGTTACCCACGTGTTACTTCTTGCCTGGTTACCCTCCTGTCTTCCCTCCAGCACACTCTTCATCAACATGTCATGACTCTTGATACAGTCCAGGTACTTTAATTATTTGCCTTTGATCTCATTCAGTTATCATTATGTTATCTTCTGTCCCACTGTTTGTTATACTTCTTACTTTGTCTACATCTCCTGTCAGAATAGTTCTCATTCTCATCCTACATAATCACAGTTCGAAAAGCTTCAATTACCTTCATATTGTCTATTCACTGCCCATGCTTCTCCACTTTATATTCTCCTTCACACGTCACTCTAATAGCACACACTCCTTTATGTTTAGTTAAAAATGGTTAAACAGCCAGACGATAAACTTCATTGCAATGGGTTTTACCCCATATAGCTCAGTCTCTCTTTCCAAAAAGCAGCTAATTGCCTGTGTAAACATTTCATGGAGCTTAACTCCATAGATCCAGCGGCGACCCCCATGAATAGTCAAAAACATTTTTCTCGGCAAACTGACTGACGAAAGTCTGAAAATGAAACCAACATATTCAGAGCATGAGGCAGACGGCCTCCCACCTCCCACCTTTCCGTTGTTACTTTGAGTGAGACAAACCATCTCACTGAAGCTAACATCACACTGAAGCATATTTTGCAAGCCCAAACAAACACATCCCATAATGATCAGCAAATGTGTAACTATGCTGTGCTTCCCTTCTGGACTCTGGAAACACGTGTGCACCCATACGAGGCCAAACCATATGGGAGAAAACACTGATGGTTACTGAGTTACATCCCTTCATTTATTTTATGCCATGTTATGTCTCTATGGCGAAGGGGTTACAGAAACAGTTCGTAATCCCCGCATACAGCATTCGAAACACAGCTGCGGGCAATTTGGCAGCAGACCACCTTGCGTTCGCTTTCATAAAATGTTATGAGTGCTGGTCATTCAGAAAGCAATGGCAAACTACTGAACGGAAACCTGCCAAGAAATCGCGACCAGCCAAAATATGCTGGGATTGACTGCGACGTCCTGTAAAAGATATGCAATTAATGTTTTTATGTTATGTTATCAGCACTGCAGCTTAGAAAATAGTGAGACAGTTTAATAATTTCCTGACATACCAAGTTGAAGGTTCAAAATCAGCCGCGCAAGATTTGGAAGCAACCTACTTTCCAATAATCTTATGGAGCGTGGCACCGACCATTTAGAAAGCAATGGCAACCTTAAGATAACTGCAGTATCCAACAGCTGAGCTCATACAGCACTTACTATATCAGCCCTGCCCATACTTCTTACCATGTGAACTGGTGCATCATTTGCCAGCTGGGCAGCATTCATTACCTTTCACTCTGGCATGTCTATTTATGGTTTACACACCTTCCATGTTTGCAATCTTACCCAGAAATCCTGGCTATTGTTTTCAAACCTGGTGCTTGCTAAAGGGGCTCCAAAGTTGTAGATCACAGGTGTTTGTAGATGTATGTTCCTCTGAACAAAACAAACAAGTTCAACAAGGTTGATTGTCATCTGTGTGTGTGTGTGTGTGTATATATATATATATATATATATATATATATATATATATATATATATATATATATATATATATTATATATTTATATATAAAAGACGATGTGTGTATGTGTGTAGGGATGTATTTGATGCGTTCAATAACGGTCCATCCGATTGAGATGAAATTTTCCACATGTTTTCTTTTCATTCCCGTGCAGCCAACTGTTATAGTTTGTTAGTGTACAATCAGCTATTTACTTACTAAAATTTAATACTTAAATTTACATTATCATTTATATATAGCGAGGGGACTTAACTTAAGAAAAGTTATTTCAAGGGGCATAACTTTTAATAGCATTGCTATATATTTTATATATAGATTGTTGCATTGTTTTCAAAGATTTATAAACTCTTTGTCTACAGTTATTTACAGGCATATGAGTTATAATAAATAATGATATAATCTTTAAGGCATTTTCAAAGTTTTCATAAAAATAATGCATCTATTTAAATAGTGAAAATTTTCTAACTCATCTTTTTATTTTTCTTCAACAGCACATTAATTTTTTTTAAACATTCTCATATGTATGGCGTGTTACACCCACATTGGGTATTTATGATGCCCATGTAAACATTTCCTCAACGAGTTACTTTTCATGCATTTTAATGCTTATTGTTCTTTTGTTGTCAAAGAATTGCTTCATAAGAGATGTTGAATGAAAGAATGTATGAGAGGAAATAGAGAAGACGGGCAGAATGTAGGACGGGCCTGCGAAAGATTTTCGTTCGTTAAAAAAAAAAAAGTAATTTTTTGTGAGAGAAAGTTAGTTGCATATCGTTTGCAGTACTCTGCAGTCAACCCACCGCCCACCATTTATTGGCTGTTCGTGATATCTTGGTAAGTTTACTTTAGATAGATCTATTCCAATCATATTTTCTACTATCAATCTATCTATTCTTCTATTCTATCTATATTTTTAACGGGAACACACACGCATGCACGCACGCACGCAGGCAGGCAGGCATGCAGGCACGCACACAGGCAGGCAGGCAGGCAGGCAGGCAGACAGACAGATAGATCCCCGCCAGGGGCTGGGCGAAGCCGGGACGGGTCAGCTAGTGTGTGTGTGTATACATATATATATCACTCACTCACTCACTCTCTCTCTCTCTCTCTCTCTCACTCACTCACTCAAGCACGCACTCACGTGCGAGAAGCAAGCCCTGAAAAAGCCTGAGAAGAGAACTAGAAAGGCCACCGTCTGGAATCCGTAAAGCAAACAGAGAGAAAGAGTTAAAAGCACCCGGAGAAGAGAATTAAAGATAGAAATGAATAATATGGATGGAACATGGACAGAAATGCATGAGAATGCAAAGAATAGGACGACTGTGTGAGATATATAATGTTTACTATCCAGGGGGGGGGGGGGGACGAAACGACACATGTGGATGAACGGTGAAGGGCGAATAAGCAGTGAACTAAAGTCGGCTCTGTGCCGAAGGTTTTAGTTCGCAGTTCCGCATACCCAGTTGGTGGGCGCTTGAAATGCAGTACACCCTGTGTTGCTGCCAAGAATATCCTCCTTAGGCATCTATCTATTCTCCAGGCAGACCCGATCACTCGCGATGTCTTTTCAGAGGCCCCTCTGGTGGCTTACTTCTGGTGGATCATAACCTCAGGGATGTGCTGGTCCATAGTAGTCTACCCCACCCTCATACATCTCTTCTTGGTACGGTGGCTTGATGTACTTCCAACCCAGAGTCTGGCATTCCCCATGACCACTGTCCACACTCGTGAGGGTTTCTCATGCACGAGTCGCAATGTTATCTATGCGATCGTCTGCACTCGTTGTGACATGAGATATATCGGTGAGACAGATTTAGGCAACACCTATCTGATATCAGCAGAAACCGGTGCCCATGCACTTCAACAGTTCTGACCACTGTGGCGTGGCGGACATACAGGTCACAGTGCTCAAATCGTGCGCATCTCACGAACGTGATCGCAAGACGTTGGAAAACTGCCTCATCTTCCAGTTGGGGACACTCTCCCCTCACGGCCTTAATGTCCAACATAGTTTCATTTAATTTCCAACCCACCTCCACCCCTTTTCTCTCTCTCTCTTTTTTCCCCACAGCTGTATAGTCCACTAGAATAACGTGATAACATATCTTTTACAGTGCGTTGCCACATCCCTAGCATTACTTTTGTCGTTAGTGATTTTTTGGCAGGTTTGCGTTTGGGTTTGTCATTGCTTTCTGAGCGACCAGTACTCATACTATCCTATACTAACCAACATAGGGTGAACTGCATTCCAAGCGCCCGCCAACTGGGTATGCGGAATTGCGAACTAAAACCTTCGCCACAGAGCCGGCTTGAGTTCACTGCTAATTTGCCCTTCACCGTTCGCCCACATGGGTGTCTGTTTGTGTTGTTTTATTCTGTGCTGATGAAGGCTTTGGCCGCAACGTCCATTTTGTTTCTTGTAATCGTGTTCTAGTAAAGCTCACAATCTACTTATCGTTTTTTTTTTGGTAATTCATTCGTTTTTTAAGCTTTACTGCAGTTCCCCTTATTCTTATCAATCATTGCATTATAATACAACATGCCTGCTTACATATTAACAACTTTTAAGTCATTACTGACACACCCCTACTTCCCATTTTCCGCTATCAAGTTTTGATTGGTCCAAATCTACTGTTTGTTTGGCACTGAATCTGTTCAGATCATGCACTCTCCTCTACAGAATGTTGTTTTCACCACGGTCATTCTGGGTGCCTCTCAGTCTTTTATACTTCTGCTTTACTGTTATAATCAAGGTTCCTTAAATGTCCTGTTTTCACCTTGCTGTCAGCCCGTCTCATCTACCATGATCAAGTATTCCTTCCACCATGCCCTGTCAGGCCGTCCCATCTACTGCTCTCAAGTATTCCTTCCACCATGCCCTGTCAGACCCTGTCCCATCTACCATGATCAAGTATTCCTTCAACCACTGCCCTTTCTAAACCACTAAACCACAGTGACATTTAATGTGGCCAAACTACTTCAGTTTCCGAGACATGACATTATTTAGGAACTAGTTTAAGAGCTTCAGGATGAGACCCATGGATTACAAATTTTACATTGTGTTATGGTTTTTCATACCATAGAACTCTAGTATGAAATATGACAGAAAAAAGAGGGGGCTGAGTGGTCTTGAGGTATGGTGTCCACCTCGAGTGCTGCAGGTCCTGGGTTCAAGCCCCGGTGAGGGCTGGGATTTTTTCATGTGGACTTCTAGTAACAAAATTTCCCCTGATCTCTGGGTAGTGAGATTGGACACCTGTGTGTGTTGTTGCACACACAGAAAATCCCTTGGCAGTTGGGAATCGAAGAAGAGTAGCCTAATGGCACTGCCCAGGCAAATTTATGAGTTAAAAGTCTACCCAAATTATTTCAGGATCCTCGTCGGTGTTATGGAGTTCATGCACTGAGCTGAGATTCTCCTGACTCAGGCTTGAGTAAGGAGGAGAACGGAGCACTTATGGGTTACACCCCTGTGCCATGATGTTGATCCGTCGACTAAACTAAACTAAACATGACAGAAATGTGGCAGTATCCTACCTGTCCTGAAGTAGGTGCTAAACATCTTACAGTCACATTCTTATTTGTGGGAGTTTTGTGATAATCATATGGCTTCTCAACTAGGTATTCATTCTCTGTTTGCTCTGTTGGTAGATTCACACTTACATTAATGTGTGGCTGCTGTGTTGTACCTGCAGTTAAGAAACACGAGAGCAAAATCTTACAAACTGGATGATGGAACACATTAAAACTTACCCTGTACATTTGACTTTAGTTTACAAACATCTTGATTTGCCAAGGTTGTTATAACTCATGATATTATTGAATCTCATGGCTAGATACTTTATTCAATTAAAAATGAATTAAGCTAAAAACATGCAGAATAGAACTGACAAATAAAATCCAGCATTCTCTCATTGAGAAGTCGAAGTCATTTATAAATTAGAATAGTTCACCCTTGTACACACCTTGATATGTATTGGGTATATGGTGTTAGCCCCATATTGACATACACCAGTCAGCACTTGATCGGTCATGTCGTCAATATCACACTGGCCACCTTTTCCCTAATATTCATTTCAGGCTGGGTCGACCAGCATTCAGCAATGTATGTCAATATTGGCAAAATGTAGCTACTTGGATGGGTCTAATACTATACTGCACTAGTGAAATGTTCATAAGCAGCTTTGTCTGACACATAAGGAGATAAATAAACCAGTGCAAGTCATAGCAATGACATGTGCTGACACTTAAGGAGATAAATAAACCAGTGAAATTCATAGCAGTGAGCCAACACATAAGGAGATAAATAAACCAGTGAAAGTCATAGCAGTGACATGTGCCAACACATCAGGAGATAAACCAATGAAAGTCATAGCAGTGACATGTGCCAACCCATAAGGAGATATATAAACCAGTGAGAGTCATAGCAATGACATGTGTCGACACATAAGGAAATAAATAAACCAGTGAAAGTCATAGCAATGACATGTGCCAACACATAAGGAGACAACCAGTGAAAGTCATAGCAGTGATATGTGCCAGCACATATGGAGATAAATAAACCAGTGAAAGTCATAGCAGTGACATGTGCCGACACATATGGAGATAAATAAACCAGTGAAAGTCATAGCAGCGACTTGCGCTGACACATATGGAGATAAATAAACCAGTGAAAGTCATAGCAATGACATGTGCCGACACATAAGGAGATAAATAAACCAGTGAAAGTCATAGCAGCGACATGTGCCGACACTTAACGAGATAAATAAACCAGTGAAAGTCATAGCAGTGATATGTGCCAACACATAAGGAGATAAATAAACCAGTGAAAGTCCTAGCAGTGACATGTGCCAACATATACATATTGGCACCTTGCCGTCTTGACAGACGATAGTTTGTGCTTTAAAAAGACATAATAACTTTTACCTATGGCGGTAGCGAATGTGACTGATAAGGCCAATTCGCACTGTAAATGTCCGTTCACAGTGGGTGCATGTGAACACGTGGTTATTTCCACCATCATGCACCATCTTACATCTCAAACGCTCGGTGTGTGACTTATCTGCAATAATTTTCTCCTTTGTCTTTATTCCATTTCTGATGTTTGCCCTCCATGCAACACAGTTCAGCGGCCACTTGCTCCCAATGTGCATTATCAATGCCTGTATCAATCATGTCCCGCTTACACACATCTTTGTATCGTAGTAGAGGTTGACCCTGAGATCTCTTACCCATCTGTAATTCACCAAAAAAGATGTCCTTTGGTATTCTACCATCATCCATCCTCCTAAGATGTCCTATCCATCTAAGTCTACGAAGACTGAGCATGGAATAAACCGTCACACAACCTGATCTTTCCAATACTTCAGTATTTGTGATTTTGTCTTGCCACTTAATACCAAGAATTCTTCGCAGACACCGCATATGAAAGCTGTTTAAACGTTTCTCTTGGTGTGAGTAAGTTGTCCAGGTTTACACTGCCATAAAGAAGAGTACTAAGGACACAGGCTTGATAGACAAGGACTTTTGTTTTGGCAGTAAGCTTCCTGTTCTCCCAGACTCTTTTTCTTAACCTGTTCATTGTTGTTGCTGCCTTACCAATCCGGATGTTGATTTCCTGATCTAGGGATAATTTGCTATTTACCACTGATCCTAGATATGTAAAATGGTCTACCATCTCTAGTTCGGTGTCGTCAATAAAGATTGATGGTATCTCATGTGCACCTTGTGACATAATCTGTGTCTTCTTTTTGCTAATTGTTAAACCAAATTCAGAACAAGCATTGGAGAATGCAGATAGTGGACATTGCAATTCTTCCTCAGAGTGGGTTGTAACTGCAGCATCATCTGCATAAAGCAACTCTCTGATCAGTACCCTCCTAATTTTGGTCTTGGCCTTCAATCTCTGAGCATTGTAGAGGCCGCCATCTGAGCATGAGTGAATGTATATACCACCATCCTGATCACAAAAGGCATATTTCAGTAGAAGTGAAAAGTATATTCCAAAGAGGGTGGGAGCTAGTACACAACCTTGTTTAACTCCACTCTTGATTTCAGACTCTTCAGAAGTTGCACCATCAAACTTGATTATACCCTTCATGCCTGTGTGGAACGATTCCACAATGGACAGAAGAGTTGGTGGGCAGCCAATCTTCTTTAGTGCCTTGAAAAGACCCTCACTGTCGCATGATTGCGCACTCCGTCTTGTTCACTGCTGCACATCACAATTTCAAAACACACTTCTCACTAAAGGTTTGCACTAGGGAGAATTGGAATGCTAGGAATGTGGCGTCAACATTATTAATAGCTGTGACACCCAATGATGGACAGATCATGTGGTCTAAGCCTGTTCTGTTCATTGGTTAACCTAGAATAATTGCGTCGCCCGCGAAATGTTTTGGGTCCAGCGACGCTAAATTTCAGCACTTGCAGAGCGACCGGCAAAGCATCCAGATGTGGTTTAGGTCTCTGTATGTCCCTCATCCTGATTCAGAAGGAAAGCTTCAGACGAAATTATGCCTGAGTTTGTTTATTTCTGAGTCAGGTGAGGATGACGGTGTTCGCAGAATGTCATGATCCAGAGTTGCAGATCATTGTCCAATAATGTACCATGGGACTGCAAATCATGAGCTGCTCAGTAAGATCTGTTGTCAGGAGTTGATCTGATCAAAAGTTTTCATTGAGCTTTGCTTCCTGGAGAAGTGACATAATCTGATTTGGGAGACTTTCTAAGATCATTTGGATCAATTTTATAATTCACAAGAGACTTGCAAATTACTAATTTAAAGCTGAAGTCTGATAGACAATTTCATACGAAAGAAATGTTATCATAAGTTATTCATTCCAGAAAGTTCTCCGGGATATGTGTAGATTTGTTTATTCCAAATCACTTACAGATTCATGGAAATTTCACAAAAAGAACAGTGTTATAGTGCAGAGACATTGTTAGGTGGTCCAGAGTGGTCTAGTGATGTAATGCCAGAACAACAATAGATCTTTTCAGGAGTTCTAATCTCCATTGTGTTTTTTGGAACCTGATCCTGTAGACTAACATGTCTGTTCATATGTCATAATGCATCACTGGTTACTTCCACAGGTTTTTTTTTATTTTGATTAATAAACCAAATTAACTGTTCCTGCATTTTTCTGTCAGTCCATTGTGGTGTGACAAAACGTTTCATTATTATCTATGTGTTTAGTTAGTGAAACTACTTCACATAAAGGTAGTATCTGGAACTTCAGGTGACTGGGTAAACACTAATAGACAGCTAAATTCTGTTCTATTGTAATCTCCCAGGTTCCAGGTTACTCAGAAAAGGGAACTTTACATTTTATTAATTCCTGTGACCATTTCACCTAAAAGGGAAAATGATCATAGGTGGGGGACTCTCGAGCTAACTAAGTTTCTCTTTTCTGGAAGGAAGATTTTGGAGGGAAGAAATTAATTTTCCTGGGGAAACCCCTAGATTTCCAGAGCTATTATGGGACACTTTGGCTTCCAAAGACCCATCCCCTCCAAAGGAAATCAGTCCCATCCTCATAGCGATACTTCATTGTGGGGTAAGTCGAGGTGGGTACTGCTTCCAACACCCAATATGTCACATCTACTGTTAGGCTCGTCTCGTATTAGAACTCGTGCTTTCTCGTAACCATACAACATTTATTGTTGGTACCACATAGTGGGTTAATTTTGTTCACACCACAATTGCTTGAAATATGTGAATATTTTCTTTCAGGTTTTTAAGGTGAAACAGAACTCTACATTTTTTGCGGAACTTTGTTTATAATTTTAAGGACCGCATTTGCAAGGCCACTAGGTGGACTTTGTGTAATTCAAGATTCAGAACCACTGATTAGAAATCACTTTAGGTCTTATGTTACCAGGTGTAGATCAAAGGGGTAAATCAGAATCTTTATTGTCTAGTGAGGTTGACTTCGGGTGTTTGGTGTTTTTCTCTCAATAGTCGAAAACTCCAGATTTCGTGCAAGATTTTCCTGCAACATTACGTTGTTGATTTGTTGTTTGTATTTCGCCATTGCATGCTTTGTACCGTTTCAGATACAGGGGTTTTCCTATCTGAATCAGACAGAGGCGACACTTAGTATTTTTTTCAAATATTTGGGAAAGATCTAAAATTTAGCATGGCGGAAACAGCTTTACTACGGAAACAATATGTCGATGTAGGCAAATCATGTGGGTTAAAGGGTCCTGAGCTCGCGAAGTACGTCTCTGACGAATTCGATAGACATGAGCGTTTACAGGCTGAGATAACCCAGAAGGAAAAAGACAGAGAGGCTGAAATGATTCAGAAAGAGAGAGAAAGCCGGATAGCTTTAGAGTTGGAGGATAGGAAGCTGCAGGCTGAGATGGAAAATAGAGAAAGGGAAAGACAACATCAGTTGGAGATTAGGCGCATGGATAATGAGTTGGAGAGGAGGAGACTGGAAAGTGATGTTCCTACCACCCCCTCCATTTCCACACGCAGGCCAACTACAGATATACAGACAGAGGAAAACTACCATCACACTGGAGCGATGGCATTTCCTTTAGAACCATATAATGAGAACGCTGAAGGGATTGATCACTATCTTTCCAGGTTCGAACTTATGTGTTCTACATGTGGGCTTGATAAATCTAAATGGTCGGTGAAACTATCCCAGGGTTTGAGAACTACTGCTTTTGAAATTTTCTCTAGACTTAGTCATGAGGAACGACAGGATTACGGTGTTCTCAAAAGAGCTTTACTAACTCGCTTCGAAGTCGATTCTGATAACTATAAAAGGAAATTCAGATCAGCTAAGAAGGAGCCTGGGGAAAGTTACGGCCAATGGGTTGAAAGATTAAAATCCTACCTGCACAAATGGGCAGAGATGGGAAAGTTTGAAGAAACATTTGAAGGACTCCGAGAGATGATATTGATTGACCAATTAAGGGATAAAATGTCATCAGAACTTCAGGCGTTCTTAACACAGAATGGAGCTGATAGACTTGAGGAAATTATTCTTTTGGCAGAGAGATGGGAGAAATCTCAAAAGGAGGTGGGAAGTAAGAGTTGGATGACCAAAGCTTCTCCTCCAGACAAATCACTCAAGACCAAAGAAAATGAACACACCTACCCCAATAAGAAGTTGAAGAAATCTGCGAACACCAGTCTAACTTATATTCAGGCGGCCAAGAAGAGTGGGAAGGACTACTGTACCAATTGCAGGAAGGTAGGACATCACACAAAAGATTGTCGGAAGAAACCTCCTACCCCTCACACAGTTGCATGTCTGATTCGCCGGAAGGAACGTAAGGTGAGCACTAGTGAAACGTCCAGTGTGACAACTCATGAAGACACCCATTCCAAAATTCCGGTAGTGGAATCCATCTTGCTAAATGGATACCCCGCCATGTGCTTATATGATACAGGTCTAAATTATGACTGTGTCGTAGCAACATCCTTAGTTCAGCCAGAACAGTTGACTGAGGAAATGGTGATTATACAGGGACCTTGAAAAGTTCAGCCAAGATGTCACTACCTGTGGCTCGAGTACATATATCTTCACGTTATGTTACTGGAACAATCAAGGCAGCGGTGATGGAAAATCCCGTGTACCCCGTCCTGCTCGGTTGTCGTTACGTCTTTCTAGGAGAACCTATACAGCCTGTGATAGTCGCTACTTTGACGACTAATTCTCAGACAGACAAGACTCCAGCATCGTCGACTCCGACCAACCCTCGATCAGAGGATTTGAAGAAAGCACAGAGTGCTGACAGCACCTTGTTGCCATGCTTCAACAAACTGCCTGAAGCACATTCCCCTCCAAGGAGAGGCGACATGTATATGAAGGGTGGACTTCTATATCGCAAGGCA
The DNA here is from genome assembly GCA_014155875.1 of Cepaea nemoralis. Classification (NCBI taxonomy): domain Eukaryota; kingdom Metazoa; phylum Mollusca; class Gastropoda; order Stylommatophora; family Helicidae; genus Cepaea; species Cepaea nemoralis. The sequence continues at coordinate 18,453 of JACEFZ010009725.1, read as the reverse complement.
GGTAAAAGTGGACAAGAATATTCTCAATTAATTGTCCCGTCTACGTATCGTGCTCAACTATTAGACATGGGCCACAACTTATCTTTCAGTGGGCATATGGAATAAATGTTACTATGCAAAGAATTTCCATGCACTATTGTTGGCCCGGAATGAATTCTGACATCACCAGATATGTCAAGTCATGCCCTGAATGCCAAAGAGTGACCCCAAGACATAGGACACCCCCTGTCCCGCTTGGTGAGATGCCCCTAACTGGATCTCCTTTCGAGAGAGTTGCCGTAGACATTATCGGACCACTCCCCAGGACGAGGAGGAGGAATCGATACATATTAACATTGGTGGACGTCTGTTCAATGTGGGCAGAAAGTATTCCAATGCCATCAAGTGACTCCAAGCACACTGCTGAAGCCTTACTTGAAATATTTACTCGGATTGGATTTCCCCTCAAAATCCTAACCGACAATGCATCACAGTTTCGCAGTAAACTCATGGAAGAAGTCTTTCGGCTATTTCATGCTCGCCATATCTATTCATCTCCCCATTTGCCTCAAACGAACGGGAGTGTAGAACGGTGGAACGGTACCCTCATCAGTATTCTGAGAAAGTTAGCTCATGAAAAACCAGAGGATTGGGACACATATATTCCTGCTGCATTATTTGCATACCGGGAAGTTCCACATCACTCTACTGGGACTGCGCCCGCAACACTGTTGTTTGGGAGGCCAATCAAGGGACCCTTGGAAGTATTACTGAGAACATGGACTGATGATCATGCAGATGATACAGTTGTTACTGCATCTGTTTATGTTGCTGAGTTGAAGAAACGTCTACAACATGGTTGGAGACAAGCGAATGTGAATCTACGTCAAGCTCGACGAAGAATGACTCGCAATTTCAACAAGAAAGCAAAAGATAGAGAGCTGACAGTGGGTGAAAAAGTGCTGCTACTACTTCCAACCAGTCAGAACAAGTTGCAAATTGGATGGAAAGGACCATTTGAAGTGACAGAGAAAATATCTCGTACTCACTACAAGATTTCTGTCAAAGGCAAGTTGAAAGTGTTTCACATAAACCTTTTGAAGAAATGGAATGAAAGGTCCGCAACCTCCGAAACTGCACACCTGATGGCTATGGCTGTTGCTACTGAAGTAGAACAAGGAATTACTATGGGAACAGAATGTACACTGCAAGCCAAAGAGACATTTCAGGATTTGGATATCAATCCCAACCTATCTCCAGATCAACAGAAGCAAATTCGAGATCTTATGGCAATGTATGCAGAAATACTTACCGACAAACCAGGTCTTACTAATTTAGTGGAATTTGATATGAAGCTAACAGATGATACACCTGTGCGAGTCAAGACGTACCCAGTTCCTTATGCCAAGCAAAATACTTTGCAGGAAGAGATACAGCAGATGCTCTCATCAGGAATTATATCACAATCTGAATCTCCATACAGTGCTAGTGTGGTGTTGTTGAGAAAACCTAATGGTGAACACAGAATGTGCATCGATTATCGACAGCTCAACGCGATTACTGAATTTCAGGCAGAACCTCTACCCGACCAGAATCAGCTGTTCACTAGTCTCAACACAGCCCAATACTTCACCAGGATTGATCTCAATAAGGGATATTACCAAATTCCTGTGAAACCGGAAGTCAGACCGTGGTTAGCTTTCAGTACTCCTGGAGGACACTACGAGTTCAATGTTCTTCCATTTGGATTAAGTAACGCTCCAAGTGTATTTACACGCATGATGAGAAGATTACTTGACCCATTACATCATCCGGCCATCAGCCACTTCATGGATGATATTTTAGTTGCTACCGAAACATTTGAGGAGCATGTCGAAGCATTGCATCTCTTTTTCAAGCGACTTAAGGAAACAGATTTGACAGCAAGACCCAAGAAGTGTCAAATAGGATTTCAACAATTGGACTTCCTAGGCCATAAGGTATCTCAAGGCTTCATAACACCTCAAGAAGGAAATGTGGAGAAACTTCAGAGAGCACCTCGCCCAAGGACCAAAAGGATGTTCGATCATTCGTCTCCTTATGTGGATTCTATCAAAGATACATCAAAGACTTCAACACACTGGCTGCACCCTTAACGGATCTTACCAAAAAGGGGAATCCAGTGAAAGTCATATGGTCAGCTGATTGTGAGAAGGCTTTTACAGCTCTCAAACAAGCTTTAACAGCCAAATCGATCCTACATCTACCCAACCTCGACCGCTCATTTGTGCTCCGCATAGATGCGAGTAATATTGGAATAGGGGCCACTTTACTCCAGAGGAAAGGAGATGATCACTCAGAGCTATTCCCTGTAGCCTATGCAAGCAGGAAACTGAATGCTTCTGAACGGAACTACTCGGTGATCGAGCGTGAGTGCCTTGGTCTAATCTGGGCTGTGGAAAAGTTTCAGGCATAGTTAGTTAGTTAGTTGACAGATCATCCTCGTTGCACATCGGACCATTCAGTCCATAAGTGCTCGTATCCCCTCCTCAGCAAATCCCGCAGCGTGTAGCGGCTAACGACGCCAGTTCTGTGTTGGTTTATCAATCTTCTTTGGCTTCCTGCGTAGTGTTCTTGTTTGGCCACCCCTCTTTTAATTTGCTGCTCTCGCAGTCTGGCCATTGTTGTAGATTCACAGTCATCACTTGGTTCTTGCAAAAGTCTCACTTCTCGTAGAGCATTCAGAATGTCAGCCTGGTCCATGGCGCGTCCGCCCTCAACAGTAGCCTCACCTGCGAGCTTGTCAGCCCGCTCATTTCCTTGTACTCCCGCATGCCCTGGCATGACTAATCTTTGCCAGCCGAGACCGCTTCAGAGGCAGCAACCATTCTCTTCGGATCGACCCCTCCTCTATCCGCTTGATCATGTTCATTGAGTCGCTAAGGAAACAAGCCCTAGTGAATGTCTGTGTCTCGAGCCATGTTATTGCTTTACTTACTGCCATGACTTCCATGGTCAGGCTACTTGTGGTTTCAGTGAAAGCACCAGAGTCCTCCTTTACAATTCTCCCTCCGGCCCGAGCTGTAAAGGCCCATGAGCTTCTCACATGTCGGACGACCGACCCATCTGTGTAGATGACCGCGTCACTGTCTAGCGAATTCTCGAAAATCAACGCTTGTACTTCAGCCTCAACAGCAGCCGGATTTTCTTGTCTGCATTTTCTATCTAGTTGGATGCAAACTGAAAAGGATGTGCAGAAGTCTGTTGGCACTTGCACCCACTCCTCGCCAGGTTCTAAGTCCTCAAGTGAACACACCTGTTGAAGAATGTCCTCGGCTTGACCCATCCACGACCGTCCTCTTTTTAACCTGCTGCCCTTCACCTTCCTAATTTCACTATGCAGTGGATGCTGTGTGTTTGCGTTAATTCTGAGGTAGGCACGTGCCCTGCAAACTTGCATTCTCTCTTCAATGGTTGGAAAATCAAGAAGGTAGCGCATCGCCCTGCATGCTGTATCTCTTGTACATCCAAGAATAATGCGCATAGCTTCATTCTGTATCCTTTCCATCCTTTCTATCTGCTTATGGCTGACAGTCAGGATTGCCATTGCATACTCCAAAACAGACATGACCAGCCCCTCGTACAGAAGACATAGATGGCGCTGCTCACAGTTTGCTACCGCCATCACCCGCATCGCTGCCAAACCCCGCTTGGCCTTTGTTATCACCTGGTCTATGTGCACATTATAAGCAAGGCTTCGATCAAACCGTATCCCCAGGTAATTCATTGCCTGCGTTCTTTCCACCGTCTCTGAACACAGCATTACAGTTGGTGTTGGATTGTTGACAATATGATTATTCAACGAGAACCAAGTCACTGTTGCCTTTGTTGGGTTGACCATTGCCCCAGCTTCATCACTGTCGCGTAACGTATACTACTATGATGGAATTAGATCAAAGTAGATACTACATAGACTTCTACTAATAGAGAATCTAACCACTGCTGAAGAAGCGATCAAATGGCTCGCAATTCTAGAAGAATGATTATCAAAGTCCCAGAATGGATCACTACTTCTAAACAGTGCCAGGCGGAAAGTTATGACGACTAACTGTACTAACACAAGAAGACAGTATGTCAAGTTATTCCTGCTAACGTGCCTGGAAGAATAATGAGCCCCCACTGCCTAATGTATTCTCACACAACAGGAGATAAGACAGAATGATAAGTATAGATGTAATCCTTTCACTCGTCACACAATATGATGATGCTAATGCTAGTCCTATAATGACAGACGCAGTTGTTAAAAGTACAAAGATAATATAACGTTTAATACTAAAGAACACTACGTGAGCCCCACTGGGAACTCACTGACACATAAGAGATACGCAGATCTCTGAACTTTCTACAAGATGTTCAGCTAGAGGCCATAATCATAGACGTCTAGCCAATAGTGGACAAATTAGGATTGCTGTGCAGTGGCAAACGGGTGGGTAGCCACTCATCTGATAATCCTTAGCCTCCTGGATGGTAAGCTGTCAGTGCTGACTGGATCGTGGTATGGACTCCACTCTCTGCTGCATCAAGTGAGTGGTTCGTAGCTCAATCACCGGTCGTGACTACGGCTACAGTTGATCAGGGTGCATGCTCCTGCAACTAGATTTTGACTGGCCTATCGGGAGTGGAGACTATCATTGGCTTTTCTATGTTTTCGAGGGTTTTGCGGCTTAACAAGAGCCAGCAATAAAATATGTTTAAACACAGACAGGTGTTCAATTTTAGCCAATTGACGTGATAGTAGCTCCTGCTCCTTCCAGGTTGCTAGAAAAAATGGCAGATGTTAGGGTGCTACCGGAAGTTAACTTCTCATCCAGGAGAGTTCCCTTCCTGTGGCCAAATTATTTTTCACAGCCAAATCTGAATATAAAATTCAGTCTGGCTGGATTTCTTGGCTTGTAAACGAACTCTACCCTACATCTACTTCTAACTATAAGAAGAAATAGTATTTAACTCTCTCTATAGTTTTATGTATATAAATACACTAACCAAAGACGATTTTATCTAATATTTGAAAATATAGATAAAAATAAAAATTAATACAGGATACATAGAGGGGTTTACTGAGTGGGCTATCTCCATCTAGTAACAAAACGATCTGAGAGGTGGGCCAACCTGTCACAATCACACCAAGTACTTATGCGATTGAGTTCGGTTTGTAGTTCCACAGCAACCTCCTCTCTATCCTTACCCTGACGATACACTAAAACATCATCGGCATATGACAATGTCCTGCCAGGTCCAGTGATCTGCTCACTGGTGATTCTCACTGTGTAGGCGTTGAACAGTACCGGAGATAATGGTGATCCCTGTGGTAGGCCAGGATATATTGTTGTTGGTTCCAAAGTCCAACTGCCACATCTAAAAACTACTTTCCGTTGGAAGAGAGCTGCAGCGATCCAACTAAGGAGGAATGGACTTACGTTTAGTTCAAGAAGCTGAAACATTAAAAAATCCAGTGGTACTCTGTTGTATGCGTCCTCAAGATCAATCGCTGCAGCAACGGTTTCAGTGCCTGAGTGGAAACCTTCATAGACATCGTGGGCAAAGACTGCTGCATTGGTCCAGGTTTCTCTTTTTGGACGGTACCCACCCAGGGTAGGTGGGAAAACACCTTGCCTCTCTAGTTGGCTTGATATTTTCCTGGCAATTACCTTCTCCAGCAGCTTGCCTATTGTATTCTGCATGGTTATAATTCGATATCCCTGAATTTTCTTTTGGTCTTTGTCAGGCTTCGGCAAGGGAATCAGATAGCTGTGTAACCATTCCTCCTTGATGCTAGCACTCCCTATACTGTTGTTGTACATGTCTGCTAGTTTCTCTAGCTCATTGTCGGTACACCTATTTATGACGTCATATCTTATGCCATCAGGACCTGGAGCACTGTTTTTTGATCGTCGAAGCACAGCCTTGATTTCTTGCACTGTCACTGTGTCTTCATCCGAAGTGTTCTGGGCCTTGCATCTGTCTGAGGTGACCTCCTTGGCCAGATTCCGGCCTCCCATGTCTGTCTGGTTGCTCTACTCAAGGTAGCGTTCAAAGAGGGCTTTGCCCTTGTCCTCGTCAGTCTTCTGCCAGATGAGGTCAGCACCTTGGAAGTCAGAAATGCTCTTATTCTTGACTACACCACTCATGCTTTTATGTTTTTTTTATGTTTTTTTTATATGCCTGAAACTTTATGTTTTATGCTTTTATCAGGCATACCTATATGGTAAACATTTTACAGTGCAATGTGATCACCAACCCTTGATGTTTCTGGCATCGTCACGGAATCTGAACGCAAGACTCATGCGATGGTCGTTGCTGTTGCAACCATACTCATTCCAAATCGAATACGTTCCTGGGAAAATGAACGTAGGCGCCGACTTCTTGAGTCGTTGTCCAGTTCCTGATGAACCATAACTTCGGATGAAGTGGAAAACCAACAAGAGGGATCACAAAAGGAACCGTGTCAGCTGTGAACGACTGAGACGATAGTTCTCCACAGAGATCAATCTGGAGGGGGGCTCTGTCGCATGATTGCGCACTCCGTCTTGTTCACTGCTGCACATCACAATTTCAAAACACACTTCTCACTAAAGGTTTGCACTAGGGAGAATTGGAATGCTAGGAATGTGGCGTCAACATTATTAATAGCTGTGACACCCAATGATGGACAGATCATGTGGTCTAAGCCCGTTCTGTTCATTGGTTAACCTAGAATAATCGCGTCGCCCGCGAAATGTTTTGGGTCCAGCGACGCTAAATTTCAGCACTTGCAGAGCGACCGGCAAAGCATCCAGATGTGGTTTAGGTCTCTGTATGTCCCTCATCCTGATTCAGAAGGAAAGCTTCAGACGAAATTATGCCTGAGTTTGTTTATTTCTGAGTCAGGTGAGGATGACGGTGTTCGCAGAATGTCATGATCCAGAGTTGCAGATCATTGTCCAATAATGTACCATGGGACTGCAAATCATGAGCTGCTCAGTAAGATCTGTTGTCAGGAGTTGATCTGATCAAAAGTCTTCATTGAGCTTTGCTTCCTGGAGAAGTGACATAATCTGATTTGGGAGACTTTCTAAGATCATTTGGATCAATTTTATAATTCACAAGAGACTTGCAAATTACTAATTTAAAGCTGAAGTCTGATAGACAATTTCATACGAAAGAAATGTTATCATAAGTTATTCATTCCAGAAAGTTCTCCGGGATATGTGTAGATTTGTTTATTCCAAATCACTTACAGATTCATGGAAATTTCACAAAAAGAACAGTGTTATAGTGCAGAGACATTGTTAGGTGGTCCAGAGTGGTCTAGTGATGTAATGCCAGAACAACAATAGATCTTTTCAGGAGTTCTGATCTCCATTGTGGTTTTGGAACCTGATCCTGTAGACTATGTTTGTTCATATGTCATAATGCATCACTGGTTACTTCCACAGGTTTTTTTATTTTGATTAATAAACCACATTAACTGTTCCTGCATTTTTCTGTCAGTCCATTGTGGTGTGACAAAACGTTTCATTATTATCTATGTGTTTAGTTAGTGAAACTACTTCACATAAAGATAGTATCTGGAACTACAGGTGACAGAGTAAACTCTAATAGACAGCTATATTCTGTCCTATTGTAATCTCCCAGGTTCCAGGTTACTCAGAAAAGGGAACTTTACATTTAATTAATTCCTGTGACCATTTCACCTAAAAGGGAAAATGATCATAGGTGGGGGACTCTCGAGCTAACTAAGTTTCTCTTTTCGGGAAGGAAGATTTTGGAGGGAAGAAATTAATTTTCCTGGGGAAACCCCTAGATTTCCAGAGCTATTATGGGACACTTTGGCTTCCAAAGACCCATCCCCTCCATACTTCATTGTGGGGTAAGTCGAGGTGGGTACTGCTTCCAACACCCAATATGTCACATCTACTGTTAGGCTTGTCTCGGATTAGAACTCGTGCTTTCTCGTAACCATACAACATTTATTGTTGGTACCACATAGTGGGTTAATTTTGTTCACACCACAATTGCTTGAAATATGTGAATATTTTCTTTCAGGTTTTTAAGGTGAAACAGAACTCTACATTTTTTGCGGAACTTTGTTTATAATTTTAAGGACCGCATTTGCAAGGCCACTAGGTGGACTTTGTGTAATTCAAGATTCAGAACCACTGATTAGAAATCACTTTAGGTCTTATGTTACCAGGTGTAGATCAAAGGGGTAAATCAGAATCTTTATTGTCTAGTGAGGTTGACTTCGGGTGTTTGGTGTTTTTCTCTCAATAGTCGAAAACTCCAGATTTCGTGCAAGATTTTCCTGCAACATTACGTTGTTGATTTGTTGTTTGTATTTCGCCATTGCATGCTTTGTACCGTTTCAGATACAGGGGTTTTCCTATCTGAATCAGACAGAGGCGACACTTAGTATTTTTTTCAAATATTTGGGAAAGATCTAAAATTTAGCATGGCGGAAACAGCTTTACTACGGAAACAATATGTCGATGTAGGCAAATCATGTGGGTTAAAGGGTCCTGAGCTCGCGAAGTACGTCTCTGACTGAATTCGATAGACATGAGCGTTTACAGGCTGAGATAACCCAGAAGGAAAAAGACAGAGAGGCTAAATAATTCAGAAGGAAAAAGACAGAGAGGCTGAAATGATTCAGAAAGAGAGAGAAAGCCGGATAGCTTTAGAGTTGGAGGATAGGAAGCTGCAGGCTGAGATGGATAAATAGAGAAAGGGAAAGACAACATCAGTTGGAGATTAGGCGCATGGATAATGAGTTGGAGAGGAGGAGACTGGAAAGTGGTGTTCCTACCACCCCCTCCATTTCCACACGCAGGCCAACTACAGATATACAGACAGAGGAAAACTACCATCACACTGGAGCGATGGCATTTCCTTTAGAACCATATAATGAGAACGCTGAAGGGATTGATCACTATCTTTCCAGGTTCGAACTTATGTGTTCTACATGTGGGCTTGATGAATCTAAATGGTCGGTGAAACTATCCCAGGGTTTGAGAACTACTGCTTTTGAAATTTTCTCTAGACTTAGTCATGAGGAACGACAGGATTACGGTGTTCTCAAAAGAGCTTTACTAACTCGCTTCGAAGTCGATTCTGATAACTATAAAAGGAAATTCAGATCAGCTAAGAAGGAGCCTGGGGAAAGTTACGGCCAATGGGTTGAAAGATTAAAATCCTACCTGCACAAACGGGCAGAGATGGGAAAGTTTGAAGAAACATTTGAAGGACTCCGAGAGATGATATTGATTGACCAATTAAGGGATAAAATGTCATCAGAACTTCAGGCGTTCTTAACACAGAATGGAGCTGATAGACTTGAGGAAATTATTCTTTTGGCAGAGAGATGGGAGAAATCTCAAAAGGAGGTGGGAAGTAAGAGTCGGATGACCAAAGCTTCTCCTCCAGACAAATCACTCAAGACCAAAGAAAATGAACACACCAACCCCAATAAGAAGTTGAAGAAATCTGCGAACACCAGTCTAACTTATATTCAGGCGGCCAAGAAGAGTGGGAAGGACTACTGTACCAATTGCAGGAAGGTAGGACATCACACAAAGATTGTCGGAAGAAACCTCCTACCCCTCACACAGTTGCATGTCTGACTCGCCGGAAGGAACGTAAGGTGAGCACTAGTGAAACGTCCAGTGTGACAACTCATGAAGACACCCATTCCAAAATTCCGGTAGTGGAATCCATCTTGCTAAATGGATACCCCGCCATGTGCTTATATGATACAGGTCTAAATTATGACTGTGTCGTAGCAACATCCTTAGTTCAGCCAGAACAGTTGACTGAGGAAATGGTGATTATACAGGGACCCTTGAAAAGTTCAGCCAAGATGTCACTACCTGTGGCTCGAGTACATATATCTTCACGTTATGTTACTGGAACAATCAAGGCAGCGGTGATGGAAAATCCCGTGTACCCCGTCCTGCTCGGTTGTCGTTACGTCTTTCTAGGAGAACCTATACAGCCTGTGATAGTCGCTACTTTGACGACTAATTCTCAGACAGACAAGACTCCAGCATCGTCGACTCCGACCAACCCTCGATCAGAGGATTTGAAGAAAGCACAGAGTGCTGACAGCACCTTGTTGCCATGCTTCAACAAACTGCCTGAAGCACATTCCCCTCCAAGGAGAGGCGACATGTATATGAAGGGTGGACTTCTATATCGCAAGGCAGGTAAAAGTGGACAAGAATATTCTCAATTAATTGTCCCGTCTACGTATCGTGCTCAACTATTAGACATGGGCCACAACTTATCTTTCAGTGGGCATATGGGAATAAATGCTACTATGCAAAGAATTTCCATGCACTATTGTTGGCCCGGAATGAATTCTGACATCACCAGATATGTCAAGTCATGCCCTGAATGCCAAAGAGTGACCCCAAGACATAGGACACCCCCTGTCCCGCTTGGTGAGATGCCCCTAACTGGATCTCCTTTCGAGAGAGTTGCCGTAGACATTATCGGACCACTCCCCAGGACGAGGAGGAGGAATCGATACATATTAACATTGGTGGACGTCTGTTCAATGTGGGCAGAAAGTATTCCAATGCCATCAAGTGACTCCAAGCACACTGCTGAAGCCTTACTTGAGATATTTACTCGGATTGGATTTCCCCTCAAAATCCTAACCGACAATGCATCATAGTTTCGCAGTAAACTCATGGAAGAAGTCTTTCGGCTATTTCATGCTCGCCATATCTATTCATCTCCCCATTTGCCTCAAACGAACGGGAGTGTAGAACGGTGGAACGGTACCCTCATCAGTATTCTGAGAAAGTTAGCTCATGAAAAACCAGAGGATTGGGACACATATATTCCTGCTGCATTATTTGCACACCGGGAAGTTCCGCATCACTCTACTGGGATTGCGCCCGCAACACTGTTGTTTGGGAGGCCAATCAAGGGACCCTTGGAAGTATTACTGAGAACATGGACTGATGATCATGCAGATGATACAGTTGTTACTGCATCTGTTTATGTTGCTGAGTTGAAGAAACGTCTACAACATGGTTGGAGACAAGCGAATGTGAATCTACGTCAAGCTCGACGAAGAATGACTCGCAATTTCAACAAGAAAGCAAAAGATAGAGAGCTGACAGTGGGTGAAAAAGTGCTGCTACTACTTCCAACCAGTCAGAACAAGTTGCAAATTGGATGGAAAGGACCATTTGAAGTGACAGAGAAAATATCTCGTACTCACTACAAAATTTCTGTCAAAGGCAAGTTGAAAGTGTTTCACATAAACCTTTTGAAGAAATGGAATGAAAGGTCCGCAACCTCCGAAACTGCACACCTGATGGCTATGGCTGTTGCTACTGAAGTAGAACAAGGAATTACTATGGGAACAGAATGTACACTGCAAGCCAAGGAGACATTTCAGGATGTGGATATCAATCCCAACCTATCTCCAGATCAACAGAAGCAAATTCGAGATCTTATGGCAATGTATGCAGAAATACTTACCGACAAACCAGGTCTTACTAATTTAGTGGAATTTGATATGAAGCTAACAGATGATACACCTGTGCGAGTCAAGACGTACCCAGTTCCTTATGCCAAGCAAAATACTTTGCAGGAAGAGATACAGCAGATGCTCTCATCAGGAATTATATCACAATCTGAATCTCCATACAGTGCTAGTGTGGTGTTGTTGAGAAAACCTAATGGTGAACACAGAATGTGCATCGATTATCGACAGCTCAACGCGATTACTGAATTTCAGGCAGAACCTCTACCCGACCAGAATCAGCTGTTCACTAGTCTCAACACAGCCCAATACTTCACCAGGATTGATCTCAATAAGGGATATTACCAAATTCCTGTGAAACCGGAAGTCAGACCGTGGTTAGCTTTCAGTACTCCTGGAGGACACTACGAGTTCAATGTTCTTCCATTTGGATTAAGTAACGCTCCAAGTGTATTTACACGCATGATGAGAAGATTACTTGACCCATTACATCATCCGGCCATCAGCCACTTCATGGATGATATTTTAGTTGCTACCGAAACATTTGAGGAGCATGTCGAAGCATTGCATCTCTTTTTCAAGCGACTTAAGGAAACAGATGTGACAGCAAGACCCAAGAAGTGTCAAATAGGATTTCAACAATTGGACTTCCTAGGCCATAAGGTATCTCAAGGCTTCATAACACCTCAAGAAGGAAATGTGGAGAAACTTCAGAGAGCACCTCGCCCAAGGACCAAAAAGGATGTTCGATCATTCGTCTCCTTATGTGGATTCTATCAAAGATACATCAAAGACTTCAACACACTGGCTGCACCCTTAACGGATCTTACCAAAAAGGGGAATCCAGTGAAAGTCATATGGTCAGCTGATTGTGAGAAGGCTTTTACAGCTCTCAAACAAGCTTTAACAGCCAAATCGATCCTACATCTACCCAACCTCGACCGCTCATTCGTGCTCCGCATAGATGCGAGTAATATTGGAATAGGGGCCACTTTACTCCAGAGGAAAGGAGATGATCACTCAGAGCTATTCCCTGTAGCCTATGCAAGCAGGAAACTGAATGCTTCTGAACGGAACTACTCGGTGATCGAGCGTGAGTGCCTTGGTCTAATCTGGGCTGTGGAAAAGTTTCAGGCATACCTATATGGTAAACATTTTACAGTGCAATGTGATCACCAACCCTTGATATTTCTGGCATCGTCACGGAATCTGAACGCAAGACTCATGCGATGGTCGTTGCTGTTGCAACCATACTCATTCCAAATCGAATACGTTCCTGGGAAAATGAACGTAGGCGCCGACTTCTTGAGTCGTTGTCCAGTTCCTGATGAACCATCAACTTCGGATGAAGTGGAAAACCAACAAGAGGGATCACAAAAGGAACCGTGTCAGCTGTGAACGACTGAGACGATAGTTCTCCACAGAGATCAATCTGGAGGGGGGCTCTGTCGCATGATTGCGCACTCCGTCTTGTTCACTGCTGCACATCACAATTTCAAAACACACTTCTCACTAAAGGATTTGCACTAGGGAGAATTGGAATGCTAGGAATGTGGCGTCAACATTATTAATAGCTGTGACACCCAATGATGGACAGATCATGTGGTCTAAGCCCGTTCTGTTCATTGGTTAACCTAGAATAATCGCGTCGCCCGCGAAATGTTTTGGGTCCAGCGACGCTAAATTTCAGCACTTGCAGAGCGACCGGCAAAGCATCCAGATGTGGTTTAGGTCTCTGTATGTCCCTCATCCTGATTCAGAAGGAAAGCTTCAGACGAAATTATGCCTGAGTTTGTTTATTTCTGAGTCAGGTGAGGATGACGGTGTTCGCAGAATGTCATGATCCAGAGTTGCAGATCATTGTCCAATAATGTACCATGGGACTGCAAATCATGAGCTGCTCAGTAAGATCTGTTGTCAGGAGTTGATCTGATCAAAAGTCTTCATTGAGCTTTGCTTCCTGGAGAAGTGACATAATCTGATTTGGGAGACTTTCTAAGATCATTTGGATCAATTTTATAATTCACAAGAGACTTGCAAATTACTAATTTAAAGCTGAAGTCTGATAGACAATTTCATACGAAAGAAATGTTATCATAAGTTATTCATTCCAGAAAGTTCTCCGGGATATGTGTAGATTTGTTTATTCCAAATCACTTACAGATTCATAGAAATTTCACAAAAAGAACAGTGTTATAGTGCAGAGACATTGTTAGGTGGTCCAGAGTGGTCTAGTGATGTAATGCCAGAACAACAATAGATCTTTTCAGGAGTTCTAATCTCCATTGTGTTTTTTGGAACCTGATCCTGTAGACTAACATGTCTGTTCATATGTCATAATGCATCACTGGTTACTTCCACAGGTTGTTTTTTTATTTTGATTAATAAACCAAATTAACTGTTCCTGCATTTTTCTGTCAGTCCATTGTGGTGTGACAAAACTGTTCATTATTATCTATGTGTTTAGTTAGTGAAACTACTTCACATAAAGGTAGTATCTGGAACTACAGGTGACTGGGTAAACACTAATAGACAGCTAAATTCTGTTCTATTGAAATCTCCCAGGTTCCAGTTTACTCAGAAAAGGGAACTTTAAATTTTATTAATTCCTGTGACCATTTCACCTAAAAGGGAAAATGATCATAGGTGGGGGACTTCTCGAGCTAACTAAGTTTCTCTTTTCGGGAAGGAAGATTTTGGAGGGAAGAAATTAATTTTCCTGGGGAAACCCCTAGATTTCCAGAGCTATTATGGGACACTTTGGCTTCCAAAGACCCATCCCCTCCAAATGAAATCAGTCCCATCCTCATAGCGATACTTCATTGTGGGGTAAGTCGAGGTGGGTACTGCTTCCAACTCCCAATATGTCACACTCACGACTGACCAAATCAAATGCCTTTGTGAGGTCTATGAAGGCGATAAACAGTGGTTGATTCTGTTCACGGCATTTTTCTTGCATTTGTCGCAATGAGAATATCATATCAATGGTAGACCGGTTCTGTCAAAAGCCACACTGTGATTCGGGGTAGACTTGATTTCCTAGGACTTGAAGTCTGCACAGAACAATTCTGGCAAATACTTTTCCAACAATACACAGAAGTGAGATACCCCTATAGTTGTTGCAGTCGCTCCGATCGCCCTTGTTCTTGTACAGTGTTATGATGCTTGAACCTTTGAAATCCTGTGGGACTTGTCCTTCTCGCCAGCATAGCTCTATTAGCTGGTGGATCTGTAAAGTGAGTGTGTCTTGCCCACTCCTGATAACCTCTATTGGAATCCCATCCTTACCTGGAGCCTTGCCAGATGCAAGTTCATTTATAGCACACTTAACTTCTGTTTTGGTGGGAAGTGTGTCCAGATGGTCAAGAGTTGGTAGAGCCTCTATGGTGTTGAGGGCATCATCCGCTAGTTTGGTCTCACTTTAGTAAAGCTCCAAATAGTGCTCTACCCATCTGTCCATCTGCTGTTTCTTATTAGTTATGATTTCTCCAGTCAAGGTTTTCAATGGTGCACTTCTTTTGATCACTGGACCACAGGCTTTCTTTATTCCTTCATACATGCTTCTTATGTTTCCCTTATCACTTGCGATTTGAATGGACTCACATAACTTGATCCAATAATCATTTGCACACTGCCTGGCAGCCTTTTGCACATCCTTCCTAGCTTGCCTTAGCTCACTCAGAGTGTTACGTGTTGGTCTTTCCTTGTTTCTTATGAGAGCTATCTTCTTCTTATCAATCAAGGGCTGCAGAGTCTCGATGTTTGCTGCAAACCAGTCCTGCCTCTTATGATCCACAGTGCCGTAAACCCCTATGGCAATTTTATAAAGAGTTTCCTTAAGTTGACCCCACTTTTCATTTACAGTACAATTTTCTGGTGTATCAGTGAAAGCGTCTTCAAGTTGCTGTTGAAACTGAAAACACTTTTCAGGATCGTGAGTGTTAATAATATTAATCCTGGGGCTAGATTTGTGTTTAGCTGTGTAGATTCTCTGTGGTCTCAGTCTAACCCTTGCAACAACAAAAGAATGATCCGTATCACAGTCAGCACTGTGGTAACTTCGAGTCAATGATATATGGTTCAGATGTTGTCTCCGTGTGATGATGAAGTCCAGCTGGTGCCAATGGCCGGATCTTGGATGTTTCCATGTGACCTTATGCATCTCTTTTGTTTAAAAAAAGGAGTTTGTAATACATAGGTCATTTCTGGTGCAATGCTCCAGCAGCCTTTGCCCATTTTCATTCATGCGACCGATGTTGTATTTTCCAAGGCACACTGGCCATGAACTCGAGTCCGTGCCCACACGAGCATTGAAATCCCCGAGCATATAAATGTAGTCAGATTTTGGAACTGCCTTGATCACGGAGTCCAACTCCTCATAGAACAAATCCTTCACATCATCAGAGGAAGCGAGTGTCAGTGCATATCCAGTAATAATGGTGGCAAAAACACAAGAGGTTGCCAAGCGCAGAGATAATAGTCTTTCATTTCCTCCTGCTGGAATTTCAATCATTCCCAGTAGCGAATTCTTCACTGCAAAGCCCACATTGTGTTGCCTTTTTTCTGCCTGCCCTCTACCCTTCCAAAAAAGGTGTAATTGTTTTCCCTGAGTGACCCTTCCTCAGCGAGGCGAGTCTCCTGCAGGCCAGCAATATCAATGTTAAGACGATTGAGTTCGGCATAAATCACAGCCGTTTTTCTCACATCGTCAATATGTGCCAATACATAAGCAGATAAATAAACCAGTGAAAGTCATAGCAGTGATATGTGCCAACACATAAGGAGATAAACCAGTGAAAGTCATAGCAGTGACATGTGCCAACACATAAGGAGATAAACCAGTGAAAGTCATAGCAGTGACATGTGCCGACACATAAGGAGATAAACCAGTGAAAGTCATAGCAGTGACATGTGCCAACACATAAGGAGATAAACCAGTGAAAGTCATAGCAGTGACATGTGCCAAAACATAAGGAGATAAACCAGTGAAAGTCATAGCAGTGACATGTGCCAGCACATATGGAGATAAATAAACCTGTGAAAGTCATAGCAGTGACATGTGCCAGCACATATGGAGATAAATAAACCAGTGAAAATCATAGCAGTGACATGTGCCAACACATAAGGAGATAAACCAGTGAAAGTCATAGCAGTGACATGTGCCAGCACATATGGAGATAAATAAACCAGTGAAAGTCATAGCAGTGACATGTGCCAACACATAAGGAAATAAACCAGTGAAAGTCATAGTAGTGACATGTGCCAACACATAAGGAGATAAACCAGTGAAAGTCATAGCAGTGACATGTGCCAACACATAAGGAGATAAACCAGTGAAAGTCATAGCAGTGACATGTGCCAACACATAAGGAGATAAACCAGTGAAAGTCATAGCAGTGACATGTGCCAACACATAAGGAGATAAACCAGTGAAAGTCATAGCAGTGACATGTGCCAACACATAAGGAGATAAACCAGTGAAAGTCATAGCAGTGACATGTGCCAACACATAAGGAGATAAACCAGTGAAAGTCATAGCAGTGACATGTGCCAACACATAAGGAGATAAACCAGTGAAAGTCATAGCAGTGACATGTGCCAGCACATATGGAGATAAATAAACCAGTGAAAGTCATAGCAGTGACATGTGCCAGCACATATGGAGATAAATAAACCAGTGAAAGTCATAGCAGTGACATGTGCCAACACATAAGGAGATAAACCAGTGAAAGTCATAGCAGTGACATGTGCCAACACATAAGGAGATAAACCAGTGAAAGTCAAAGCAGTGACATGTGCCAACACATAAGGAGATAAACCAGTGAAAGTCATAGCAGTGACATGTGCCAGCACATATGGAGATAAATAAACCAGTGAAAGTCATAGCAGTGACATGTGCCAACACATAAGGAGATAAACCAGTGAAAGTCATAGCAGTGACATGTGCCAACACATAAGGAGATAAACCAGTGAAAGTCATAGCAGTGACATGTGCCAACACATAAGGAGATAAACCAGTGAAAGTCATAGCAGTGACATGTGCCAACACATAAGGAGATAAACCAGTGAAAGTCATAGCAGTGACAAGTGCCAACAAATAAGCAGATAAATAAACCAGTGAAAGTCATAGCAGTGACATGTGCCAACACATAAGGAGATAACCAGTGAAAGTCATAGCCACAGACATGTGGCGACACATAAGGAGATAAATAAACCAGTGAAAGTCATAGCAGTGATATGTGCCAACACTTAAGGTGAGAATTAAACCAGTGAAAGTCATAGCAGTGATACGTGCCAACATATATGAGAAGATAAGTAAACCAACTAAGTTCATAATTCTCTGTACATATTGCCTAAGTTCATGATTCTCAGTCCATAATGCCAAAGTTCATTATTCTCAGTTCATATTGCCTAGCGTTCATGATTCTCAATCCATATAGCCTAAACTTCATGATTCTCTGTCAATATTACCTAAAGTGACCGGGTTCCTAGGTTGATCTCGCCTAAAATGGTGTCACAGAATGCTGCATTACCATCCCAGAATGGATGTGGGTCTACAAAGCTGATGGGCCAATCAGAGGAATAAAGATTTAATCATGCTTCCCAACGTCTATCCAGCTATGGCGTAAGATGGCACAAGGAGATGGTCGATACCCAAAGCGATCACAGGTGAGATTTTTCCAGTCGCATATTTAACATGTGAGAAAGACGCCAGGTATAACATTACTGCTTGATAAGACTCCCGGGTTAACATATTGCCAGGGAAACCACAGATTGCCTAAGGGTCTGTCTAGTGACCAAATGTGTGAAGGTTGGATTGAATAGAGATGGCTTACGGTTATAGGTGTGAAGTTTTGGACTGATAATGAAACTATCGAGATAGGCAGACGTGAGACTGATCCACAGCTGGAAATTACAACCACATGAATGTGTGAATTGAAATAAACGCAGAGGGAGAT
>JACEFZ010009724.1:27368-71122 GCA_014155875.1 Cepaea nemoralis | reverse complement strand
GGTTAGACACTCGATAACTCATTTCCTATCTAAGGATAAACATGGTTAGACACTTGATAACTTATTTCCTATCTAAGGATAAACATGGTTAGACACTTGATAACTCATTCCTATCTATGGATAAACATGGTTAGACACATGATAACTTATTTCCTATCTAAGGATAGACAGTCTGAGAATTGCAACCCAGCATTTAGGAAACAGAGTAGGAAGCCACATCACAGACTATAGATTGATGTAATATTTCAGGCTGGCGCTCCCACCATGTGTGAAGCACCTAGCAAAGCTCTGTCAAGATATCACTTCTTACATTACTATCTGAACTAGGCAGCCAGCATAAGGTCGCAATACAGTGGTTGCCATCTCACTGTAGAGTGCCTGGAAATGAGAACTGATCAACTAGCTAAGGAAGGAGCAACAGAAGAGCAACCTGATGTACCTGTTAACACCAAAAGAAAAGAATCATCAAATCAATCACACAGCCACCAACACCAGCAGAAGATGATTATTATTTTATAGACAGACCAGAACAAGCCATTACCCTGAGAACAGGACACAATCGATTACACAACAACATGTACACAAAATTCAAGATTGTCAAATCAGCCATGTACACATCTGGACTGGCGCCGCAAGCAGCAGATCACATACTCAAAGACTGTCCAAAATACGACATATCTAGGCAAACCTTCTGGCCTTGAGAAACAACAGTGGAAGATAAACTTTATGGACCACACAGTGAACTGAAAAGACAGCGAAGCTTATGTAAGAAACAAAATTACAGATATAGACAAACAATTTAAGGCGAACAAAAGAAGAAGAAGAATCTCTCCTTTACCTGGTGCTGTAAGACTAAATAGGAATGGAGAAGAAGAAGAAGGGGAGAAGGAGGATGAGGAAACAAAGCAGAAAATATTTAATGTTTTCTTTCCGTGGGCTGTGAGTACACAGGTAAGACTTAGACATAAATATACAACCACACCCCTCCGCTTGAGTGACTTAGAGGTTAAGACGTCAGAGTGAACATTTAACATTTGAACATGTTAAAAAATTCCTTGACAGTTGGAAATCAAATAGTGCTGGCCAAATAGGCCTCTGCTCAAACTTCATTTCAGAATTATGAAACCTACCCACAAGAATTTCTATATATCTGTATGAATCTGCTATACGTGTTTTTGGATCCCCGCTAGTGCCGTAGAGTTTGTGCAGTACTGAGATTCTCTTTGTGCAGTCTATGGGAGGAGATTGGAAAGGATACTGGAGCACATATGTAGATATTTGTGTGCAAGGAAGACAGCACTTTACCAATATGTAAATATATATAATATCTACTTACTCATGCATCAGCAGTCTGCACAGCCTGCGGGACGTCAGTGCGCTTTTGCTTAAATGATGGTTGGTTAAGGGGCTCAATCCCCTGCACCGGTCATTTGGACTTCAATGTTGACTTCCCCATCAGAAAGCAATGGCAAACTACTGAACATAGCCTTGTCTAGAAGATCAACCTAGGGTTGGGAGTTGATGACAGCGCCCTGCAAACAACACACAACATTTTATACTCATGTATCGAGGTCTAGCATGGGTACCAGAAAATGCTGTAGTAAGTAATGGCGGCCAGCAAGAAACTGACCACATCACCCATAAAATACTGGTTGGTATATACAGGCTAACACAACATCCCCAGTGTGTCACGGGGGAGTAATGTGCTGCTTTACATTTATATTGCTTTATTGTGATATGCAAGGTTAACTGGTTCAGCAGTTGTTGTTGCCTTCCACTTATGCAGTTACATAAATAAACACATGTAGTATTATTTGGTGCTCACAGAAGGAGAAGAAAGAAGTAGAGACTAGAGGACGCACTAGACAACATAAAATTTGAAAGCTACAGTTACCGACCGGGATTCGAACCTGTCACCTCCAAATGGCGACAGCGCCTCGCTGCAGGAACAAGTGTACTTCCACTGATGCCGTTAGGTGTCAGGGGGAGAGGTAATTAAGTTTCAGTGCCTGTGACTAGCGCTTTTCCTCCTATTTCCTCCATGATTCATGAGCAGTATTTTGTTCTAGGATCAAGTAAATTCCCTACCGGTTTGCTAGACCTGTCATAGGTTCCCTACCTACTTAACCCTTTTATTTTTGATACAACCACCACCATGTCACACTCACAGACAGGCACTGAACGAAAAGTAGGTTTGGACAAAACAAAAATGTGTGATGGAAAATGTGAAGTAGGGGTGCGTCACAGTTATGACCTAAAAGTTGTTAATATTTTAGCATTAAAAACAAAATTAAAGCAAGTTGCTAATGGAAAACTACTAAATTTATATTTTAATTGAGACAACATTTTGCAATGAGTACATTTTGGCTATATATAAGCCCATGGCAGATACAGGAAGTCGCTGAAGACAATTAATCATCCCATGGCAGTTAATCATCCCATGGCAGTTAATCATCCCATGGCAGTTAATCAGTTCTGACAACCATGCTAAAGTATACTCTACCTGACATGTTCCAGGCTGTACTATTCCCTGCTCACCTGCCCTGGGCAAAGGTGGAAAACGTTATGAGGTCATCATTTATCCAGATATTGAATCACCCAAGCACATGTATGTGTGCAGGGAGGGGTTACTGCAGAGAGTGGAGGCTTGTCCAGAGACCAGGTTAGTGCCCCTTTCACCTGTTGACTTTGGTCGAAATGTTCCCTTGTGCCTGTGTGTGTCTTTCCTTTTGTTAAGTTTCCCAGTTGTCTGTTGTGTTAATTTATTTTCAGTATCAGCTTTACAGCCGGCTTCCTGGCCCAGAGGTTAGCGACTTTTCTTCGTAATCTCGTATACTCTCGTAAGTAACAGCAGTGGTTCGAATCGCATCGGTAACTTACGGGGTATGTGAGCTGGGCGCTCAGAAAGCAATGGCAAACTACTGAGCATAATCTTGCCAAGAAATCAACAATCAGCTGAAAGATGCTGATGTTGACAGCGATGTCCTGTAAAGGATATGCAAACATTTTTTTTTATCAGCTTTACAACAGTGGTGGAACATAGAAGACCAAAGGTTGCTCATTAGCAATCACCTCCTATTTTCAGTATCAGCTTTACAACAGTGATAGAACAAAGATGATTCCACTGCTGTCATTCCTAGTCTCAGTATCAGCTTTTCAACACTTACAGTGATGGAAAAAAGATGAATAAAGATTGCTCAATAGCAATCATCCCTATTTTCAGCATCAGTTAACTTCTTCATTTGATGCCAGGTTGCTTGTGTCCTGTTTATTAGTAGAGTGGAATCTATTGTCCAAGGTATGCTGGATTGTGTAGTAGTGAAAATGTTGTGGTCATTGCATTGCTCATTGCAACCCAGCATTTAGGAAACAGAGTAGGAAGTCACATCACAGACTATAGATTGATGGAATATTTCAGGCTGGGGATCCCATCATGTGTGAAGCACCTAGCAGAGCTCTGTCAAGATTTCACTTCTTACATTACCATCTGAACTAGGCAGCCAGCATAAGGTCGCAATACAGTGGTTGCCATCTCACTGTAGAGTGCCTGGAAATGAGAACTGATCAACTAGCTAAGGAAGGAGCAACAGAAGAGCAACCTGATGTACCTGTTAACACCAAAAGAAAAGAATCATCTAATCAATCAGACAGCCACCAACACCAGCAGAAGATGATTATTATTTTATAGACAGACCAGAACAAACCATTATCCTGAGAACAGGACACAATCGATTACACAACAACATGTACACAAAATTCAAGATTGTCAAATCAGCCATGTACACATCTGGACTGGCGCCGCAAGCAGCAGATCACATACTCAAAGACTGTCCAAAATACGACATATCTAGGCAAACCTTCTGGCCTAGAGAAACAACAGTGGAAGATAAACTTTATGGACCACACAGTGAACTGAAAAGACAGCGAAGCTTATGTAAGAAACAAAATTACAGATATAGACAAACAATTTAAGGCGAACAAAAGAAGAAGAAGAATCTCTCCTTTACCTGGTGCTGTAAGACTAAATAGGAATGGAGAAGAAGAAGAAGGGGAGAAGGAGGATGAGGAAACAAAGCAGAAAATATTTAATGTTTTCTTTCCGTGGGCTGTGAGTACACAGGTAAGACTTAGACATAAATATACAACCACACCCCTCCGCTTGAGTGACTTAGAGGTTAAGACGTCAGAGTGAACATTTAACATTTGAACATGTTAAAAATTCCTTGACAGTTGGAAATCAAATAGTGCTGGCCAAATAGGCCTCTGCTCAAACTTCATTTCAGAATTATGAAACCTACCCACAAGAATTTCTATATATCTGTATGAATCTGCTATACGTGTTTTTGGATCCCCGCTAGTGCCGTAGAGTTTGTGCAGTACTGAGATTCTCTTTGTGCAGTCTATGGGAGGAGATTGGAAAGGATACTGAAGCACATATGTAGATATTTGTGTGCAAGGAAGACAGCACTTTACCAATATGTAAATATATATAATATCTACTTACTCATGCATCAGCAGTCTGCACAGCCTGCGGGACGTCAGTGCGCTTTTGCTTAAATGATGGTTGGTTAAGGGGCTCAATCCCCTGCACCGGTCATTTGGACTTCAATGTTGACTTCCCCATCAGAAAGCAATGGCAAACTACTGAACATAACCTTGTCTAGAAGATTCAACCTAGGGTTGGGGGTTGATGACAGCACCCTGCAAACAACACGCAACATTTTATACTCATGTATCAAGTTCTAGCATGGGTACCAGAAAATGCTGTGGTAAGTAATGGCGGCCAGCAAGAAACTGACCACATCACCCATAAAATACTGGTTGGTATATACAGGCTAACACAACATCCCCAGTGTGTCACGGGGGAGTAATGTGCTGCTTTACATTTATATTGCTTTATTGTGATATGCAAGGTTAACTGGTTCAGCAGTTGTTGTTGCCTTCCACTTATGCAGTTACATAAATAAACACATGTAGTATTATTTGGTGCTCACAGAAGGAGAAGAAAGAAGTAGAGACTAGAGGACGCACTAGACAACATAAAATTTGAAAGCTACAGTTACCGACCGGGATTCGAACCTGTCACCTCCAAATGGCGACAGCGCCTCGCTGCAGGAACAAGTGTACTTCCACTGATGCCGTTAGGTGTCAGGGGGAGAGGTAATTAAGTTTCAGTGCCTGTGACTAGCGCCTTTCCTCCTATTTCCTCCATGATTCATGAGCAGTATTTTGTTCTAGGATCAAGTAAATTCCCTACCGGTTTGCTAGACCTGTCATAGGTTCCCTACCTACTTAACCCTTTTATTTTTGATACAACCACCACCATGTCACACTCACAGACAGGCACTGAACGAAAAGTAGGTTTGGACAAAACAAAAATGAGTGATGGAAAATGTGAAGTAGGGGTGCGTCACAGTTATGACCTAAAAGTTGTTAATATTTTAGCATTAAAAACAAAATTAAAGCAAGTTGCTAATGGAAAACTACTAAATTTATATTTTAATTGAGACAACATTTTGCAATGAGTACATTTTGGCTATATATAAGCCCATGGCAGATACAGGAAGTCGCTGAAGACAATTAATCATCCCATGGCAGTTAATCATCCCATGGCAGTTAATCATCCCATGGCAGTTAATCAGTTCTGACAACCATGCTAAAGTATACTCTACCTGACATGTTCCAGGCTGTACTATTCCCTGCTCACCTGCCCTGGGCAAAGGTGGAGAACGTTATGAGGTCATCATTTATCCAGATATTGAATCACCCAAGCACATGTATGTGTGCAGGGAGGGGTTACTGCAGAGAGTGGAGGCTTGTCCAGAGACCAGGTTAGTGCCCCTTTCACCTGTTGACTTTGGTCGAAATGTTCCTTGTGCCTGTGTGTGTCTTTCCTTTTGTTAAGTTTCCCAGTTGTCTGTTGTGTTAATTTATTTTCAGTATCAGCTTTACAGCCGGCTTCCTGGCCTAGAGGTTAGCGACTTTTCTTCGTAATCTCGTATACTCTCGTAAGTAACAGCAGTGGTTCGAATCGCATCGGTAACTTACGGGGTATGTGAGCTGGGCGCTCAGAAAGCAATGGCAAACTACTGAGCATAATCTTGCCAAGAAATCAACAATCAGCTGAAAGATGCTGATGTTGACAGCGATGTCCTGTAAAGGATATGCAAACATTTTTTTTTATCAGCTTTACAACAGTGGTGGAACATAGAAGACCAAAGGTTGCTCATTAGCAATCACCTCCTATTTTCAGTATCAGCTTTACAACAGTGATAGAACAAAGATGATTCCACTGCTGTCATTCCTAGTCTTCAGTATCAGCTTTTCAACACTTACAGTGATGGAAAAGAGATGAATAAAGATTGCTCAACAGCAATCATCCTTATTTTCAGCATCAGTTAACTTCTTCATTTGATGCCAGGTTGCTTGTGTCCTGTTTATTAGTAGAGTGGAATCTATTGTCCAAGGTATGCTGGATTGTGTAGTAGTGAAAATGTTGTGGTCATTGCATTGCTCATTGCAACCCAGCATTTAGGAAACAGAGTAGGAAGTCACATCACAGACTATAGATTGATGGAATATTTCAGGCTGGGGATCCCACCATGTGTGAAGCACCTAGCAGAGCTCTGTCAAGATATCACTTCTTACATTACTATCTGAACTAGGCAGCCAGCATAAGGTCGCAATACAGTGGATGCCATCTCACTGAAGAGTGCCTGGAAATGAGAACTGATCAACTAGCTAAGGAAGGAGCAACAGAAGAGCAACCTGATGTACCTGTTAACACCAAAAGAAAAGAATCATCTAATCAATCAGACAGACATCAACACCAGCAGAAGATGATTATTATTTTATGGACAGACCAGAACAAACCATTATCCTGAGAACAAGACACAATCGATTACACAACAACATGTACACAAAATTCAAGATTGTCAAATCAGCCATGTACACATCTGGTCTGGCGCCGCAAGCAGCAGATCACATACTCAAAGACTGTCCAAAATACGACATATCTAGGCAAACCTTCTGGCCTAGAGAAACAACAGTGGAAGATAAACTTTATGGACCACACAGTGAACTGAAAAGACAGCGAAGCTTATGTAAGAAACAAAATTACAGATATAGACAAACAATTTAAGGCGAACAAAAGAAGAAGAAGAATCATCTCCTTTACCTGGTGCTGTAAGACTAAATAGGAAGAAGAAGGAGAAGGAGGATGAGGAAAAGAAGCAGAAAATATTTAATAATTTCTTTCCGTGGGCTGTGAGTACACAGGTAAGACTTAGACATAAATATACAACCACACCCCTCCCCTTGAGTGACTTAGAGGTTAAGACGTCAGAGTGAACATTTAACATTTGAACATGTTAAAAAATTCCTTGACAGTTGGAAATCAAATAGTGCTGGCCAAATAGGCCTCTGCTCAAACTTCATTTCAGAATTATGAAACCTACCCACAAGAATTTCTATATATCTGTATGAATCTGCTATACGTGTTTTTGGATCCCCGCTAGTGCCGTAGAGTTTGTGCAGTACTGAGATTCTCTTTGTGCAGTCTATGGGAGGAGATTGGAAAGGATACTGGAGCACATATGTAGATATTTGTGTGCAAGGAAGACAGCACTTTACCAATATGTAAATATATATAATATCTACTTACTCATGCATCAGCAGTCTGCACAACCTGCGGGACGTCAGTGCGCTTTTGCTTAAATGATGGTTGGTTAAGGGGCTCAATCCCCTGCACCGGTCATTTGGACTTCAGTGTTGACTTCCCGATCAGAAAGCAATGGCAAACTACTGAACATAGCCTTGTCTAGAAGATCAACCTGGGGTTGGGAGTTGATGACAGCGCCCTGCAAACAACACACAACATTTTACACTCATGTATCAAGGTCTAACATAGGTACCAGAAATGCTGAGGTAAGTAATGGCGGCAGGCAAGAAACTGACCACATCACCCATCAAATACTGGTTGGTATATACAGCTATCAGGCTGACACAACATCCCCAGTGTGCCACGGGGGAGTAATGTGCTGCTTTACATTTACATTGCTTTATTGTGATATACAAGGTTAACTGGTTCAGCAGTTGTTGTTGTTGTTGTTGCCTTCCACTTATGCCTTTAGGTGGGGGGGGGGGGGGGGGTAATAAAGTTCCAGCGCCTATGACTAGCGCCTTTCCTCCTATTTCCTCCATGATCATGAGCAGTATTTTGTTCTAGGATCAAGTAAATTCCCTACCGGTTTGCTAGATCTGTCGTTGGTTCCCTACCTACTTAACCCTTTTATTTTTGCTACAACCACCACCATGTCACACTCACAGACAGGCACTGAACGAAAAGTAGGTTTGGACAAAACAAAAATGAGTGATGGAAAATGTGAAGTAGGGGTATGTCACAGTTATGACCTAAAAGTTGTTAATATTTTAGCATTAAAAACAAAATTAAAGCAAGTTGCTAATGGAAAACTACTAAATTTATATTTTAATTGAGACAACATTTTGCAATGAGTACATTTTGGCTATATATAAGCCCATGGCAGATACAGGAAGTCGCTGAAGACAATTAATCATCCCATGGCAGTTAATCATCCCATGGCAGTTAATCATCCCATGGCAGTTAATCATCCCATGGCAGTTAATTAGTTCTGACAACCATGCTAAAGTATACTCTACCTGACATATTCTAGGCTGTACTATTCCCTGCTCACCTGACCTGGGCAAAGGTGGAGAACGTTATGAGGTCATCATTTATCCAGATATTGAATCACCCAAGCACGTGTATGTGTGCAGGGAGGGGTTACTGCAGAGAGTGGAGGCTTGTCCAGAGACCAGGTTAGTGCCCCTTTCACCTGTTGACTTTGCTCGAAATGTTCCCTTGTGTCTGTGTGTGTCTTTCCTTTTGTTAAGTTTCTCAGTTGTCTGTTGTGTTAATTTATTTTCAGTATCAGCTTTACAGCCGGCTTCCTGGCCTAGAGGTTTAGCGACTTTTTCTCCGTAATCTCGTATACTCTCATAAGTAACGTGACGACGGTGGTGAGAATCAGCAGTGGTTCGAATTGCGTCTGTATCTTACGGGGTATGTGAGCCGGCCGCTCAGAAAGCAGTGGCAAACTACTGAGCGTAATCTTGCCAAGAAGTCAACAATCAGCTGAAAGATGCTGATGTTGACAGCGATGTCCTGTAAAGGATATGCAAACATTTTTTTATCAGCTTTACAACAGTGGCAGAACACAGAAGAACAAAGGTTGCTCATTAGCAATCACCTCCTATTTTCATTATCAGCTTTACAACAGTAATAGAACAAAGATGATTCCACTGCTGTCATTCCTAGTCTCAGTATCAGCTTTTCAACAGTTACAGTGATGGAAAAAAAGATGAACAAAGATTGCTCAACAGCAATCATCCCTATTTTCAGCATCAGTTAACTTCTTCATTTGATGCCAGGTTACTTGTGTCCTGTTTATTAGTAGAGTGGAATCTATTGTCCAAGATATGCTGGATTGTGTGGTAGTGAAAAATGTGGTCATTGCATTGCTTGGTAATGAAAAAGCTGTCACCATTGGTAATGAAAAAGCTGTTGTCATTGGTAATGAAATGGCTGTGGTCATTGGTAATGAAAAAGCTGTGGTCATTGGGGAAAGATGTGCTGATGGATACTAAGAAACTAATTTCAACAACTGGTCACAGCTTTGTAGACACAACACTGTGGTCAGTGAAACAAGAGGATGTAGACTGAAAGACTTCAGAATTGCTTGAGGAGGCGATCAATAGCATTACATAACAGAAGATGTTCCTGTGTCAGCAAGTAACCGTTTCACAGGTTCAATATCATGCACCCTCAATATGTGCCAAAGGTGTTGGTATACTTGTGTACTTGTAACACAATGATGTAACAAGACAATATCAAAAGGGTGGAAGATCAGGACTGTTTTTTGTGTGGATAAACTGCATTGTTCGCTTCAGGCTCAAAGGCTTCCAGCTCTAAATACCAGCTTAGGGCTGGTAATTTGTTCAAGATCTGTTGGTTTCATATTATAACATACACCTCATCTGATCTCTCGGGTAGTGCAATTGAATACCTAGCCTGCGTGGATAAGGGCACAAAATAAGTAGTCCCATGTGCAAGTAGCGCTTCTGAGAAACCCTACAGCATTGAAAATTGCAAAGAACTAGACCATAAGCTCACTGCCCTGGTATAATTGTTAGGAAAAGAAATCCTGCTCAAGGATACATAGAACCTGTTATCTTGGATGACATTTGCCTAGTAAAAGTAAACCTAAACACAAATGCATTGGGTGGCATTTCCTCGCACCAGAGTACGGCTTGTACCCTCCCAATTGCGCTTCTCTGCCTGAAGCCATTGGCACAATGTGGGGTGTTGGGTTTGGTGAGTGCCACTTAACATTTGGCGCTAACAGAAAGCAGGTAGAACCGTCTCCTGTCATATTATAGCTCAGTAATATCTGACTAAGACATCTAAGACCAAATCTTAATCATATTATATATCACACTTAGTATACTCTACTGTTTCAATCCAAGTAAACCCACCTGAATTATCCTATGGGATATTTTCACTGACATTGAGTCCCAGTTCCACCCAGCCAAAAATGGGTACCAGAAAATCTCATGGGTAGTAAAGACGTTTGGCATGATGTTGACTACATCCTCCGTTGAATGCTGATTGGTCTAAAAAGACACGTCTAGCACCATGTATTCTCAAGATAACTCATGGTGGGGAAGTGGGGACCTTTACTTGGCTAAGCCAGCCATCTCATAAGGCACTACTCAGTACATTCCGGTAAGGGGGTGAGTTCAGGGCCTGGGCGATACTTAAAGCATGAAGGAGAAACAAGTTAATTGCATATCCTTTGCTGGATGATGTAGTCAACCCCAGCATTGTATGACTGATTTCTTGGCAAGTTTACGTTTAGTAGTTTGCCACTGTTTTCTGAATGACCGACACTCATACCATTGTGTGAAGACTAGTGCAAGGCAGTCTGCTTCCACATTGCTCGCAGCTGGGTTTTGAATGCAGAATTGTGAATTGCGTTCGTAACCCCTTCACCACAACACTATGGAGGAAAAGCCATGCATAATGTTAATCAAATTACTGGAATAATCAGCATGGGAATTCTTTGGTGGCATTTCAAATCGGTGATGGAGCATGTGTAGGAATGTTTCGAATTCAGTGATGTCAATTGTCAAATTCATAATTCAGTAGATTCAAGTGTGTCAGCCCACACGGGTTGCTTGCATGCTTTATAGTCCAGTGTTTCTTCAGCAAGTCCTGTTAGCGAAGTTAGTAGGGAACTTCACTGACAGTGTCATCAGCATGGTTGAATGAGGGTTTGATGTCTAGGCTCATCACCTGCAAAGTGAGTGAAAGATTGGCCACATATTCCTCTGTGCATTCGAGTCTGAAAATGTGATGGCCCTATCACATCACTGACCCATTGGGCACATTTCAAATTCAGTGTTTCTAGTCCTTGTCTTCATTGAAGGTGAAAATAATACACATGTATTTTATTGATGCATTTTCTCTTCTCAGGTATAACATCTACACCTCTGGCTGTTTGACTCCGGAGCAGTATGAGGAAGCTAAGCAGGGATCCGGTGATCTGTTTTACCCACCAGCTTAATCGCCGCGAAGGATACAAGCATAGGAATTGCCAATTCTTTTTTATCCTCCTGGAAAGTTCATACAACTAACTTCTTTATTAGCGTCTGCATATATTTCAATGAGGCTCAGACTTTAATAACTCTGATTTTGCAATTATTGTAATCTGTGTTCTGTTTTTCTCTTCTTCTATTTTAAGGATTTCCGGTGTTGACTTGATGCCAGATTCTCATGAATTGTTTTCTTTGGGAGTGCTCTGTCACCAACATCCAGTGTCAAACTTCCCATGCGTTTCTTTGTTTGCTATCAAGTAAAATGTTCTTGTTAAATTGTTTAATGCTTCAACAACAACAAAAAGCTATAGAAAATCTTAATCATTCAAGGCAAATAAAGTTTATGTGAAGACATGATGCCAAATTCTTATGAATTGTTTTCTTCACAAGAGCATCACATGCAGTGTCAATTCCCATGTCATCGGATGTTATCAACTAACATTTTGGTATTTAATGTTTAAATGAAACAAGCGCAACTGGCCAATCATTAATGATAATTAAAATGTGATTGTAATCAGTGTTTATTGTCACTGTTGGCTGCGATTTCAGAATTTCAACTTTGTTTTTGTTTGTTTGAAATTAAAGTCTGGATATCACATTTTGCATTTGTGGGCTACTGATTGGTGAATTGACTGGAAGATTCATTGAATGATTGATTGGCGAATTGAATGGTGGATCGATTGATGCATTGACTGGTGGATTAATTCATTGATTGAACTGTGAATTGATTGGTGAATTGACTGATGGATTCATTGATTGATGGTTTGATTGATTGGTGAATTGACTGCTGGTTTCATTGATTAATTAGTGAATTGATTGATTGGTGAATTGAATAATTGGTCAGTTGATTGTCTGATAGATAGATTGATTGGTTGGTGGATTTAATAATTGGTGAATTGAATAATTGGTCGATTGATTGTCTGACAGATGTATTGACTCGTGAATTCATTGATTGGCAAATTGAATGGTGGATTAATTGATTGGTGAATTTATTAACTGGTGTATTGATTGACTGATGGATTGATTGGTGGATTCATTGACCTGATCAATGACATAGCATTCAAGTCACACCCACATACGACTGTCTCCCTCAACAGATGGTGGTGGAGTATGTTCTAGTTCAGGGGTCACCAAACTTTTTTCACAGCGGGCCGGACATCTGAAAAAATGACGAGCCCGGGCCGCATTCTCATTCTGTACAATACTTGCGCCGGTCTCCGTGGCGAAGGTTTTACAGATGCGGTTCATAATCCCACATACCCGCGTTCGAAACAGTTGCGCGCGATTTGGCAGCTGACTGCGTTGCGCTGGCTTTTTACCCTGTTGTATGGGTGCCGGTCGTTCAGAAAGCAAAGGCAAACCACTGAACGTAAACTTGCCAAGACATCAACAACAGCAAAAAAAATGCTGGTGTTGACTGCAAACGTCCTGTAAAGGATATGCGACTAAGTTTAACAATACTTGCAAGCCAGAACAAAAGCTCTGGGGAAAAAAAGACGAAAAACTTAAGTTAATCATCATGGGTGAGTGGCGTACAGTGCACAAAAAACAAAGACAGCCAACATATTTATTTACTAAAACAAAAAAATCAGTTCAAAGATATGTGTTAATTGTTGGATTGATTGACTGATTGATTGATTTAGGAATCGACATCACAGCATTTGGGGCATTCCCATAAGTGCTCCGTCCCCATCCTCAGCAGCCAGCGAAAGTACCAGTAGCAATCTGATTATAAGTCCGTCTCGCTTTTCCTTTGAGCGTTGAGCGTCGGCCAGATCCCTTCGTCACTCCTCGTTGTCTCATTCTTGCCAGACAATGGTAATCCATTTGCTCCTCCGAGATGTGCACGTGCTCCCACAAGGCCGCAACCACGTCTGCCTTGTCATGTATCAATACTCCACCAAGTTCTGCAGAGCCAGCCAATCTGTCCGCCTGTTCATTTCCCAGCACACCGGCATGCCCCGGAGAAAAGATCCAGGCGATGCTTGTCACCCGTGACCTCCGAAGCGAAGCAAGCCACTCCGCACGAAGTCTGCCCATCCTCACCCTCGTCAGCATGCTTTCTGAGTCAGTTAGAATCACAATGTGTGTGTCGTATTCTCCATCCAGCGGAGAGCCGCAGTGACTGCCTCCACTTCCATTCTTACCCCGGATGTTGTGGTATCATATGCCAGGCTCTCCTGCCCCAAACATCGACCATTAGCTTTGGCTATGAAACCCCAGCCACTTCTCTCACCTCTTGACACCGAAACATCTGTGTAGATAATCACATCACTCGAGTGAGCATTGTCCTGAATTAGTTGCTGGATTTCCACTTCCGTGGCCCCTGCTGGCCACTCCCTGCACTCCCGGCTTAATGTGATTATAACTCTGCACAAGTTGTCAATTGTTGGAAAGATTATATAACAAACTATTTGTATTTAGAAATATGAAAAGATAAAAGTAGTCCGTAGTAGATACTGTTGTTGCATGTTAAGTTTAGGCCTTCACATACTCTCAGCAATGACATGAGTATGGGTGCCCAGTTTTCTTTCTCGTCGCCTTTACTTAAAAGTCAGTCCTCAGAAAATTCTGAAAGTAGCAATTTAGAAGAATGTTATTTTCCTTTAAAAAAAACTGAAAGCAAAAAACATCGTGCTCCAGGTGGGGATTGAACTCAAAACTCCGTAGGAACTGCAGATGGGGTATAAACTGCTAGCTTTTCACATATTCTAAGTCACGCGCATGAAGCAGGGTGGCCAGGTCGCTTCCTCGTCGCCTTCCAGGCAATTTTCAAGTCGCATCATCTCATCTCATCATGTTCCTCTTATACCTTGCGGTGTCGAGGTGAAGTATAAACATCGGGAGAGTGCCCGCTTATGGGCTTCATGTATCGATATTCCCATGGACTGTTATTCCCTGTGTCCATCATTTACGTGGTCGGCCTCTTCCTCTGCTTCCCTCTGGTCTGTACATCATTGCTTGTTGGGGTATACTATTACTTGGTAACCTACTTGCATGGCCAAACCATTTGACTTGCTGCCTTCTAATAAAAATGCAAGTCGCAATACTAGTTTAATTAGTGGGGTCAGCGTGGTAGAATGGATCAGAACGCTTGCTCTTAGACTCCCGGTGAGCTGATGGTTAAGTAGCGGAGTCTACCCCTATACCGGTCAGTTGGAATAAAATGTTGACTTCTCGTCCTTGACTTGGGGAGAAAATTATAAGTATCTCAAAAGTCGGAGTGGGTTCGGTTCGCCTGATGGCGAGTGACACGGCAAAAATGCAGTCCACAAGGACTTTGTTCGAGTTTAAAAGCGAGCGAACAAAACAGAATAAAAAATATATTATTAATTAAAATAATTTTTTTATAAACCCTGCAAAAACGTCCAGGTGAGGATCGAACTCACAACCTACGCATTTCTTATCCCGTGTTACACACGGGGAAGGTACTGTCTATAAGTAAGGCGCGCTATCCGATTGTGCCACTGGAGCCCTGAAATACAATACGTACTTTTTGAATATGACAAATTCAATCCAATCCAATCTTTGGTACGAATACCCCCTTTCAGCCTTCGAGTTTTCGACGTGGCTATAATTGGGGTATTTATGGTGTAGCTT
Organism: Cepaea nemoralis; assembly: GCA_014155875.1. Lineage (NCBI taxonomy): Eukaryota > Metazoa > Mollusca > Gastropoda > Stylommatophora > Helicidae > Cepaea > Cepaea nemoralis. Next base: position 55,846 of record JACEFZ010009724.1, on the reverse strand, counting down.
GTAGTTTGTCTTTCATACATTGGGCTGCTTGTTGTCAGCTTCTGATGGGTTGATTGTGTTAATTCCATTCTTAGGTTGTTCATGTCTGGCCAGAGTTGCGAACTTGTTGATGCCTGGAGTAATTGTGTACCCACCCCGTCATATGGTGCTGTTCCCTTCAGGGTGCTTTACCAGTTGTCTCTCCTGGTGTTCCTTCTATTTCCCTGTCTTGGGTTGCCTTCGAATCGCCAGTTCGATCTTGGTGGGGAGTGATATCGTCCCATGGCCTCCCTATTCATTCGGTCTTGGTCTGAGTAGCCATATGACAAATGATAATAGCCTGGTATCATTTGGTATTGAATGAAATGTCAACAACATGGGCCAAAGCCTTCGACAGCAGAGAAACAACAAACACTCCGGATGAACGAAGAAGAAGAAGAAGAAGAAGAAGTAGGTGAAGGAGGGGAAGGAGGGGGAAAGGAGAACAAAAAGACTGGGAAGTAGAAGGTGATGAAAACGAAGAAGAAGAGTAGAAGAAGAAGATGATAAAGAAGAAGAACATGAAGAAGCAACAATCACACCGATACAACTACATGAAAAACACTACATGAAAATATGTGTGTGTGTATATATATATATCTATAAAACAGAGTGTATTTTTTTTCCTCGTTTCCATCCTGTTTCAGGATATAGCGGTCAACACCAGCATCTTTCAGCTGTATGTTGATTCCTAGGCTAGATTACGCTCATCAGCACACCACGACTTTCTGAGCGACCGGCTCCATACTCTCATAAGTCACTTTTGCGATTCGAACCACTGCTAATTCTCGTCGCGTCACGTGACGAGAGTATTCGGGGTAGCGGAGAAAGCTGCTAACTCCTCGGCCATGGAGCCGGCAAAACAGAGTGTATGTTTGTGGGTATTTATGTATTGGATGCGTTCGATAACGGTACATCCGATTGAGATGAAATTTTCTACACGTCTTCCTTTCATTCCTGTGCAACCGACTATAATAGTTTCTTAGTGTAAAATCTTCTACTTATTTAATAACATTTACTTTTCCATTTTCATTATATAATGTCTATATAGCAGGGGGACTTCACTCTAGAAAAGTTATTTCAAGGGGCATAACTTTTAATAACATTTCTATATACTTTATAGTCATATTGTTGGACTTACTTGCACTATTGTTAAACTCTTTGTCTATAGTTATTTTCAGGCATATGAGTTATAATAAATAATGATATAATCTTTAAGGCATTTTCAAAGTTTGCATAAAAATAATGCATAATGCATAACATTGTAACCCATCTTTTCTGCTTACAGAACTTATCAACTGTCATGTCGGTGATTAAAAACAGTTTTCATTAAAAATAATGAATGGTGTGTGGAAGGACATTCTTTTAAGTTACTGTGCGCCAGGAGCTGGGCGAAACCACGCCGGGTCAGATAGATAGACAGACAGACAGATAGTCGGGAACGGAAGCTTATTTGACTACTTATATGAATTAAATGACATGCTCCCCACCAGGGACTGGGTGAAGCCGGGCCGGGTCAGACAGACAGACAGATAGACAGACAGTCGGGAACGGGAGAGCTTATATGACTACGTATATGAATTAAATGAGATGCTCCCCACCAGGGACTGGGCGACGCCAGGCCGGGACAGACAGACAGACAGATAGACAGACAAACAGATAGTCGGGAACGGGAGAGGTTATATGACTACGTATATGAATTAAATGAGATGCTCCCCACCAGGGACTGGGTGAAGCCGGGCCGGGTCAGACAGACAGACAGACAGACAGACAGATAGTCGGGAACGGGAGAGCTTATATGACTACTTATATGAATTAAATGAGATGCTCCCCACCAGGGACTGGGTGAAGCCGGGCCGGGTCAGCCAGACAGACAGACAGACAGACAAACAAGCAGACAGACAGACTGATAGATAGATAGATCCCCTCCAGGGCCTGGGCGAAGCCGGGCCGGGTCAGCTAGTATGTATATATGTATATATATATATATATATATATATATATATATATATATATATATATATATATATATATATATATATATATATATATATATATATGCCAGGAAAGAGCAGCACACCTAATGACTAATGAGCGAGAAAGCTCGTTGTTTGATTAGTAGTTGGTTGCTGAGTTTTGATGAATTTACCGGGATATATGAGCGCCCATTGAAGTGCCAGGAGTGTAATGATGGTATTTGCACAGAACTTCGTTTTTGCCGTTCACCCCACCACCACACTATTCCATTGCGAATAATAGTCACTCCGTTCAATCAATATATGTGGCACAAAGTGTTGATCCCACTGTCTGTTGGTAACATCATTTCTTATTCAATCTCGGATAGTTCTTGGATAGCTGTTTGATGCGCTCCTGATGCATCTCATCTCACAGGTGTTGATTTTACGTAAGTGTGATTTAAGATAACGAAGTGTCTTGATTGCGAATAAACGAAGTCTCTATTCGCAACCAAAGGCTAGTCACGTGACATACGTGACGTCATCGGGACATGTGTTTGGCTATATTATACATTTGTGTTAATCTTTCATCGTGGCCCCAGTAGCATGACAGTAAGTATCTCAGCTTGCTGCCGTAGATACCGTGTTCGATTCCCAGCCGGCGAAGTGTTTTTTTTTTTTTTTTTTTTTTTCGTTTTTCAGAAATTAATCAAGTGAAAGCGACAAGATAACTATGTACAAAGACAGTTATTCGGCATTTTGACAAGAATAGCTAACTTATTGGTAATTGATAGTAATTATCCGGTTGACAAAAGCCTGGGTCACTGACATTGAGGTGAGTGACCGGGCATGAGGAAGAATGGAGATGAGAGTGGGAGACAGTAAGGTGAGTGACCTGGCTACGAGGAAAACAATCAACCCTCAGAAATAATGGGGCGGATATGAGGGGAAGGCCCCAAGGGGGATGGGTCGAAAGACAGTTGTGTGTTGTGTGAAGTCAAGAGACTGGAAAGGCAGTGAGAGAAGAGACCGACTGCGGGTCAGGTCGTTTAAGAGAGAGCTCCGTGTTGTGTTGTTCTTCTAGTTGTGAAGACAGGCCTGAACCCAGAGTGGGTTCTGTATTGAGTGTAGGCCTAAACCCAGAGTGGGTTCTATAGTTGAGCAGTGGCTCCAACCCAATGTGTGGGTTGTATTGTGGGAGATCCAGCCGTGGATAGTAGCTGGATTACCTGTCTTGTGGATTGAGATTAGAAGCCGGCCGTGAGAAGGCATTGATGTGTGCTGGTTAAATTGTGAGGAGGATATTTATATTCTATGGATTACGTTATGTTTCTGGATGTATAAACCTGTTCCGTTTGTCCGTCTTATTTCTGTAATAAAGGATTATGTGCGCCAACGGAATCTTGTTTAATGCCTGGTGAATATGCACTGCGGGGGTGAGTTACATTGCAAGACAGATATCTCCATTGACACACCATGAGTATCGTTACCTAGACAACGACCATCACACAATAATATCATGAGCATATCATCGTAAGAACTTCGTGATATTATCATCAAGAAAACGTGTGACATTATGAGGGCTACGTCCGATTAAGAACATTATAGACAGTGTTGTCATTCTGAGATATTTGTGGGCTCCTCGCTGAGAGAGGGTGGGCAGCGGAGTGTGTCCACCGTATAAACACTGAGTTTTTCTCCGTGCGGGAACTGATACAGACAGTTCACGTCAAGTCCACTACAGGTGAATTGGAACCAACCATATCGCTGAAGCGAGAGGGGGTGATAAAGACACGCCATACAGACTAACCGGGAGAGTCCATTACGGTGACAGGTAAATTGGATACCAGGCAGGAGGGCTGAAACTAGCAGACGCGGCAATGAAAGACGAGTGTTGAATCCAGAGTGGCGAGGGCAGCGTGTGTGTGTGTGTAGGACGTCGCTGTCGGTGATAATGACAGGATTGGGAACCAAAGATAATTGACAGGTGTGTGTGTGCTGGAGGCAAGCGCACTGTGTTGTTGCAAGTTGACTGGTCAAGATTATTCGACGCAGTAAATAGGACGGGTGGGTACACCAGCGTCCAGGTACTGGGGAAGTACATGTTTGGAAAACAGAGAAATATTGGCAGTCGCTGATTTGACGGACAGTTGACTGAAGGGGATAGTAACGGTACCCCTACCGCAGCCGGGTGGGGCTGTCAAGTTTGTGTGAAAACTGTTTTACGGAGGAATTTTTCACTGAGAGTGATAAAGAGAAATTAGGTTGACCTTGGAAGGCAAGGCTGTTTGACAGTGGAAAGTTACTGGGAATTTCCACAGGAGATCGGGATAAACAAAGTTGTTTTGAAAGAAAGCCAGACTTGATGTTTCGTCTTTGTTCAAACCTTTGTCATCATTATTCTGTTATGAGCAAACAGTTTTAACTTATCGTCATCGCAACCATGGTTGTATTTCTTTGCCGATAAGGATTTATATACCCAAAATTTAAAGCGCTGAACATTGGCTGCCATTCTCCTTTTCATTTTGGTGAATCTTGTCGGATAACAGAAAGGTGTTGTTTTAATGTTTTTTCTAAGTTTGACAATGGTAGCATAGGGTTGGTGTTAAAATGCTATTTATTATTTGTCGTTTTGCGGACATAGGTGTATTTGGATGTTTCAATATGAGTGATAGTTGATAGAAAGCACACTTGCTTTTTGACATCTGATTTTCATTTCTCTGTCTGTTCTATCAACTTCTGTGATCATTTTTTCTTTTGTGTGTGGTGGGGGGGGGGGGGGGGGGGGGGTTGCATATCCCTCGCAGGACAGTTGCAGTCAACACCGGATGTTTTTCAGCTGCTGTTGATGTACTAGGCAAATTTTGCGTTCAGTAGTTTGTCATTTCTTTCTGAACGACCGGCTCCCACACCAACACGTTATAACACAACGCGACACGGTCTGCGGCACAAATCGGTCGCGGCTGCTTTTCGAACGCCTGCTAAGCGGCTCACAAACCGCGTTAGCAACACTTTGGCCACGATACCTGTGATCATGCTTCCAAGATATTTGAATTATTTAACATGTTTCAGAGATGTGTTGTGTGTTGAACGCGGGTAAACGAGATCTCGAAATGAGTCCGTAAAATCTTCTCCAAGGAGCTGGCCAAGGAAAACAAAACCCAAATAAATTTATGCTAGGGACATAGCATTATTAAAGGGACGTTATTCGAATATAAAAATTATTTTATTCTTTATTAAGGAAACATCACATACGCAATTAATTTATTCAAAATTTAAGATGTTAAATACGAAAAGACAATTTTATTAAGACTAGTCATAAGATGTTAAGAAATACTTTAAGAGTAAATAATAATTTTCCATTATATTTTTAACTTCAAAATTTTCTAATCTACTTTACATTTCGCAATTTAAATTTAAATAGTGCTTCATAACATATCGCTATTAATATTATTTGACCCTGGTTTCTCTTCACAACGTACATAGCTGGAGTATTTTCTCGTCTTCTTCTACGAGAATTCATCAGTATTACTAGTAAGAACAAAATTCCAGCTAGCATGATAATATCTACTACTAACAGTAGCGTATTGACGTCCATGTTTTGTTCTTCCTCCATACCAACTGGAAACCAGCAAAGAAGAATGCTGCATCCAGCCCAAAGACCATTCAGATTTTAGATCTTGCTGTGGCAGTAGGATGTCCGAGCATCACAGAGAGAGCGCCCACGCTTGGTATCACTACACCTGCAGGATCCCTTCTAGGAAAAAGTCTTTCGGTTTGGCCTTAAAACAATTTTGACTCAAACAACTCTCTCCATACTGAACCATCATCGTTCTATAGATTCCTGAAGGTTTCACACCCTCTGACCACAAAAAAGGAACAATGCCATGTTCTTCCACTGTGCAAGTCAATATTCTGTCAGCCATTGAATAAACATCATGATTGAAAAAAAAAAATGTCGTAGCTGGAGTAAGATGGAGTCGTACTTACGGCTACCCAGGCAATGTTTCTGGATTACATATTTGATAAGCACTACTCTCCCATCATTTGGAAACATTATTTTCTTTTGAGGAGGGGGTAATGAAACATGCCTGGGTTCACTAACATTAAGGTGATTGACCTTAGTAGCAATGCTAGTACATAAACAAGTGACCGGGCATGAGAAATAATAGACGAAAGTTGGAGACAGTGAGTTAAGGGGTGTGAAAGGGTTTTCAGCCCGCTAGTGTGGATGGGGAGAGAGACAGTTTAGGCTAGCGAGGGGTGTTGGGTGAAGTTAGGGGACTGAAGGGAGTTGAAGCGGAGATCCCGAGAGGGTCGGATGGACAGTTGAGTTTTGGGGACCCGACAGTGAGGTCGGTGGTCTGAAAAAGGTTGAATAGTGACGGAGTTGGGTGTTTTTCTAGATATAGTGAGTTGATGTTTTGACCCAGAGTGGGTTGGATCGAGTGAGTTCGGACCAAGAGAGTGGCTGATTAATTGTTGTGGTGGATTAGATTAAAAAAAGACCCGAGAGGGTCGGATGGACAGTTGAGTTTTGGGGACCCGACAGTGAGGTCGGCGGTCTGAAAAAGGTTGAATAGTGACGGAGTTGGGTGTTTTTCTAGATATAGTGAGTTGATGTTTAGACCCAGAGTGGGTTGGATCGAGTGAGTTCAGACCAAGAGAGTGGCTGATTAATTGTTGTGGTGGATTAGATTAAAAAAAGGCCTCGAGAGGCAGTGTTATTTGAGTTTTAGATTGTGATGAAGATATTCTGGAAATACTGTTCCTGGATTTATATGTTACGTGTGTCCATGTTCATTCGTCATTAAAAGGAATTGATGTGCAAAAAAAAAATCTTTTTTTTATTGTGCCTGTCGCTTAAGTGTTGCCGGTCCCTGTTATATCTGATGATTCAGGACCAGGTGTAATCTTCCTCATGTCTCGTTATTGACTTAGAGATGTCAATCCCGGCGAAGGAATCTACTGACTATCTCCAGAAATGATAACATGAGTACAGACAGTTTGAAACAAGAAACATAATTATGTTCAACCGTTTCTTATATTACAACAAAAATGGCAGCGGAAATTAAAATAATGAGTATTAACATTCGAGGTATAAGATCCAAAATTCATCATCTTATACCACTCATACACAAATATAAACCTGATTTTATAATCATACAGGAAACTAACGTTGACACCGACGAACACACATCATATATCACAACATGCTTAGGTCTAAGACACTCATGTTTTAGTCTTAGTACTCAACATATCGGATTGGGTACAGACATCGGACAGGTGGCAGATTATAGAGAAGTACAGGGACTGCCAGGGTAGGATAGCTATAGTACAGGTGGGAAATAACATAAATAAATACACAATTGTCAACATACACGCACCGCCTGACTACAGAAATCAGCCGCTCTTCTACCAAACACTGGAAAATTTATTATCACGCTCATATCGGGGTGACAACATCATTTTAGGGGGTGATTTTAATTGCGTACTTTCGGCGTACGACCTTATAAATGGAGATGTAAGAATGCAAATTAGAAACACAAAGGGGGAGGAGGAACATCAATTAGACACATTGCAAACAATTTTAGATATCCAATGGCTAACAGACGCATACAGGCACATGCATCAGCATGGAATAGATACAACACTCACAAACAATGTGTATAACAGAGCAGCGCGATTAGATAGAATTTATGCGCCCATAACACATCATATAACACAAGTCAAGCATTTACAGGAGGCATGGAACTTCACAGACCATAAGGCTGTAGTTGCAACAATAAACATAGTACAAGCAACACCACATCTTAGAAGATCTCCCCATTGGAAACTTAACAGCACACTTTTACAAAATTAGGACTATGTAACAAAACTGATCCGCACATACACAAGCGATATACCAGACGGTAATGAGCGAGAACTCTGGGAAACACTTAAACAAACTATACGAGAGAGAACACAAACACTAGCAGCAGTAATACACAAGCAAAAACTATAACAACAAAAAGTATTGGAAAATGCAATTAAGCTCTTACTACAGACAGACAAAAATTCACCACACATCATAGCATTACAGGAAGAATTAGATCTCCACAGACATCGATTTCAGGGGGCTTTACTGCGAACAAAGTTACAAACTATATATAACACGAGAGATACTGAGTAAACAATACCTAGCTTTAAAAAAAACATACAGCGCAGCGGACAGATAGGCCAGATAATTGACAGGGAAGGAAATATACAAGTCGAGCCACAACCAATAGCCTTAGCCTTTGAAGATTATTACAAGAACCTTTACACAGAGGAAAACACACAGGCGCACGTGCAAGAAAACTTTATGAAATTCACAAAAGAACTCACAGAGGAACAGAAACTAACACTAGATACTGAATTAACACTAACAGATATAACACAAGCGGTTCACGGAATGCAGAAGGGCAAATCTCCTGGCCCTGAAGGTATTACCGCTGAATTCTATCAGTTTTTCTTTCCTCTCCTAGGTCCATTTTTACTATCAGTATTCTCTGAATCTTTCCACAAACATGAACTCCCATCTAGTTTCTACACGTCTTACATCACTCTTATTCCGAAGGAAAACACCGACAAGACACTTTTAAAGAGCTACAGACCGATCTCGCTTTTAAATGTAGACTACAAGATTTTAACAAAGGCTTTGACGAATAAATTGAAACCAGTAATGGCATCTCTCATTCATGAAGACCATCAATGTAGTTTTAAACACCGGAATATCCAGCAACACACACACTTCATAAGGGACATCATCAACTACACACATCTGAAAAACTGTCAGTCCTCAATTCTCTCTTTAGATCAAGCAAAAGCATTCGACAGAATATCCTAATCATACCTCCCAAAATTCTCTCACACTGCAACGTGGGAAATTATTTTCGGACATGGGTCAAACTTTTATATTTGAAACCGGAAAGTCGGATTCTATTGAACCATACCCTAACCAATTCTATCAGGTTGACTAGGTCAGTGAGACAGGGATGTCCCTTGTCCCCATTACTATACGTTGTCGCTCTAGAGCCACTTCTAGAAAAGATACGACAGGACGACAATGTCAGGGGTACGTTCATACCAGGGAAGGGTGAACAAAAGCTGCGTGCTTATACGGACGATACCATTTTCATTCCGACAACTGAAAAATCTGTAGGGATCATGTTGGAAACGTTCTCGTTTTATTTTTGGCAAAGGGAATGGGGTAAAATTAATCGTCCAAACATCTACTATAGTGGGCTTGGGCAAATGGAAAAATAAGGCGGATTTTCCATTTGACTTAACATCAAACAAACTTATAAAAGTGTACGGAATAGTCTTCCCATGTCAACCAAATCAGACACACAAAGACACATGGCAAAATCTAGAGAAGAAAATAACAGATATGTTACAGAGGTACAAATACAAAACAACTACCATATTTGGTAGAAGTACTATTGTTAATACATATATAATTCAAAAAACAAAAACAAAAACTATATCTGTGCACAGTCCTAGATCTCTTACGTCAGACTGTCACAAACATAAACAAAGATATTAGATGCTTTGTGTTTGGCAGCACCATCTACAGTATCACACATACTACACTCATGCAAGACAAAAAAGATGGAGGTATCGCCATCCAAGACATAACAACCAAAATACAAGCACTTAGGATCAAACACATAAGCGAAATCCTACAACACCCAGAAAAACACCCTTTAGCACACTATTACATTGGAATTAGGCTATTTTATTTAAAACCTGTTAGGTATACATCCTCACATTACTTTGGCACTCTCCCAACATTTTACAAAACATGTATTTCAGCCATTAAAGGACACGAAAAATTACTACACAAGAAAACACATACAATATACAAGCATTTAGTTAAACTACAAGCAACTCCAGTACACCTCAGAATTAAAAGAGGACATAGATATTTCATAAAAGATTATACCGAAACTTTCTCTAATATTCACAACAAGCAGGTTACCCCAAAAGCAAAGAAATTACATATAAGCTTGTTTACAGCATGACCCCAGCAACAGATAGAACAGCAAAAATTACTAAACAAATACTACAGTGTCAGCTTTGTAGACGGAACGTCCAAGAATCAGAAGAGCTGATCTGTCATCTATTACGAATGCAACACAATCATGCCAACAATAAATCTCCTACAAAACATCCTAAACACTCAAACGAAACAAAGAACAGATGTTTACAAAGCAATCATGATAAATTCCATTTCTAAATCCACACAAGACATCCACACTAAGCTACTTGTTCTTTTGGCAGATTACAGAAATCGTATATGGACATTAAGAAACAAAGCATTACACAATTACAGAACAATCAACAAAGAAATTTTCCAACAACTTTATCAACAAAAAGTCTCAAACATTCTAACTTAGCCCCACAATCGCAAATCCCGTAAGAGTTTTGCCAGAAGACAGCACACATTACAGAAGAAGCAAATAACTGTTTTAAACAAAGGATACCACAACTGTAAATGTGTTTATTGACGGTATTAATAATCTTAAAATTATTATTATTATTATTATTATTATTATTAATACGTTTATTACTACTGCTATAATTATTATTAATTTTCCCATTATTATATTTAAATGTGCTACATGAAATATACTGTGGATGTGTGCCTGTGTCGTGGGCAGTAACATGTGTATGCGTCTGGGTGTGGATGCAGGTGTGTGTATGTGTGTGGATGCAGGTGTGTGTATGTGTGTGGTCATGTATTTGCACGCGCATGTGTGCGAGTGTGTGTGTGTGTGTGTGTGTGTGTGTGTGTGCGTGTGTATCAGCCTTTAAACCAAGACGATATCTCAAGTATTAAAATGATGTTGTATGGTAATGATATTTTTGAAAAAAAAATATATGCACTACAATGTATAAACACATTAAATAAGCCCTTTAAGTACCCTACGCTAAAGTGGCTTGTAGTGGTCAGATTTGAAGTCCTTCACATTGTATCTGAAACCCAGTCACTATCACAGCTTTGAACCAATTACCTCCCTGGGGACAGGCCATGGACTCTAATTGCTAGTTATAAATCCCTGATTCTTGTCCCCCAAACAAAAGGGGTCATGGACATTTACAGGACACTAGAGCGTCACCCTATAATTTTACATCAGGCCAACAACACCAACAATGTGAACCTTCACCTCCGTAGCTAAATGACCCAGAAATTACACAGAAGCCACATTTTAATGGGAATGATAATTTATAGTTCATTGCCCAAGCTAACGGCTTTCAATGTACTGCTGTCTCCAGAAAGCATGAGATAGATCAAGATAACATGTGTGTGTGTGTGTGAGAGAGAGAGAGAGGAGAGAGAGAGAGAGAGAGAGAGAGAGAGAGAGAGAGAGAGAGAGAGAGAGAGAGAGAAGAGGGAGAGATGGACAGGTGTTACACACATCCCACTTGTGTAAGTGGAAATGAATCATATGCAAGGCATGTGTGTTTACATGCACAATGCCATAAATGTTATATTATCATAACTATATATATATATATATATATATATATATATATATATATATATATATATATTTGTTTTATTCACACATGTGACACCTAACACTAACAAACGGCAACGCTCTGTAATATACACAAACAAAAGGAACACACATTACACCTTGTAAATATACATTGCTTTGTATGTAATAAACGTTTTTAAAAAAAGCAAGAGACGTATCCAAAACATTAAGTTGACGCGCGTGTGCATAACAAAGGCATTTTTGTTAAGATAGGCAAACTATTAAGTTAAGGTGAAAAAGTTGCAAAATTTGTAATTTAAATGTTTTAAGCAAATGATTGTCTCAACGCATACGAAAATCTGGAGGTGAAAAAGATTATTAGCTTACATTTTACATGTTTGAATCAAATGAAAGTCTTAATACAACAAAAAATGCAATTGAACAACAACAACAACAACAACAAATGCTTATGTTTTAAGCTTTCCTTGCTTTCATATCTTTTAATTACTTCTATATATACACTGGATTTAGTTAATCGTAGTATTCATGTTATGAATAGAAACACTGATCTAATAGTTATGATTTTTTATGTTATGATTTGGAAAAAAAATTACCATTAATAAAGATATGATTACCACCCCCAAAAAAAATCTTTTATTTATTGTGCCTGTCGCTTAAGTATTACCAGTCCCTGTTATATCTGATGATCCAGGACCAGGTGTAACTGTACTGAGGTCAAGGGGAAAATATGACCCTGAACTCGACGAAGAGCTGCCAGATGGTGGAAGCCATGAAGACGCTGTTTCATAGCTTTCCTGTCTCCTCCTCCTCTGTTTCTTTTCTCCCGTCTTCAATGTCTTGGTCTTGCCGACCTTCTTGGCCCATCTGATGATGACTTTTGGTGGCATAACGTCGTCTTCTAATCGTATACTAATGTTAGTTAAGACGACTAAAGTTTCTCGATTAAAAATGGAACACGATGATCAAGGAGAAAAAAGTTAACATTAAAAGCTCATTAGTCTATGAGCCCCGACATCCATCACTATAATCTTGTAGCACTGTTATATGAATAAAAAATGTTTTGCATATCCTTTACAGGACATCGCTGTCAACATCATCATCTTTCAGCTGTATGTTGATTTCTTGGCAAGATTACGCTAAGTAGTTTGCCATTGCTTTCTGAGAGGCCGACTCAGTTATCCCGCAAGTCACCAGCGGGGATCGAATCGCTCCCATATCTCGCCCCACTACGAGACTCTGCGTGATAAACGGGATTACGGAGAAAGTGTTGTAACCCCTCGGCCAGAGAGACCGGCCGTTATATGAATAGACGTTAATAAAAGATGCTAAAGCAACACCCGCACTAATCATGAGTGCCATAAGTGGTCCAGGAGGTGTACCTTTTTGGGGAGTCGTCGACCTGCATAGGTTCGAGGTTCCCACTAGGTGGTACTTCCACCTGTCAGCAGAGGCTCAGAAAGCCGTGTATGAAAAGTTACACGGCAAAAAGTTTTCTCTACCAAACCTTGGAATAGACATATCACTAGAGCACCTGGAGAAAGAAAGAGACAGGCTGACCATCCACTGGCTGCCTGTCACAATTGCTCCACAAGGAGTTAAAATACTGGTGCACATTATTATAGGAGACGACAAGGCTGGGGTGTTTAGGATAAAGAATGGGACTGACAAGTGAGAAGCGCTTTGCAATCCAAAAAATAGGAAGTCCCCCATTATATACGGATCTACACTCCTGGAATTAAGAACAATAATCACAGAGTGTTGATCACGATGCCTGGAAGAAAGACCAATTGTCCAGCGTGTGGCAAATACAACCACTGGGCAAATAAATGTCCTAATCGACGACAGACGAAGACACCAACAGCAGCAGCAGCAGCAGCAGTCGGTGTACAAAGCCAAGAAGATTTCCCACCACTCGAAAGAGAAACTCCTCCACAGGGAAAGATTGAACTGACACAAACTTTCAATAGTCAAATCAACATACAAGAAGACAGGAACACACAAGAAAATAAAACACGAGAAAACAATCCAAAGAATGAAGACTGACGGTAATCAAATCGTCAGCAAACCAATAAAGAGAAAATGGGCTAATAAAAGACTACTGCAGTCAAAATATAGCTATGACACAGAAACAGACGACTTATCACTGTCAAAGAAAGAAAAAGTCATAGCCAATATCGGCAAGACAAAGGAAACTGAACAAGAACAACAAGAAGAGACACAAGTACAAGACGAAGATGAAACATACAGCATATCAGACACTCTCTTTGTAGACACCGACACAAGTGATAAGAACAAGGATCAAGATGATCCTCTCACACAAACTTTTCCTACTAAAGACTTGCTCGCCTGGATGTACCCATCGTGGATAACAACTCTGCATGTGAATCAATATAGTCATAGTTATATATCTTATTTATTTGTTTTTACTTAAATTACAACGACTAGTGATATAATTATTACCTTAAACATTTGTGGTATATGTACAAAATTACAACACATTATCGCACTAATAAACAAACACAAACCTGATTTTATACTACTACAAGAAACAAATGCATGTTCAAAAACGTTCGCAAAAAATATCACCACACAGCAAGGCCTCAAACATTCATGTTTTAGTTTAGGCATCCACAAAATTGGGTCAGGAACAGCTATTCTGCAGACATCAGACAGGTGGGATATAATTAGAACACACACGGATAACCAGGGACGAATCTCCATAATACAGGTAGAAAACACTATACATGAATACAGCATAGTGAGCATACATGCACCACCAAATTACAATCATCAACCACATTTTTAACAAACATTAGACACCCTACTTATACAACATATAGAGGGCAAAATGTTATCCTTGCAGGGGATTTCAAATTTTGTACTCTCAGATTTGATTATCGTAAGGGGAGGCAAAGCAGGAATCAAAACAAAATTAAGGAGAAGTGACAGGAATGGAATACATCAACTGGATATACTACAGAATACCTTCGACACACACAATTTAGTAGACGCTTTCAGATACAGACACCCTAATAACATTGCAACAACACACACAAATAGGGCTTACAATAGATCAGCCAGACTAGACAAAATATACACACCTTCAACACACCATATAATACACACAAAATATATACAAGAAACATTACAATACACAGATCGCAAAGCAGTACTAGCACATATCACTACAGACATTACAAATGCAAGGCCATCAAAACGATTACCACATTGGGAATTCAACAACACACTACTCCAAAACACGGGTTATGTACAACACACGACACACCTTGTTCTAACTTACGCTAAAAGTGCACCCACCGACAACATAAAACACATTTGGGATCTACTAAAGAATACAATACGTTATAGAACACAACAATTAGCATCCATCATACACAAAGACAGACTACAACAAGAACATATCATACAAACAGCAATACAACTCACAAAACAGACTGACAGGAATGCACTACACTTACACACACTAGAATCACAATTAAAACAACACAAGCAACACAAATTCCGTGGTGCACTCCTTCGAACTAAACTTACTACCATATCAGAAGAAAATTCCAGCAAACAACTCCTGGCAGTAGAACAAAACATTCAACGTAACAAACAAATAGGAGCGATAATAGACATGCAAGGAAACACACAAACAGAGGCAATACATATACTAGAAACATTCCAACAGTACTACACTGGCCTATATACAGCAGAACCAGCCAACACACAATCATAAAATAGGTTCTTACAATACACAAATAAACTGTCTGACACAGATAGAGACACACTAGACACAGAGCTTCCATTAACAGACATAACACATGCACTCAATAAAATGCAAAAAGACAAATCGCCAGGACCAGATGGACTCACTGTAGAATTATACCAACACTTCTTTTCTATCCTAGGCAATTTCCTTCTAAACATCTACCAAGAAGCTTTTCACAAGTAAGAACTACCAAACACTTGCAACATGTCATATGTAACACTCATACCTAAAGACAACACAGACAAATCACAGCTGAAAAACTATAGACCCATCTCATTATTAAACACAGACTACAAAATTCTAGCAATTCACTTGCAAACAAAATAACAAATTTCATGCCATCACTCATACACCCAGACCAACAGTGCAGAATTCAACATAGAAACATACACCAACATACACACTTCATTAAAGATGTCATTACATACACCCACCAGAAAGACTGTCAATCCTCCCTTTTATCCTTTGACCAGTAGAAGGCCTTTAACATAATTTCACACTCATACTTATACAAAACACTAGCACACTGCAACATAGGACAGTGCTATAGACAGTGGATAGAAATATTGTATAAAAATCCTGAAAGTAAGGTACTAGTGAATCACTCACTCACTGGCAGTTTCAGGATCACAAGATCTGTCAGACAAGGGTGTCCACTATCACCAGTCCTATATTTACTCACACTAGAACTACTCTTAGAAGCAATTAGACAGGACACTAACATTAAAGGTACATTTATACAAGAGTCTGGGGAGCGGAAATTAATTACTTTTGCAGATGACACCGCTTTCTTCCCTACATTCCGTCCAGCATAACGAACAAACTTCACACCTTCAGAAAATTTGGTGAAGGAAGTGGGGCCAAAATAAACAAACAGAAGTCTAAAATAATGGGTTTTGGTAAGTGAAAGAATAAAGCAGATCCCCCCGGATATAACAGTCACAGATAACATGAAAATATATGTGATCACATTTCCACTCAATCCCAGAAAAACACATACAGAAACATGGCAATCACTGACAAAACAAATTATAGACATACTACACCGGTACAAATACAAGACAACTTGTAAACATCTTCATCATTCCTAAAATAATATATTTAGCTACAGTAATAAACACCCCCCCCCCCCTTAAAAAAAAAAAAAACAGACAATCACAGACATAAACAAACACATCAGACGTTTCATCTTCAGCACCACAGTTCACAGTATACAACACAAAACATTAATTCAAGATAAGAAACAAGGAGGACTGGCTTTTCAGAACCTACACACAAAAATACAAGCATTAAGAATCAACCACATAGGACGCATCATCAATCATCCAGATCAACACTCGCTAGCATTATACTATATTGCAATTAGATTACCCAGGCTTAAGAAAATAGACAAAACAACACCGCACTATTACGGCAAACTACCTCAATTCTACGGAACATGTATGCAAGCAATACAAGGCAATGAACATTTAACTCAACAGACAGCCAAGCAGATATACACATATTTAGTGAAACAACAAGCCTCACCACTACATCTGAGAATCAAAAGAGGATACAAATATTATATTAAAGACTATAGCTGTACCTTCACTAACTTACACAACAAACATACCACATCGAAATCCAAGGAAGTAACATACAGGCTAATTTATAATATGACCCCTACAACCGAAAGAGCAGCACTGACATGGAAGCAAATAGCACCATGCCAATTATGCAGACACAACATTCAGCAAGCAGAGTAACATATATTTTATTTATGCCCAACAATCACAGCAACTAAGACCGCATTACAACAGCTAGTACACATACACACACACACACACACACACACACACACACACACACACACACACACACACACACACACAAGAAAACTGACATATACAAAGCAATCTTCCTAAACACAATACCTACAACCACAAGCTGTAATCTATTGTGTCATGTTCTGAAGCGTAGAATAATGACCTGTTCTGGCCTGTCCTTAACGTGGTAGTCGTCTTGAGTGGGTTTTGGTGGCCTTCTGGCTGATTTGATTATTCTTTTCTTTTGGTGGTATTTAATGGGTCCATCCGGCTGTTCTTCTTTTGCTCCTTCCTTAGCCAATTGATCAGCTCTGTCGTTTACGGGTACTCCACAGTGGGATGGTATCCACTGTATGGTGACCTTATGCTGACTGCTAATTTCAGAAAGTAGTGTCCTTAGAACTGGCAACTTCCCAGACAGGAGCGTCTCTAGTACTGATTTTGCTTCTGTCAATAGCACCACAGGATGTGTACCATGGATGGTATTTAGTAATTTCTCTGTTGCTATCTTGAGTGCCTCAATTTCAGCATCGGAGTTATGGCAGTACTTTCCTGTTGAAACTCTGGCCGTGTCCCTATTATTATTTGGGTATTCAATATACACTCCCACTCCTCTATTTCGAATAGCATTTTGTGCTGACCCATCTGTGTAGACTCGGATCCAGAGGTCCTGTGCGTATTCGTCATTAAAGAAGCTAGGGGTGGCTGTTCTGCGCTGTACACTGTTCTGTTCTTCCTTTTCAAATATTCCTCTCACTTTTGTCTGGATTTGTAGTGATAGTCTATGTTCATCTTCCCATGGAGTTCGCTCTGGAATAGTTGTCGGGGGATACAACCGGTGCCGGTGGTCGTAACTTTCTTCTAATACCACCACTTGATTGGGTAGCATGATCGATAGTTCTGTGCAGTACGCCCTAAGGGCTGTCAAATTGGCCCTATCGTTTTGTTTGATATCCGCTTCCTCTGCTACTATGTGAGCAGTAGTGTGATTCTGTGCTTTAGGGGTATGGGTGTCTATGGGTGTCGTCCTCTTTCGTGATGCTACTGTGGGTGCCTGGTGATGTGTTCGTATATTCTGTTGTACACTATCCTTCCTATTATACAGATTGTCACATAACTGACAGGCATATAGTTCATCATTATGGCTGTGAATGGTCCCACAGTTGCGGGTGGGATGTTGAAACAACGTGAACTTTTTCCAGCAAGTGGCACACTGGTGATGGTAGTCTGCTACTGGAGTAGACAGTACACTACGAGGATGCTGAATGTATACATGGTGCGCTTTCCTCTGGCTTGATGATGGCGTCCCTGATGCTATCGTAGAGGCAGTTGTGGTAATTGCTTCTAGTGTAGATGTATTCATAGGTGCCTGATGCTGTGTTCGTATGTCTCGTTGTAGATTGTCTTTTCTGTTGAAATGTTTCCATAGATATGACATAAGTGTACTTGATCCTGATGGATGTGGATGGTCGGAATGTGGCGATTGAACTTGTACTTATAACAAAACGATTTTTCGCACACTGAACACACGAAAGCAGATTTGCAAGTACTGGCCATATTGATAGACCAAAACGTGCTGCTAATATTGCTTGTATATGAATAATTCACACAACTGTGTTGTTCTGTACTGTTGAGTTTTACAAAGCACTGGCGAAAGTTCGCACTATTACTTTTTTTTACAACCGCAAAAAGTTCTGATGTATACACAAGCAATGCGAGGACTGAACCCCTGTAAGCAATGCGAGGACTGGATCTCTATACACAAGAAATGCGAGGACTGACTCTCAATAAGCACTGGTCTCAATAAAACAATATATGTTTCACTGTTTATCAAAGATCAGATGCCGACATCACCAAGAACAGTTGTAAATGGTTATCACTTTATCCATCACCTGAACAACGCTAAGCGAGCACTGTTGTATTAGTACTATTTTTCACACCAGCCTGTTTCATAAATAACTCTGTGGCGAAGGTTGTCGGTTAGCCAAGTCAGCTCGTGAACATTGGTGAAATATTTTCTGTAACACGAACGGCTGGCACAGAGTAGCTGCTCACAAGATACACAGTCTATTTTATACATAGTCTACGTTGTGCACACGATACTACAGGGCTGACATGGCGTTTTGTAGATAACGCCATTCGTTTTTTCTCACACAGCCGCCAGCCCGACCCAGTGCGACCAATGAATCCCTTCTCCACGCCACCGTCCGCCCTCTTATTGACTTTTGCATATGGCGCCGATGAAGTATGCCAGGAACCCGCCAACCAAAGATACTGGTAGTAGTATTAATGGTAGAAAGTTTTCTGGGACATCCGCACCCATTAATACAACACGGTGAACGTTGTGCTGTTCGCAGTCTCTGCATCTTTGTTTATATTTGTTCTTGTCTGTATGTGTGTTCTTGTCTGCTCTTGTGATGTCTATGTTAAAGTGTGTATGTATAAGTGGTTGTGTCTTTCTTGTCTGTATGTGTGTTTGTGTATTTGTCACTGTTCATGTCTGTATGTACAAGTGTGTGTTTTTTGTGTTTATGCGTGTCTTTGTTCTTGTGATGTCTCTGGTCGATTGTGCATTTGTGTGTCTGTACGTGTGTATTCAAGTGTGTATTTGGTCTTGTCTGTGTGATTGTGTGTATTTGTCACTGTTCATGTCTGTACGTGTGTCTTTCTTGTGATTGTTTCTATTTGTGTGTGTGTGTGTGTGTGTTTGTGTGTTATGGATCTTTCTTCTTGTTTGTACGTACAAGTAAATGTGTCTTTGTTCTTGTGATGTGTGTGTGTGTGTGTGTGTGTGTGTGTGTGTGTGTGTGTGTGTGTGTGTGTGCGTGTGCGTGTGACTTTTACATATTCCGATAAAGAGACTTGTATCTCTACCAATGAAACAGTGACAATTGCTGTCGCTACAACTAATATTACTACTATTAATAAACCTACTACTGCTTCCTCGTCACTTACCCATCACGGTTTCACTACACGTACTTTCCATTACAATTTAAGTGGTCACTAGACTACTTCACCACTACTTGACCTCTACTTGACCACTGCTTGACCGCTACTTGACCACTACTTGACCACCCCTTGATCATCACCATATAACTACACCTACTTTCCCCGATAATTTCCTCAATTGACCACTACTTCACCACTACTTGACCACTATTTGATCACCTCTTGTTCATCACCATATCACTACACCTACTTTCCCTGATAATTTAAGTGGCCACTTGACCACTTGACCATTACTTGACCACTATTTAACAACTACTTGACCAAGTCAGCTATCACTTTACCCACAACCAATAGTTGTCCTAACATCAGTTCGTATCCCAGACTCTCAAACCGCAACCAACGCAACCACTAACCTAAACAACATTGCACTTGACCATTAATACCTGCTCCCCACCCCTTAGCACCAAATGATACTACATCATACCCATTATCTTTACCTTTTAAGTTTTCATTATACGTATGATAAATAAGCCACTCTACAGACCAGCAATAACCACCCCTTATAAACTAATTTCACTATACCAATTATTACTATCTTCCATATTCCTACTTATGTACAGTTCAAACTATTTTAACACAACCATAATTTTTTTACAACCCCGGTTACTTTTTTTTTCATACCCCTTCACGTCTCCACACTCGCTCACAGATTTTTCACACACTCCTTACAACTGAATGACTTTTCCACCCCTTCGTGTCTTTACCTCACAGCTCACACCAACTACATTTTTCTACCTGCCAGACACACGCCCGAGATTTTTCTCTCACACTTCCAAAAAAAATTTACCGCGTTTTCCAAAATATTTTTCATCCCGGACTAGTCCTTGGAAAGTTCTCGACGAGTCCTCTGCGGACACAGCCGCAGTCCTCAGCCACAACTCAAGTGCATCCTGACCCTAATACACTACTAACTGCCAACGGTTTGATAATTGAAATTCTTCCACACCCACCATATTCTTAAAATTTGGCTCCATCAGACATTTTTTCTTTCCCCAAATCTTAAAATAAAAAAAAAATAAAAACAGCTGAAAGTAAATCGTTTTGACAGTGACGAAGATGTCATAATGGCTTGTGATAACTGGTTTAGTTCGAAAAATAGGTTGTTTTATTCTGAAGGTCTTTAAAAGTCACGCAGAGATGGCAGAAATGCATAAATTCAGGTGGTGGCTACATTGAGAAGGAATAAGCACTGTGCCAAATTTCAGTTTTCTCCGCCTATTTCTTCATGGTCAGGCTACAGACGTACGAGAAGCCCCTTGTGTGTGTGTGTGTGTGTGTGTGTGTGTGTGCGTGCGTGCGTGCGTGCGTGTGTGTGTGTGTGTGTGTGCGTGCGTGTGTGTGTGTGTCTGTGTGTGTTTTTTTATTTTTAGAAAAGCTCGTTATTTGATTGGTAGTTGGTCGCTGAGTTTCGATGGATTTACCAATATATCTGAGCACCCATTGAAGTGCCAGGAATGAAATGATTTTAAATGCACAGAACTTCGTCTTTGTCATTCACCCCACCACCACCGCCGCCACCACCACCACCCACCACCACCACCACCGTCACCACCACCACCACCACTACCACCACCACCACCGTCACCATCACCACCACCACTACCACCACCACCGTCGCCACCACCACCACCACCACCACAACCACCACCACTTTCTACGCTTTCTTCCTCATCTCCCCAATCCATCTCTTGCTCTCGTAGCAGATTATCTTCGATGTTGGGGCATTGCTGGTAGATGATGGTGGTTCGTTCTAACGAGATGGTCAAACTCAACCCATTTGATCTTCTGTCTTTCAATATATGTGGCACAAAGTGTTGATCTCACTGTCTGTCGGTAACATCATTTCTTATTCAATCTCGGATAGTTCTTGGATAGTTGGTTGATGCGCTCCTGATGCATCTCATCTCACAGGTGTTGATTTTACGTAAGTGTGATTTAGGATAACGAAGTGTCTTGGTTGCGAATAAACGAAGTCTCTATTCGCAACCAAAGGCTAGTTACGTGACGTCATCGGAACATGTGTTTGACTATATTATACATTTGTGTTAATCTTTCATCGTGGCCCCAGTAGCATGACGGTAAGTATCTCAGCTTGCAGCCGTAGATACCGTGTTCGATTCCCCGCCGGCATTTTTTTAGTTCCTTTTTCAGAAATTAATTAAGTGAAAGCGACAAGATAACTGTGTACAAAGACAGTTATTTGGCATTTTGACAAAAATAGCTAACTTATTGGTAATTGATAGTAATTATCCGGTAAACCTGTAGGAAACTGGAGGAAAGACGCTAGTCACAAGCGCTAGAATTGCAATTAACCTTCTTCACGACGCCTAACGGCATAAGTGGAAGACAACAACACCAACTTCTGGAATAAATGCCGTGGTTGGTTGTGATGTCCTGTAAAAGACATCCAACTAACTGTACCTTCTGAAACAAACATGAATAGTCGCCGGGTCTGTAGTGAAGTGGTTATGAATGCATTTCGAAATCCTGCATACCGTGTTCGAAACCTAGCGGCGGCGATTTGGAAGCAGCCGCCTTGTTGTTGTTTGTTCGTTGGCTTTTAACGCAAGCGTAGCCAATATACGTGCTACTAGTAATAGCTGCCACTACTGGAGAGTGCACTGGACTGATATTTGCATGTGGATTATTTTTCCTTTTACCATTGTCCCTTAACATCAGGTAAACCCACTCAGACTTCAGGCAGGTGCAGACTTGGGCATTTCCCGCACATGGCTGCTTAATTGTATAAGCTTCTACATTGGTTTATTAGATGTGTACTCACTCCATATTGTTTAAGGATTTCCCACAGCTTGTTTGTTTCTACTCTTGGTTGCGAATAGAGACTTCGATCACAACTTGGTTGCGAATAGAGACTTCGTTTATTCGCAACTTGGTTGCGAATCGGAATAAACTCTCCCTTTATTAGTTGTCGTTTTGCGAACATAGGTGTATTTGGATGTTTCAGTATGAGTGATAGTTGATAGGAAGGACACTTGCTTTTTGACATCTGATTTTCATTTCTCTGTCTGTTCTATTATCTTCTGTGATCATTTTTTTAAGGGGGGGGGGGGGGAGGTTTGCATATCCCTTGCAGGACGTTGCAGTCAACACCAGAATTTTTCAGCTGATGTAGATGTACTAGGCAAATTTTGCGTTCAGTAGTTTGTCATTTCTTTCTGAACGACCGGCTCCCATACCAACAAGTTATAACACAACGCGACACGGTCTGCGGCACAAATCGGTCGCCTGCTAAGCGACTCACGAACCGCGTTCGCAAGACTTTGGCCACGGAGATCGGTGATCATACCTGTGATCATACTTCCAAGATATTTGAATTATTTAACATGTTTCAGAGATGTGTTGTGTGTTGAACGCGGGTAAGCGAGATCTCGAACTGCGTCCGTGAAACCTTCTCCAAGGAGCTGGCCAAGGAAAACAAAGCCCAAATAAATTTGTGCTAGAGACATAACAACATAATATTAATAAAGGGACGTTATTCGAATATAAAAATTATTTTATTCTTTATTAAGGAAACATCACATACGCAATTAATTTATTTAATATTTAAGATTTTAAATACGAAAAGACAATTTTGTTCAGACTAGAGATAAGATGTTAAGAAATACTTTAAGAGTAAATAATAATATTTCATTATATGTTTAACTTCAAAATTTTTAAATCTACTTTACATTTCACAACTTAATTATGTATACTTATTCATAACATACACTGTTACTATTATTTAACTCTTGTTGCTCTTCACAACGTATTGCGACTTGATGTCGCAGTCCTTCGGATCTCTTCCAATCTCTGGCCAGCTGCATTGTTTTCTTCTCTCCCGTGTGTTGCCGGGGCCCATAAGGAAAGCAAAGAATAGCTACACTGCAGCCTACCACGCATGTCGTAAGAGGCGTCTAAGGAAGCTTGATGGTTCCGTCGCCCTGCTACTGAGTTAGTGCGTGGCGCGACACTGTGAGCTGTGAGTTTCGTGCGAAATGCTTTTGAATCTGCCTGAGGTTTTTTGGAAGGTGTCTGCATGTTCGGAGTGATGGCAGGTGGCTATGTCCCAGAGTTGACCGGTTTTTGCCTTATGCAGAAATGCGTGGCTGCTGGGCTTCTGATTGACTGCCACTGCCATCAGCGATGAATGTATTTTCGTGGACTGTGTGGGTGAACATCTAGGAAACATTCAGATAGGAAAATGACTGCCAATTCCATTAGAGATGAACTGGGTGTTTCGTGGGGGACTGGTGTGTTGACATTCTGGTGGCGACATTATGCACAGTGTATCTGTGCGGGCTGTTGTTTGTCGAGACTCCTGTCTATTCCACTTTTCACATTGGGCAGTGGGGAGCATTTTGCGTGATATTCACTGGCACAGGAACGGAGCATAATGGGGACGACCCGTTGCTGTGAAGTTGGAACTGTGACTAACTAACTAATTGTTTTCTTCTATGTTGACCGCAGCAGTTCTCTGGGGGCCTGAAGTGTAAAAGTGTTCTGTAACCATACTGGCTTCCTTTCAGCTTCATTTCAGCCGGATGGGTTCACCAGAAGACGTTCAGAAAGAATAGCGTCACGCAAAAGACAAAGTAATGATTAGTACACTTGCTGTAGCTAAGGCTAGTGTCACAGTGACATTTGTGTGTGCGGTGCATAAACCTTTACAATGAAGTTAATTGCTTTCGCAGTTTTAATATTCTGTTGTTTTTTTTGCTATTTTGGCGTTTTACTGGTTAGCTTTGACAGCCATTAAAAGAAACGTAAAATCTTTTTAAAAAATCTCTTATTTATTGTGCCTGTCACTTAAGTATTACCAGTCCCTGTTATATCTGATGATCCAGGGCCAGGTGTAACTGTACTGGGGTCAAGGAAAAAATATGACCCTGAACTCGATGAAAAGCTGCCAGATGGTGGAAGCCATGAAGACCCTGTTTCATAGCTTTCCTGTCTCCTCCTCCTCTGTTTCTTTTCTCCCGTCTTCAATGTCTTTGCCTTGTTGGCCTTCTTGGCCCATTTGATGATGTCTTTTGGTGGCATAATGTCGTCTTCTGATCGTATACTGATGTTAGTTAAGACGACTAAAGTTTCTCGATTAAAAATGGAACACGATGATTAAGGAGAAAAAAGTTAAAATTAAACGCTCATTAGTCTATGAGCCCCGACAATCACCACTATAATCTTGTATCACCATCAGACTATAATCTTGTAGCATTGTTATATGAATAAACGTTAATTAAAGATTCTTTGCAAAAAAAAAAAAAAAAA
Organism: Cepaea nemoralis; assembly: GCA_014155875.1. Taxonomy (NCBI): domain Eukaryota; kingdom Metazoa; phylum Mollusca; class Gastropoda; order Stylommatophora; family Helicidae; genus Cepaea; species Cepaea nemoralis. The sequence continues at coordinate 30,489 of JACEFZ010009724.1, read as the reverse complement.
CAATAAAAAAAAAATAGACTGGCTTGGAAAGGCCAAAGTTGCTTTATCAAAATTTAACTTGAAAATTTACTTTCATTTACATCGGAGTTTGTGGTTATATTCTTTGGATTTGATATTCTGGATATTTCTCTGTGATTATTACCGGAAACAGCAAATTTTAAGATGTGTTCAAATATCACTGAATTCGCGGTCCCGACAAACGACTATGAATTTCAGCAACTTCATCAGCCGGGAACGATAGTGTGTTCCATCACTGGTCCAGGGGCCCAGGGGCGTCACTAGTGGGGTGCGGGGGGTGCGGGCCGCACCGGGTGACACCATCAAGGGGTGACACCAAAATAAAAAAATTGCAAATTTGACAAAGCAGACATAGCAAAATAACAAAAATTTAACTTTGTCCGAGTTTGTCGAAGTTCTTTATTTATGTTTTGCCTGAAGTATTGAAGTTATATTGTTCAATTTGTTTTCTTTCTAATGTCCTTATTAACTTTTTGACTTATTTTACAATTATTACTATATGCGATTATATTTATATGGTACAGGAACACTCGGAAGAAGACCATGGCGAAAGTCTAGAGGGGTGACACCAAGAGTTTACCGCACTGGGTGACACCAACCCCAGTGACGCCACTGCAGGGGCCACTGCTAAAGCAACACCCGCACTAATCATGAGTGCCCTAAGTGGTCCAGGTGGGGGAATCGTCGACCTGCATAGGTTCGAGGTTCCCACTAGGTGGTACTTTCACCTGTCAGCAGAGGCTCAGAAAGTCGTGTGTGAAAAGTTACCCGGCAAAAAGTTTTCTCTACCAAACCTAGGAACAGACATATCACTAGAGCACCTGAAGAAAGAAAGAGACAGGCTGACCATCCACTGGCTACCTGTCACGATTGCTCCTCAAGGAGTTAAAAAACTGGTGCACATTATTATAGGAGACGACAAGGCTGAGGTGTTAAGGATAAAGAATGGGGCTGGCAGGTGGGGAGCCCTCTGCAATCCAAAAAAAGAAAGTCCCCCATTATATACAGATCTATACTCCTGGAATTACGAACAATAATCGAATGCCGGATTCTCTTTTGAGAGACCCGGGTTCGAATCTTCGGTAAGGTGTACATTTTTTTTTCTGTCTGGGGCACACACAAAAAACCATAACCTGCACAGTTCGCGGCGACTGCACTAGCCAGGCGGCCTTAATTCCTCAGGCTCAAAGACCCCCTACACCGCAAAGAACCATATAGGCAGTAAATGACAGTTAAAATGATAGTGATAGATAAGGGATAAAAATGAGCATTCTCATGTGCGTGCATTACAGGTACATATCATTTTGATTATCATTGTTGTGTTATGGACGTGGGAGCTGCAATATTGCAGAGGCTAGCACACTTGCCTGCTGAACTAGTGGTCATGTGGCAGCAAGACAGAATCATCACTCATCAAGTAAAGAACACTGAATTATCCTTTGTAAATTAAAAAGCAACATGATACACCGAGTCATCTCTCATCAAGTAAAACACAGCAGCAGCTCCAAATATGTACTAAGAGCTCCCAGTATGCACTAAGAGCTCCCAATATGTACTAAGAGCTCCCAATATGTACTAAGAGCTCCTAGTATGTACTAAGAGCTCCAAGTATGTACTAAGAGCTCCCAGTATGTACTAACTGTTCCCAGTATGTACTAAGGGGTCCCAGTATGTACTAAGAGCTCCCAATATGTACTAAGAGCTCACAGTATGTACTAAGAGCTCCCAATATGTACTAAGAGCTCCCAGTATGTACTAAGAGATTCCAACGTGTACTAACAACTCACAATATGTACTAATAGCATACAATATGTGCTAAGAATTCACAATATGTACTAAGAGTTCCCAGTATGTACTAAGAGCTCCCAATATGTACTAAGAGCTCCCAGTATGTACTAAGAGCTCCCAGTATGTAATAAGAGCTCACAGTATGTAATAAGAGCTCCCAATATGTACTAAGAGCTCCCAGTATGTACCAAGAGCTTCCAATATGTACTAAGAGCTCACAGTATGTACTAAGAGCTCCCAGTATGTACTAAGAGCTCACAGTATGTACTAAGAGCTCCCAATATGTACTAAGAGCTCCCAGTATGTACTAAGAGCTTCCAGCATGTACTAAAAACTCACAATATGTACTAAGAGCTCCCAATATGTACTAAGAGCTCCCAATATGTACTAAGAGTTCCCAGTATGTACTAAGAGCTCCCAGTATGTACTAGCTCCAGTGTTACTAAAATCCCCCAGTGTGTGCTAATAGCTCCCAGTATGTACTAAGAGCTCACAATATGTACTAAGAGCTCACAATATGTACTAAGAGCTCACAATATGTACTAAGAGCTCCCAGTATGTACTAAGAGCTCACAATATGTACTAAGAGCTTCCAGTATGTACTAAGAGCTTCCAGTATGTACTAAGAGCTCCCAGTATGTACTAAGAGCTCCCAGTATGTACTAACTGTTCCCAGTATGTAGTAAGAGCTCCCAGTATGTACTAAGAGCTCCCAGTGTGTACTAAAAGCTCTCAGTGTCTCACACGCTCAGTATGTGACCTATCTGCAATCATTTTCTCCTTTGTCTTTATTCTGTTTATGATCTTTACCCTGCATGCAACACAATTAGCGGCAACTTGCTCCCAAGGTGCAATATCAATGCCTGGATCAATCATGTCCTGCTTACACACATCACTGCACTGTAGCAGAGGCCGCCCCCAAGATCTTTTACCTATCTGTAATTCACGAAAATGGGTGTACCATTTTTCCAGCAGTTTGTGCAGTCAGAACTACTACTATATTTTATAATCCCCGTAACTTTATTCTCTTGTTTTTCTACACAGCCAGCACTGTGGCAAAGGGGTTACGAGCACAGTTCGCAATCCCGCAGACCACGATAGAAACACAGCTGTGGGCAATTTGGAAGCAGACCATCTTGCGCTGGTTTTCATACAGTGGCATAAGTGCCGGTTGTTCAGAAAGCAATGGCAAACTAAAAGTAAACTTTCTAAGAAACCAAAAACAGCTAACAAATGCTGGGATTGACTATGACGTCCTTTAAAGGATTTGCAACTAACTATTTTTTTTCTACTATTGTGCAACAGACGGATGCCT
>JACEFZ010009724.1:0-27345 GCA_014155875.1 Cepaea nemoralis | reverse complement strand
TCCATAACATTAATGATACAGCGAAGCGCCATCTCCGCAACGAGAGTAACAACAAATCGAAAGAATACTTTGGATTATTACTGTGGTTCCACCACGTACAGAGAAAGTACAATAACGTTACGGACTGTGTCGAGACAGAACAGTTTGGATATCACTATCATCTTCAACTTTTGTCGACAGTTGGAACTTGTGATCACCACGTGAATTCAGGAAACACTCAACAAATCAATCAGTCCTTTTGAAATCTAGTGTCGTAGACATTTCCAGCGGATTGCGAATAACTATTAAAACGAACAAAAACTTTGGTGACTGAATAAAAAGAACTTTTGGCGACAGATTAATAGGCCCATATTTGTCGGCCAACCAGTTACACATTATTATTTTTTATTGTTTTGCTCCCATCGTCATATTTATTGTTGTCGGGTGTTACGCAATTATTTGTATGTGGTCCAGTGTTTGTCAAGAGTAGGGGATTTTGTGTCGCTTCTCGAAGGCCGGGAGGCGGGGCGAAAATTTATTTTCTTACTGTGCACCATGTGTTTTCTGGGAAGTAAATCGTAAGGTCGGTTTGTTTGATTCTGCAGTGAAGCAGGGTGGTCCGAGATTATATACCGTGCCTTTTGGGTCTAACGTCAGATCTGTGTATATTTTCAGTATATATTCCTTTTCTTTCTCTCTTTCTTTTCGTTATATTTACATATAATATTTGTTGTGTTCGGATATATGTTTGTATTGTGATCTTTCGTCATTTCTGCTGTCTAGTGGTCTTGGTCAATTTATGTTTATATTTTACGCGCACTGTGGGTGTCTCTACACAAGCTTGTGGTTGTTACTGTGGTTTATTTCTGTGTCATCATCGTCTCCGTGTACTCAGCTTGTGAAGTCTAGCGTTGGATAGTCATCACTTAGAGTTATCATCCATTTGTTTGTATATGTATTTATATGTATGTTTAACAATATTTCCAGGGACTTTATGAACTTTTGGTCATAGATATATAGATATAAGGGAGTATATGTGATACTTCCCCCCTCACTACCTAGTGCTTATAGAGTGACTGGGTGAGTACAGAGTGATATTGTAGCACTACGGATTTACGTACACAGGGAGTGCGGGTGTACTTAGGGAAGTGACACAAAGACTAACAGCAGAGTCTGTACATTTATAGTTGGCTGATTCACAGCAACGTGTCCACAAGTACAAGATGCCTACTTTAATGGATTATATTGAAGCAGGTGAAAGAATAGGCCTGAAGGGTAAAGAGTTACAGGAGTATGCCGAAGCAAAAGAACAACAACAGACGGAAAGAGAGGAGAGGCATAATGAACGCGAGGCAAAACGTCTACAGGAAGAGACACAAGTAAAACTAGCTGAGATGGAAAACAAACGTCTACAGGAAGAAAAGTTAGCTGAGTGAGAACAAAGACAGGCTGAAATGGAAGCCAAGCGTCTACAGGAAGAGAGAGAGAGACACACATGAGAATGGAAATTGAGAAAGAGAAGATTAAGATGGAAGCGGAAATTGCTATTAAAAAGTTAGAATTTGCATCGAAGGGTCAAAGTGAGGAAAGTAGAAAACCGTCGCAGTCGTCACAGAGATTAAAACTGCCATATTTTACGGACCGGGATTGCCTTGAATCCTATCTTGGGAGATTCGAATCGTCTGTAAAAACATTAGGCATTCCAGAGGCAGAGTATGCGATGCGACTTGGCGAATTTCTTACGGGCAAGGCACTAGACACCATGTTCAATGTACCTGTAGAAGAAAGGAACAACTACACTATCTTACGTCAAAGTTTGCTGACTAAGTTCCAACTCACTGAGCATGGATATAGGACAAAGTTTAGACAGTTAGTGCCAGAGACAAATCAAGATTTCACAGACTTTGTTAACACAGTCAAGAAAATATTTAACAAATGGATGGAGCTCGCAGAAGTAGGGAAAGATTTTAATAAATTAGTAGATCTAATGTTAAGAGACAAGGTAGTATCTGCATGCAATTCTAATTTAGTGGCGTTCTTTGAGGAACGGAAGCCAAAGGACATAGACACAATGTCTCAGTTAGGGCAAAACTACATGACTGCACATCCTAACGTATCTATTGGGAAACTAATGAGTGAGGAAATAGTCTGTGCAGCGTACACTAAACAGGACCAGAATCCAGTCATCAGACCAAGGGCGAAAAGTGTGGATTCAGCACAGAGAGGTGAGCAGCAGGAACTTCAAGATAATGGTTTCCGAGGAAACAATGTTGGTAGAGTAGGACGGTACCCATATAGAAGAGGGAACTTCCAGAGACGTCCAAATTATGCCGGATGTTGGAATTGTGGGAGCTGGAGACACAGGGCAGCAGAGTGTGATGCACAACCAGCAGATGGACCAACGAACAACACTAAAAGGGAGATTACTTGTTTCAAATGTGGAAAGAAGGGGCATATCAGCCATCAATGTAGGATGAGAGAAACAGAGCACTCAAATGCAGCGCAAGTAATTGAGACGCTGAACAATGAAGATTGTAGTGGGTGCAAACCTCTTTTTGAAAAAGACAGTCACCCAGTCTTAATATGTGGTCACACAGTTAAAGCAGGATCAGCAGTCCATGAAGGAGGAAGTTTGAAGCTACATCAGGGATTTGTCAATGATAGACCAGCGTTAACAATTAGGGATTCCGGATGTACGTCTATCGGAGTGAGGAGAAGTTTAATAGATCCCTCGGATTATACAGGGAAAAAGATTAGATGCATAACATTCAATGGCACAGTAGAGTTCTACCCAGTAGCCATAATAACAGTAAAAACACCATATATCACTGGAAGAGTGACAGCGTGTGTTCTGGACTCACCAGTGGCTGATTTGGTCATAGGAAATGTTATAGGAGTTAAAGATTGTACAGAAGATGAAATAGTTTATTGGGACCAAAAATATAGTGTAAGCAGTATTGAAGTAGTTACCACAAGAGAACCTAAATTAGAGAGTATAGCTGAGGTAGAAGAGGCACTTGAAGTAGACACAGGAACTCAGGACAAGGATAGTACAGCTGAGCAGATGAGAATGGATCCCAAATATAGTGCTAGTGAATCCCAGAGACAAGATACTACTCTGAACAAATGTTCCCAAGGGTGTAGGAGAGTAGAACATAGGCAGTCAAAGAAAGGTAGATGGTGCTTCGAGAGGAAGAACAATGTTCTCACTCTCAGGTTTTCAGATAGCAGAACTGCACGTGGGCAAGGAGCAGTACCTTTAGCATATAGAGACCGATATAATAGAACAGCTCAGGATAGTGCATGTGCAGGGCACATAGGCAAAAGGCGTATGCAGCAGAAAGCAAGGTGCCAGGTATATGGGCCAAGATTGAATAAAGAGTTCAGACTAAACAGAGACTCAAGTGTAACGGTACAATATGCAGATAGGAAAGTTGAGTCAGGTCAAAAGAGTTTTCGCGACATTACTGACCCAGGGCTAGGGATAGCAAACAGATGTTGTAATTGTAGAGGTACCATGAGTCATGGGTACATGAAAGGTAGACACAGCATCGACAGGAATCAGAGGTGGGTTAATGCAAGAACAGAACCACCTGATATAGGGTCGGAACACAAATAGTATTGTGTGGTCGTGAAGTAGTAAGAGACCTGTGGGTACATAAGTATAATGCTTTTCTATGATGTATTATTATTATTATGTGATGTATTAGTTCATGCATTGGTACACAAGATAGAAAGTTGTTGTATTTATGTGTGGGGAATATGGGAATGTACTATAAGCATTTGATGTATTATTTAGGATGGTAGCTGAAGTGAGGTGGAGCCATACTTAGGTCTACCCAGGCTATATGTCTGGGTCACATATTGAGTAAGTTTTAGTCTCCCAATGTTTGAAAACGAAGTTTTCTTTTAAGAGGGGGGTGATGACATAAGCCTGGGTCACTGACATTGAGGTGAGTGACCGGGCATGAGGAAGAATGGAGATGAGAGTGGGAGACAGTAAGGTGAGTGACCTGGCTACGAGGAAAACAATCAACCCTCAGAAATAATGGGGCGGATATGAGGGGAAGGCCCCAAGGGGGATGGGTCGAAAGACAGTTGTGTGTTGTGTGAAGTCAAGAGACTGGAAAGGCAGTGAGAGAAGAGACCGACTGCGGGTCAGGTCGTTTAAGAGAGAGCTCCGTGTTGTGTTGTTCTTCTAGTTGTGAAGACAGGCCTGAACCCAGAGTGGGTTCTGTATTGAGTGTAGGCCTAAGCCCAGAGTGGGTTCTATAGTTGAGCAGTGGCTCCAACCCAATGTGTGGGTTGTATTGTGGGAGATCCAGCCGTGGATAGTAGCTGGATTACCTGTCTTGTGGATTGAGATTAGAAGCCGGCCGTGAGAAGGCATTGATGTGTGCTGGTTAAATTGTGAGGAGGATATTTATATTCTATGGATTACGTTATGTTTCTGGATGTATAAACCTGTTCCGTTTGTCCGTCTTATTTCTGTAATAAAGGATTATGTGCGCCAACGGAATCTTGTTTAATGCCTGGTGAATATGCACTGCGGGGGTGAGTTACATTGCAAGACAGATATCTCCATTGACACACCATGAGTATCGTTACCTAGACAACGACCATCACACAATAATATCATGAGCATATCATCGTAAGAACTTCGTGATATTATCATCAAGAACGACGTGTGACACCGGTAAACCTGTAGGAAACTGGAGGAAAGACGCTATTCACAGGCGCTGGAGCTTCAATTAACCTTCTCTACGACACCTAACGGCATAAGTGGAAGACAACAACAACATCATATTCTGGAATAAATACCGGGTCTGTAGTGAAGTGGTTATGAATGCATTTCGTAATCCTGCATACCGTGTTCGAAACCTAGCTGCGGCGATTTGGAAGCAGACCGCCTTGTTGTTGTTTGTTCGTTCGCTTTGAACGCAAGCGTCGCCAATATACGTGCTACTACTAATAGCTGCCACTACTGGAGAGTGCACTGGACTGATATTTGCATGTGGATTATTTTTCCTATTACCATTGTCCCTCCACATCAGGTAGGGGGCTGCGTGGTCTCGAGGTATGGTGTCCGCCTTGAGTGCTGGAGGTCCCGGGTTCAAGCCCCGGCGATGCCGGGATTTTTTCTCGTGGACTTCTAGTAATAAATTTCCCCTGGTCTCTGGGTAGTGAGATCGGACGCCCGTGTGTATTGTTGCGCACGTAAAAAATCCCTTGGCAGTTGGAAATCGAAAAAGAGTAGCCTAACGGCGCTGCCCGGGCAAAATTTCTAGTTTAAAAATCTACCCAAAGTATTTCAGGACCCTCGCCGGTGCTGTAGAGTTCGTGCACTGAGCTGAGTTTCTCCAGACTCAGGTTTGAGTTAGGAGGAGAACGGAGCACTTATGGGTTGCACCCGTGTGCCGTGATGTTGATCCATCGACTAACCTCAACTCAACATCAGGTAAACCCACTCAGACTTCAGGCAGGTGCAGACTTGGGCATTTCCCGCACATGGCTGCTTAATTGTATAAGCTTCTACATTGGTTTGTTAGATGTGTACTCACTCCATAATGTTTAAGGATTTCCCACAGCTTGTTTGTATCTACTCTTGGTTGCGAATAGAGACTTCGATGTCTACTTGGTTGCGAATAGGGACTTCGTTTATTCGCAACTTGGTTGAGAATCGGAATAAACTCTCCCTTTATTATTTGTCGTTTTGCGAACATAGGTGTATTTGGATGTTTCAGTATGAGTGATAGTTTAATAGGAAGCACACTTGCTTTTTGACATCTGATTTTCATTTCTCTGTCTGTTTTATCATCCTCTGTGGTCTTCTTTTTTTTTTTTTTTTTTTTTTTGGGGGGGGGGGGGGGGGGTTTTGCATATCCCTTGCAGGACGTTGCAGTCAACACCAGAATTTTTCAGCTGATGTTGATGTACTAGGCAAATGTTGCGTTCAGTAGTTTGTCATTTCTTTCTGAACGACCTGTTCCCATACTAACACGTTATAATACAACGCGACACGGTCTGCGGCACAAATCGTTCGCGGCTGCTTTTCTAACGCCTGCTAAGCGGTTCACGAAACGCGTTCGCAAGACTTTGGCCACGGAGAACGGTGATCATATCTGTGATCATACTTCCAATATATTTGAATTATTTAACATGTTTCAGTGATGTGTTGTGTGTTGAACATGGGTAAACGAGATCTCGAACTGCGTCCGTAAAACCTTCTCCAAGGAGCTGGCCAAGGAAAGCAAAACCAAAATAAAATTCTGCTAGGGACATAACAACATAATATTATTAAAGGGACGTTATTTGAATATAAAAATTATATTTTATTCTTTATTAAGGAAACATCACATACGCAGTTAATTAATTCAACATTAATGATTTTAAAAAGAAAAAGACAATTTTATTAAGACTAGCCATAAGATTTAAGAAATACTTAAGAGTAAATGATAATTTCTCATTATATTTTTAACTTCAAAATTTTCTAATCTACTTTACATTTCACAATTTAATTATATGCTTCATAACATGTCGTTATTACTATTATTTGACTCTGGTTTCTCTTCACAACGTGTAAATCATTCTCCACAGCCAACATGGATCTGTTTGGATGAATAGATTTGCAGCCACATATGCATGTGTAAAAAATATTAAATCTTTTATTTATTGTGCCTGTCGCTTAAGTATTACCAGTCCCTGTTATATCTGATGATCCAGGACCATGTGTAACTGTACTGGGGTCAAGGGAAAAATATGACCCTGAACTCGATGAAGAGCTGCCAGATGGTGGAAGCCATGAAGACCCTGTTTCATAGCTTTCCTGTCTCTTCCTCCTCTGTTTCTTTTCTCCCGTCTTCAATGTCTTGGCCTTGCCGACCTTCTTGGCCCATTTGATGATGTCTTTTGGTGGCATAATGTCGTCTTCTAATCGTATACTGATGTTAGTTAAGACGACTAAAGTTTCTCGATTTAAAATGGAACACGATGATCAAGGGGGAAAAAAAGTTAAAATTAAACGCTCATTAGTCTATGAGCCCCGACACTCACCACTATAATCTTGTATCACCTTCAGACTATAATCTTGTAGCATTGTTCTATGAATAAACGTTAATGAAAGATTCTTTGCAACAAAAAAAAACAAAAACAAAATTGACTGGCTTGGAAAGGCCAAAGTTGCTTTAACAAATTTTAACGTGAACATTTACTTTCATTTACATCGGAGTTTGTGGTTATATTCTTTGGATTTGATATTCTGGATATTTCTCTGGGATTATTACCGGAAACAGCAAATTTCAAGATGTAGTCAAATATGAATAACGAAGACACAAACAATAGATTGCACGATTTATTGCCTGGCATATTTCGCTGCATCTCGTCAGGTACATACTGCAGAAATCACACAACTTACGTGAAATTAACTAGATAAATCCTTCAAGTTGAAATATACACAATTTCGCACAGTAATGTCGATTGTCTACCACGGTAATTTTAAGCTGACTAACATGTCTTTCTGTTTACACAATTCTGGCTTGCGTTGATTGATCATAATTGCTTCTGCAAATTTTAACAAGCGAGTATTTTGTGTTCTAAACATGTTGTGTCCAGAGACACTGCATTTCGCGTGTTGTTTAAGACACAAAATACTCGCTTGTTAAAGTTTGCAGAAGCAATTATGATCAATCAACGCAAGCCAGAATTGTGTAAACAGAAAGACATGTTAGTCAGCTTAAAATTACCGTGGTAGACAATCGACATTACTGTGCGAAATTGTGTATATTTCAACTTGAAGGATTTATCTAGTTAATTTCACGTAAGTTGTGTGATTTCTGCAGTATGTACCTGACGAGATGCGGCGAAATATGCCAGGCAATAAATCGTGCAATCTATTGTTTGTGTCTTCGTTATTCAAATTCACTACGGGAAAACATTGTTTTGTATTCAAATATCACTGAATTCGCGGTCCCGACAAACGACTATGAATTTCAGCAACTTCATCAGCCGGGAACGATAGTGTGTTCCATCACTGGTCCAGGGGCCGCTGCTAAAGCAACACCTGCACTAATCATGAGTGCCCTAACTGGTCCAGGAGGTGTACCTTTTGGGGGAATCGTCGACCTGCATAGGTTCGAGGTTCCCACTAGGTGGTATTTTCACCTGTCAGTAGAGGCTCAGAAAGTCGTGTATGAAAAGTTGCACGGCAAAATGTTTTCTCTACCAAACCTAGGAATAGACATATCACTAGAGCACCTGGAGAAAGAAAGAGACAGGCTGACCAACCACTGGCTAACTGTCACAATTGCTCCTCAAGGAGTTAAAAAACTGGTGCACATTATTATAGGAGACGACAAGGCTGAGGTGTTTAGGATAAAGAATGGGGCTGGCAAGTGGGGAGCGCTCTGCAATCCAAAAATAAAAGGAAGTCCCCCATTATATACGGATCTATACTCCTGGAATTACGAATAATAATCGAATGCCGGATTCTCCTTTGGGAGACCTGGGTTTGAATCCTAGGTAAGGTGTAAATTTTTTTTCTGTCTGAGGCACACAAAAAAACTATAACCTGCACAGTTCGCGGCGACTGCACTAGCCAGGCGGCCTTAATTCCTCAGGCTCAAAGACCCTCCTGCCCTACACCGCAAAGTACCATATAGGCAGTAAATGACAGTTAAAATGATAGTGATAGATGAGGGATAAAAATGAGCATTCTCATGTGCGTGCATCACAGGTACATATCATTTTGATTATCATTGTTGTGTTATGGACGTGGGAGCTGCAATATTGCAGAGGCTAGCACACTTGCCTGCCGAACTAGTGGTCATGTGGCAGCAAGGCAGAATCATCACTCATCAAGTAAAGAACACTGAATTATCCTTTGTAAATTAAAAAGCAACATGATACACCGAGTCATCTCTCATCAAGTAAAACACAGCAGCAGCTCCCAATATGTACTAAGAGCTCACAGTATGTACTAAGAGCTCCCAGTATGTACTAATAGCTCCCAGTATGCACTAAGAGCTCCCAATATGTACTAAGAGCTCCCAATATGTACTAAGAGCTCCTAGTATGTACTAAGAGCTCCTAGTATGTACTAAGATCTCCTAGTATGTACTAAGAGCTCCCAGTATGTACTAAGAGCTCCCAATATGTACTAAGAGCTCCCAGTATGTACTAAGAGCTCCCAGTATGTAATAAGAGCTCACAGTATGTACTAAGAGCTCCCAATATGTACTAAGAGCTCCCAGTATGTACTAAGAGCTTCCAATATGTACTAAGAGCTCACAGTATGTACTAAGAGCTCTCAGTATGTACTAAGAGCTCACAGTATGTACTAAGAGCTCCCATTATGTACTAAGAGCTCCCAGTATGTACTAAGAGCTTCCAGCATTTACTAAAAACTCACAATATGTACTAAGAGCTCCCAATATGTACTAAGAGCTCCCAATATGTACTAATAGTTCCCAGTATGTACTAAGAGCTCCCAGTATGTACTAAGAGCTCCCAGTGTGTACTAAAATCCCCCAGTGTGTGCTAATAGCTCCCAGTATGTACTAAGAGCTCACAATATGTACTAAGAGCTCACAATATGTACTAAGAGCTCCCAGTATGTACTAAGAGCTCACAATATGTACTAAGAGCTCCCAGTATGTACTAAGAGCTGGTCCAAGTCTGACACCCAGCTCGTGCCTGTGGCTCCTAGTAGCTGTCAGCATGCGACAGCGGCCACCCCCCCCCCCCCCGGGCAACAGCTGTGAGAGGCTAGCTAAACCAGGCATGGGTACCCGATTTGGTGTCAAACCAAGAGGTAAACTAGGGTATGCCTACCCAGCATGTGAAGACAGGATTCGGCAGACTGCGCGGAAGAAATCATTCCTGATTCAACGGGCAAGACGGCGTTTACCTGCAAAGCGTTGTGGAACGTAATGAGCACGGCAAGGCACGTAGAGCGCCCTGGTCATCCACTGCACCTGTATTCGTCTCCAATCGTCTCGACTTGTCTTGCCACTGGACTCAGATGGACTCAGGCGAGAGAGTGAGGTCGACGAATTGCGCAACTCTTCCTCACTTTAATCCAAGTCATCGCGCAAGTCATTCTTCATCCAATGTTACATATCACCTTCAAGCCCTGTGACGATGGGCGAGCGGCAAAGCGGCAGGCGTGGGTACGCTGGCAGCCGTAGTCGCAGACCTGCACACAGGCGGCTCAGGCCATATGGTCGTCTTCTACTGACCGGAGCAGCAGTGGGATTCGGCAGCCCCCTGAGCGACTGAGCAGCCCTCTATAGGAACACACTGCTCACCTCCATAGCATGAGGAAGGGGCTAGAAAAGGTGCCCTAAACATTGTCTGCTCCATCACTACCTACCCAGCTAGCCGCGGTTGGTGGGTACCCTTAACTGCGGTCGACATACAAAGAAAGATAAAACAAGCAAAGCTAAAAGAGTAAACCATATTCCCTTAACAATTGGAACTTGGAATGTACGCACCCTACTTGACAGAGACGGCGCGTCGGGTCCAGAGAGACGAACAGCACTGATTGGGAGAGAGCTGGGCAGGTACAACATCGACATTGCAGCCTTGAGCGAGACACGACTTGCAGAAGAAGGCCAAATCTGTGAAATTGGTGCTGGCTACACATTTTTCTGGAGTGGAAGGAAAAGCGAGGAAAGACGCCAATCCGGTGTGGGATTTGCCATTAAGTCGGCCCTGGTCGGCAAATTAGCTGGATTTCCAAAGGCTATAAACGACAGGCTCATGACCATGAAGTTGCCTCTGCTGAATGGAAGGAAGCACGCAACCATTGTGAGTGTCTACGCACCAACTATGACCAACGAAGATGATGTCAAGAACAAGGTCTATGAGGACCTGCAAAATGTATTAACATCTGTTCCCAAAGGAGACAAACTTATACTCCTTGGGGATTTCAATGCCAGAGTAGGCACGGACACCACCTCTTGGAGTGGCATTGGAAAGCATGGAGTCGGAAATTGTAACAGCAATGGACTCCGCCTCCTTCAGACATGTGCCGAACATGATCTCCTGATTACGAACACAATTTTCCGTCTCCCCATGAGAAATAGGACATCGTGGATGCACCCTCGCTCGAAACACTGGCACCTCATTGACTATGTCATCGTCAGGAGGAGTGACAGACAAGACGTTCGAGTGACAAAATCCATGTGTGGTGCCGAATGTTGGACAGACCATCGTCTCATTGTCTCGAAAATGAACATCCACATCAGGCCACCACGGCGTCCTCAAGGGGCGAAAATACAAACAAAGCTAAATGTCACCCGCCTAAACAGCAAGAAAATGCAGCAGTCGTTTGAAAATATGCTGGAAGACCGCCTCAAGCCCAATGCTGAAGCTAAACAGGATACAGAAACATAATGGAGAGCCCTAAAGGACACAATTTACAACACTGCTATGGAAATCCTGGGTCCAGCCCCCCGAAAGCATAAAGACTGGTTTGATGAAAATTCCGAAGACATCAACCAATTGCTGGCCGAGAAACATCTTCTCCTCAAGGCACATTTGAATGACCCAAAGTCAACATAAAAAAAAGATGCTTTCAAGAACATTCAGAGAGTAGTGCAGCAGAAACTTCGGCACATGCGGGACTCCTGGCTGAGCAGCAAAGCTGATAAAATTCAGGGCTTTGCTGACAGACATGATATGAAAAACTTCTACGACTCACTGAAAGCGGTCTATGGTCCTTCATCACCAGGCATAGTTCCCCTCCTCAGTGCAGACGGGGGAACATTGGTCACCGATAAGAAAGAAATCCCCCAACGCTGGGCAGAGCATTAGTAGTATATAGGTACAAAAGCCAGTGCTTTTTTGTGGTATAAATCGATATTCTACCACAAAGGGCGATAACTCTTTTTTTCCAAAAAGTAGGCGTTGCGAAGTGACTCATCAGAGGTGACGTGGTCTAGTGACTCATCATAGGTGGCGTGCGTGGGCAAGTAATTGTAGGTACGACATAAAAAATACGACATAAAACATTAAAAATAAAAAAAACAAACGACTCAAGTAAGGTATATAATAATTTTTAATAAAACATATATAGAAAAGAAGAAGAAAAAAAAAAGAAGAAAAAAAAACATAGTCAAGTGACCCCTTAAATTATAGGTAAGGGTGTGCGATGACGTGCTCAAGTGGTGGTCAAGAGGTGGTCAAGCGGTGGTCAAGTGGTCAAGAGGTGGTCAAGTGACCCCTTAAATTGTATGAGATGGTACGTGTAGTGACGTGGTGATGATCAAGAGGTGGTCAAGTGGTGGTCAGGGTGTGGTCAAGTGGTGGTCAAGATGTGGTCAAGTGGTCGAGTGTCTACTTAAATTGTCGGGGAAAGTAGGTGTAGTGATATGGTGATGATTAAAGGGTGGTAAATTAGTGGTCAAGCAGTGGTCAAGTGCTGGTCAAGTGAGGAAAATTTTAGTGGAAAGTAGTTGTAATGATATGGTGATGATTAAAGGGTGGTAAATTAGTGGTCAAGCAGTGGTCAAGCAGTGGTCAAGTGGTCGAGTGACCACTTAAATTGTCGGGGAAAGTAGTTGTAATGATATGGTGATGATTAAAGGGTGGTAAATTAGTGGTCAAGAGGTGGTCAAGCGGTGGTCAAGGGGTGGTCAAGTGGTTAAATGACCGCTTAAATTGTTGGGGAGAGTACGTGTAGTGACGTGGTGATGATCAAGAGGTGGTCAAGTGGTGGTCAGGGTGTGGTCAAGTGGTGGTCAAGATGTGGTCAAGTGGTCGAGTGACCCCTTAAATTGTCAGGGAAAGTGAGTGTAGTAAGTTGGTGATGATCGTGAGGTGGTCAAGTAGTGGTCAAGGGGTGGTCAAGGGGTGGTCAAGGGGTGGTCAAGTGGTTAAATGACCCCCTAAATTGTATGGGAGGGTACAGTTAGTGATGTGGTGATGATCAAGAGGTGGTCAAGTAGTGGTCAAGTGGTGGTCAAGCGGTGGTCAAGGAGTGGTCAAGTGGTTAAATGACCCCTTAAATTGTTGGGGAGAGTACTATAGTGACACGGTGATGATCGTGAGGTGGTCAAGTAGTGGTCAAGTGGTGGTCAAGCGGTGGTCAAGTGGTCAAATAACCCTAAAATTGTAGAGGAGAGTGTGTCTTGTGATGCAGTGATGATCAAGAGGTGGTCAAGTAGTGGTCAAGGGGTGGTCAAGTGGTCAAGTTACCCCTTAAATTGATGGGAAGAGTACGTGTAGTGACACGAAGATGATCAAAATGTAGTCAAGTAGTGGTCAAGTGGTGGTCAAACGGTGGTCAAGTGGTCGAGTGACCACATAAATTGTAGAGGAGAGTAGGTTAGTGACACGCTGATGATCAAGAGGTGGTCAAGTTGTTAGGTCTAGAGGTTGGGGTGTCTCAGTCATGAAGTATCAAACTGTCTGCTCTGGGAAGGATGTCGCTGATCAGGGCGAGTAGGTTCTAATATGTTTATCGCTATTGTCTATAATTGGCGTGGTTGTATAGTAATAATAGTAGAGTTGTTTCGTAGTAATGTTAGTCATCATCATCAAGGGGCATGTTAGGTGATATTTGTAATGGTAGTAGTAGTAGTACCAGTAGTAGCAATACCAACAATAGTACTAATTATCATCATCATCACGTATCTTACCAACGGACGTACCACCCACACATTGCGATCTCCAACACCATTGAACAATTCCGGGGTTGACTCACAATACAGAAATCCCCAATTAACGGCATTACCTTCATGTAATGGTGGTACTCATAGTACCAATAGCATCAGTAGTAATAGTCACCAACATCAGCAAGAGACTTATCGCCTGACATTGGTCAGTATGACACTCCATAAACTATGATCTCCGACACCATGGATACAATTAGTAATAATATTGGTAATAGTAGTAGTAGTAGTAGTAGTAGTAGTAGTAGTAGTAGTAGTAGTAGTAGTAGTAGTAGTAGTAGTAGTAGTAGTAGTAGTAGTAGTAGTAGTAGTAGTAGTAGTAGTAGTAGTAGTAGTAGTAGTAGTAATGGTGGTGGTGGTGGTGGTGGTGATGATGGTGGTTGTAGTGGTGGTGGTGGTGGTGGTGGTGGTGGTGGTGGTGGTGGTGGTGGTGGTGGTGGTGGTGGTGGTGGTGGTGGTGGTGGTGGTGGTGGTGGTGGTGGTGGTGGTGGTGGTGGTGGTGGTGGTGGTGGTGGTGGTGGTGGTGGTGGTGGTGGTGGTGGTGGTGGTGGTGGTGGTGGTGGTGGTGGTGGTGGTGGTGGTGGTGGTGGTGGTGGTGGTGGTGGTGGTGGTGGTGGTGGTGGTAATAGTAGGAGTAGTAGAATAGCGAGGGTGCTTGTTGTTTCACTAAGTATGTGTATATCGTATGTAGTATAAAGCTAGTTTGTGTTGTATGCCATGTAAGGTGTTACTGAAATATCTGTATTTTATAGTTCTAAGAGGTGATGACGTCATAACCCACCACTCTATCATCTTATTGATAGTGTCTCCAGTGCCGCGAAAAAGGCTCATTGTGAGATATCGAGCATTTCTCAAAGCGACAGCATCCGGGGTGCATGCCCATTACGAGCAAACATCGATACGCCACTTAAAAGGCAACGACAACGCAAAATGGCGTCGAATACAGTGTAACGCACAAAACTTATGAGGTCATCGGTTGTCCATTCCATCATGGTCGACAAATAGGCGCTCACTAACTTCACAATATGCTCACTCAAATAAACATATAGGATGATAAGGCACCGACCCAAAGGTGAAAAAATATCAGCCAAAGAGAGGAATATCTCGGCCAGAATTATAAAAAGAAGGAAAATTCTCAACCAAACATATAAAAAATAGGAAAATTGATAACCAAACGGGACATATATTGACCAACTAGGGAAATGTGTTACTCAAAGAGGAAAAATAATGACCAAGTAACGAAATACATCGCTCAAACTTATGAAAACTAGGAAACTTTGTTAGCCAAATGGAAGAAACCTTGGTCAAGTAGGAAAATCTGTTAACCAAATGTGAAAAATGTCGGCCAAATGCAGAAATAGTTCGGCCACACGTATGCAAACAAGGAAAGGTTGTTAGCCAGATAGGAAAAGTATTAACCAAGTAAGAAAATTTGATAGCCAAATGTGAAAAAATATCACCCAAAGAGAGAAATATCTCATCCAAACTTATAAAAAGAAGGAAAATTCTCAACCAAACATATAAAAAATAGGAAAATTGATAACCAAACGGGACATATATTGACCAACTAGGGAAATGTGTTACTCAAAGAGGAAAAATAATGACCAAGTAACGAAATACATCGCTCAAACTTATGAAAACTAGGAAACTTTGTTAGCCAACGAGAATAAAAACCTTGGTCAAGTAGGAAAATCTGTTAGAAAAATGTGAAAAATGTCGGCCACATGCAGAAATAGTTCGGCCACACGTATGCAAACAAGGAAAGGTTGTTAGCCAGATAGGAAAAGTATTAACCAAGTAAGAAAATTTGATAGCCAAATGTGAAAAAATATCACCCAAAGAGAGAAATATCTCATCCAAACTTATAAAAAGAAGGAAAATTCTCAACCAAACATATAAAAAATAGGAAAATTGATAACCAAACGGGACATATATTGACCAACTAGGGAAAAGTGTTACTCAAAGAGGAAAAATAATGACCAAGTAACGAAATACATCGCTCAAACTTATGAAAACTAGGAAACTTTGTTAGCCAACGAGAATTAAAACCTTGGTCAAGTAGGAAAATCTGTTAGCCAAATGTGAAAAATGTCGGCCACATGCAGAAATAGTTCGGCCACACGTATGCAAACAAGGAAAGGTTGTTAGCCAGATAGGAAAAGTATTAACCAAGTAAGAAAATTTGATAGCCAAATGTGAAAAAATATCACCCAAAGAGAGAAATATCTCATCCAAACTTATAAAAAGAAGGAAAATTCTCAACCAAATCGAGAAAAAGTTAGACCAAATATAGTAACATCTCAACCAAACTTACGAAAACTAGGAAACTTTGTTAGCCAACGAGAATAAAAACCTAGGTCATGTAGGAACATCTGTTAGCCAAATGTAAAAAATGTCGGCCAAATACAGAAATACCTCGTCCGCACGTATGCAAACTAGTAAAAGTTGTTAGCCAGATAGGAAAAATATTGCCCAAGTAAGAAAATTTGATAGGCAAATGTGAAAAAATATCACCCAAAGAGAGGAATATCTCGGCCAGACTTATAAAAAGTAGGAGAACTATTTGCCAAATGGGAAAAAGTTAGGCCAAATACAGAAATATCTCAACCAAACATATTTTAAAACAATTGGAAAATTGATAACTAAATGGGAAATATATTGACCAACTAGGGAAATGTGTTACTCAAAGAGGAAAAAATAATGACCAAGTAACGAAATACATCGCTCAAACTTATGAAAACTAGGAAACTTTGTTAGCCAAAGGGAAAAAACCTTGTTCAAGTAGGAAAATCTTTTAGCCAAATGTAAAAAATGTCGGCCAAATACAGAAATACCTCGTCCGCACGTATGCAAACTAGGAAAAGTTGTTAGCCAGATAGGAAAAATATTGCCCAAGTAAGAAAATTTGATAGCCAAATGTGAAAAAATATCACCCAAAGAGAGGAATATCTCGGCCAGACTTATAAAAAGTAGGAGAACTATTCGCCAAATGGGAAAAAGTTTGGCCAAATACAGAAATATCTCAACAAACCATATAAAAAACAGGAAAATTGATAACTAAACGGGAAATATATTGACCAACTAGGGAAATGTGTTACTCAAAGAGGAAAAATAATGACCAAGTAACGAAATACATCGCTCAAACTTATGAAAACTAGGAAACTTTGTTAGCCAAATGGAAGAAACCTTGTTCAAGTAGGAAAATCTGTTAGCCAAATGTGAAAAATGTCGGACAAATGCAGAAATATTTCGGTCACATGTATGAAAACTAGGACAAGTTGTTAGCCAGATAGGAAAAGTATTGGCCAAATAAGAAAATTTGATAGCCAAATGTGAAAAAATATCAGCCAAAGAGAGAAATATCTCATCCAAACTTATAAAAGAAGGAAAATTCTCAACCAAATGAGAAAAAGTTAGACCAAATATAGTAACATCTCAACCAAACTTATGAAAACTAAGAAACTTTGTTAGCCAAAGAGAAAAAACCTGGGTCAAGTAGGAAACTCTGTTACCCAAATGTGAAAAATGTCCACCAAGTACAGAAATAACTTGGCCACACTTATGAAAACTACGAAAATTTGTTATCAAAATATGAAAATATTGCCCAAGTAGGAAAATTTGAAAGCCAAATGTGAAAAATATCACCCAAAGAGATAAATATCTCGTCCAGACTTATAAAAAGTTGGAAAATTTGTCAACCAAATGGGGTAAAGTTAGACCAAATACAGAAACATCTTAACCACATTTATAAAAAACGAGGGGAAAATGTCGACCAAATACAGAAATAACTCAACCCAATTTATAAATATGGCAACCAAACTTATGAAACGTAGGAAAATGTGTTAACCAAAAGGGGAAAATATGTTACACGTAACGAAATATCTCATCCAAACTTATAAAAAGTAGGAAAATATATCAACCAAACGCGAACAATGTCGGCCAAATACAGAAATTTCTCAACCAAACTCATGAAAAGTAGGAACAACTTGTTACCCAAATAGGAAAAATATTGGTCAAGTAAAGAAATAGCGTGGTCAAACCAATAAAAACGTACCAACATTTGTTAACACAACTTGGCCACTTGTTCTTGCAAACTTGCTCCCTGGCTCAAACAATTTGTCCACTTGCTATTACAATCGGTCGACCTATCCTATCAACTCACACACTTACCATAACAACTGTCCCTTTTCCCCAACAACGTGTCCACCGACTCTCTCATATTATCGACTCACCCTATCAACTTACCCACATCGGCTCACAAAATTTCCACTTGTTATTACAACTTGTCGACAGCCTCGCCCAAATTACCACTTACTCTTACAAACTGTCCCAACTGAGCGCACAAAGGTGTCCACTTGTGATTTCACGGCCACCTCACCACATAGATAAGTAGCCCTCATAAAATACAAATGTATCCCGCAAGTCATACAGAAGTGTCCCCCATATTGTCATTAAAAAAAAAATATTTGTGTGTGTAGGTAAGTTCATGTCTTTGGCAGTTCATATTTTGTAAATTCATTTCTTCAGCATAAGATTTGTGTAAGTTCACGCCCTCATCATAAATTTTGTTGTGAAAGTTCATGTCTTCGACAGTTCATGTTTTGCTAAGGCCTAGTTTTAGTAAAAGGGCAGAAGTCTATTGGGTAGAATTTCAACCTGAGTGGTCAATTACTTCCGTTGAATGGAAGCTACCGCAGACTTGACTTATTAAACCCCTATGGAAGAAGTAGCGGCAGCTTCCATTCAACGGAAGTTCATTTTCTCAACTTTAGCGCATGGGTAAAAATAGCTGTCCACAGGCAGTGTTAGTATGAACTGCCAAAGACATGAACTTACCTACACACACAAATATTTTTTTTTAATGACAATATGGGGGACACTTCTGTATGACTTGCGGGATACATTTGTATTTTATGAGGGCTACTTATCTATGTGGTGAGGTGGCCGTGAAATCACAAGTGGACACCTTTGTGCGCTCAGTTGGGACAGTTTGTAAGAGTAAGTGGTAATTTGGGCGAGGCTGTCGACAAGTTGTAATAACAAGTGGAAATTTTGTGAGCCGATGTGGGTAAGTTGATAGGGTGAGTCGATAATATGAGAGAGTCGGTGGACACGTTGTTGGGGAAAAGGGACAGTTGTTATGGTAAGTGTGTGAGTTGATAGGATAGGTCGACCGATTGTAATAGCAAGTGGACAAATTGTTTGAGCCAGGGAGCAAGTTTGCAAGAACAAGTGGCCAAGTTGTGTTAACAAATGTTGGTACGTTTTTATTGGTTTGGACCACGCTATTTCTTTACTTGACCAATATTTTTCCTATTTGGGTAACAAGTTGTTCCTACTTTTCATGAGTTTGGTTGAGAAATTTCTGTATTTGGCCGACATTGTTCGCGTTTGGTTGATATATTTTCCTACTTTTTATAAGTTTGGATGAGATATTTCGTTACGTGTACCATATTTTCCCCTTTTGGTTAACACATTTTCCTACGTTTCATTAGTTTGGTTGCCATATTTATAAATTGGGTTGAGTTATTTCTGTATTTGGTCTACATTTTCCCCTCGTTTTTTATAAATGTGGTTTAGATGTTTCTGTATTTGGTCTAACTTTACCCCATTTGGTTGACAAATTTTCCAACTTTTTATAAGTCTGGACGAGATATTTATCTCTTTGGGTGATATTTTTCACATTTGGCTTTCAAATTTTCCTACTTGGGCAATATTTTTCATATTTTGATAACAAATTTTCGTAGTTTTCATAAGTGTGGCCAAGTTATTTCTGTACTTGGTGGACATTTTTCACATTTGGGTAACAGAGTTTCCTACATGACCCAGGTTTTTTCTCTTTGGCTAACAAAGTTTCTTAGTTTTCATAAGTTTGGTTGAGATGTTACTATATTTGGTCTAACTTTTTCTCATTTGGTTGAGAATTTTCCTTCTTTTTATAAGTTTGGATGAGATATTTCTCTCTTTGGCTGATATTTTTTCACATTTGGCTATCAAATTTTCTTATTTGGCCAATACTTTTCCTATCTGGCTAACAACTTGTCCTAGTTTTCATACATGTGACCGAAATATTTCTGCATTTGTCCGACATTTTTCACATTTGGCTATCAGATTTTCCTACTTGAACAAGGTTTCTTCCATTTGGCTAACAAAGTTTCCTAGTTTTCATAAGTTTGAGCGAAGTATTTCGTTACTTGGTCATTATTTTTCCTCTTTGAGTAACACATTTCCCTAGTTGGTCAATATATTTCCCGTTTAGTTATCAATTTTCCTGTTTTTTATATGTTTGGTTGAGATATTTCTGTATTTGGCCTAACTTTTTCCCATTTGGCAAATAGTTCTCCTACTTTTTATAAGTCTGGCCGAGATATTCCTCTCTTTGGGTGATATTTTTTCACATTTGCCTATCAAATTTTCTTACTTGGGCAATATTTTTCCTATCTGGCTAACAACTTTTACTAGTTTGCATACGTGCGGACGAGGTATTTCTGTATTTGGCCGACATTTTTTACATTTGGCTAACAGATGTTCCTACATGACCTAGGTTTTTATTCTCGTTGGCTAACAAAGTTTCCTAGTTTTCGTAAGTTTGGTTGAGATGTTACTATATTTGGTCTAACTTTTTCTCATTTGGTTGAGAATTTTCCTTCTTTTTATAAGTTTGGATGAGATATTTCTCTCTTTGGGTGATATTTTTTCACATTTGGCTATCAAATTTTCTTACTTGGTTAATACTTTTCCTATCTGGCTAACAACCTTTCCTTGTTTGCATACGTGTGGCCGAACTATTTCTGCATGTGGCCGACATTTTTCACATTTGGCTAACAGATTTTCCTACTTGACCAAGGTTTTAATTCTCGTTGGCTAACAAAGTTTCCTAGTTTTCATAAGTTTGAGCGATGTATTTCGTTACTTGGTCATTATTTTTCCTCTTTGAGTAACACATTTCCCTAGTTGGTCAATATATGTCCCGTTTGGTTATCAATTTTCCTATTTTTTATATGTTTGGTTGAGAATTTTCCTTCTTTTTATAAGTTTGGATGAGATATTTCTCTCTTTGGGTGATATTTTTTCACATTTGGCTATCAAATTTTCTTACTTGGTTAATACTTTTCCTATCTGGCTAACAACCTTTCCTTGTTTGCATACGTGTGGCCGAACTATTTCTGCATTTGGCCGACATTTTTCACATTTGGTTAACAGATTTTCCTACTTGACCAAGGTTTCTTCCATTTGGCTAACAAAGTTTCCTAGTTTTCATAAGTTTGAGCGATGTATTTCGTTACTTGGTCATTATTTTTCCTCTTTGAGTAACACATTTCCCTAGTTGGTCAATATATGTCCCGTTTGGTTATCAATTTTCCTATTTTTTATATGTTTGGTTGAGAATTTTCCTTCTTTTTATAATTCTGGCCGAGATATTCCTCTCTTTGGCTGATATTTTTTCACCTTTGGGTCGGTGCCTTATCATCCTATATGTTTATTTGAGTGAGCATATTGTGAAGTTAGTGAGCGCCTATTTGTCGACCATGATGGAATGGACAACCGATGACCTCATAAGTTTTGTGCGTTACACTGTATTCGACGCCATTTTGCGTTGTCGTTGCCTTTTAATTGGCGTATCGATGTTTGCTCGTAATGGGCATGCACCCCGGATGCTGTCGCTTTGAGAAATGCTCGATATCTCACAATGAGCCTTTTTCGCGGCACTGGAGACACTATCAATAGGATGATAGAGTGGTGGGTTATGACGTCATCACCTCTTAGAACTATAAAATACAGATATTTCAGTAACACCTTACATGGCATACAACACAAACTAGCTTTATACTACATACGATATACAAATACTTAGTGAAACAACAAGCACCCTCGCTATTCTACTACTCCTACTATTACCACCACCACCACCACCACCACCACCACCAATACTACTACTACTACTACTACTACTACTACTACTACTACTACTACTACTACTACTACTACTACTACTACTACTACTACTACTACTACTACTACTATTACCAATATTATTACTAATTGTATCCATGGTGTCGGAGATCATAGTTTATGGAGTGTCATACTGACCAATGTCAGGCGATAAGTCTCTTGCTAATGTTGGTGACTATTACTACTGGTGCTATTGGTACTATGAGTACCACCATTACATGAAGGTAATGCCGTTAATTGGGGATTTCTGTATTGTGAGTCAACCCCGGAATTGTTCAATGGTGTTGGAGATCGCAATGTGTGGGTGGTACGTCCGTTGGAAAGACACGTGATGATGATGATAATTAGTACTATTGTTGGTATTGCTACTACTGGTACTACTACTACTACCATTACAAATATCACCTAACATGCCCCTTGATGATGATGACTAACATTACTACGAAACAACTCTACTATTATTACTATACAACCACGCCAATTATAGACAATAGCGATAAACATATTAGAACCTACTCGCCCTGATCAGCGACATCCTTCCCAGAGCAGACAGTTTGATACTTCATGACTGAGACACCCCAACCTCTAGACCTAACAACTTGACCACCTCTTGATCATCACCATGTCACTACACCTACTCTCCTCTACAATTTATGTGGTCACTCGACCACTTGACCACCGTTTGACCACCACTTGACCACTACTTGACTACATTTTGATCATCTTCGTGTCACTACACGTACTCTTCCCATCAATTTAAGGGGTAACTTGACCACTTGACCACCCCTTGACCACTACTTGACCACCTCTTGATCATCACTGCATCACAAGACACACTCTCCTGTACAATTTAGGGTTATTTGACCACTTGACCACCGCTTGACCACCACTTGACCACTACTTGACCACCTCACGATCATCACCGTGTCACTATACGTACTCTCCCCAACAATTTAAGGGGTCATTTAACCACTTGACCACTCCTTGACCACCGCTTGACCACCACTTGACCACTACTTGACCACCTCTTGATCATAACCACATCACTAACTGTACCCTCCCATACAATTTAGGGGGTCATTTAACCACTTGACCACCCCTTGACCACCTCTTGACCACCCCTTGACCACTACTTGACCACGTCACGATCATCACCAACTTACTACACTCACTTTCCCTGACAATTTAAGGGGTCACTCGACCACTTGACCACATCTTGACCACCACTTGACCACACCCTGACCACCACTTGACCACCTCTTGATCATCACCACGTCACTACACGTACTCTCCCCAACAATTTAAGCGGTCATTTAACCACTTGACCACCCCTTGACCACCGCTTGACCACCTCTTGACCACTAATTTACCACCCTTTAATCATCACCATATCATTACAACTACTTTCCCCGACAATTTAAGTGGTCACTCGACCACTTGACCACTGCTTGACCACTGCTTGACCACTAATTTACCACCCTTTAATCATCACCATATCATTACATCTACTTTCCCCTCACATTTTCTTTGCTTGACCACTAATTTACCACCCTTTAATCATCACCATATCACTACACCTACTTTCCCCGACAATTTAAGTAGTCACTCGACCACTTGACCACATCTTGACCACCACTTGACCACACCCTGACCACCACTTGACCACCTCTTGATCATCACCACGTCACTACAAGTACCATCTCATACAATTTAAGGGGTCACCTGACCACCTCTTGACCACTTGACCACCGCTTGACCACCACTTGAGCACGTCATCGCACACCCTTACCTATAATTTAAGGGGTCACTTGACTATGTTTTTCTTTTCTTCTTATTTTTTTCTTCTTCTTTTCTATATATGTTTTATTAAAAATTATTATATACCTTACTTGAGTCGTTTTTTTTTTTATTTTTAATGTTTTATGTCGTATTTTTTATGTCGTACCTACAATTACTTGCCCACGCACGCCACCTATGATGAGTCACTAGACCACGTCACCTCTGATGAGTCACTTCGCAACGCCTACTTTTTTTTGGGGAAAAAGAGTTATCGCCCTTTGTGGTAGAATATCGATTTATACCACAAAAAAGCACTGGCTTTTGTACTTATATACTACTAGCATTTCAGCAAAATCTTAAATGCAACTTCCTTCTTCGATGATGAAACCATCAACTGCCTTCCTCAAGTTCCCACCAATGAGACACTTGATGACCTGCCAACCATAGTGGAAATAAACAAAGCCATCCAGCAACTCTCCAGCGGCAAGGCACCTGGTCCTGACTCCATCCCAGCAGAGATATACAAGGCAGGTGGGCCGGTCCTAACAGAGCTTCACCAAGTCTTCACAAACATATGGATGAACGAGACCATGCCACAAGATTTTAAGGACGCGTCAATAGTCCACCTTTACAAACGTAAAGGAAACCGCCAATCCTGTGACAACCACCGAGGCATCTCCTTGCTTTCAATTGCAGGGAAGATACTCGCCAGAATTCTTCTCAATCGCCTCACAGCCCATCTCGATCAAGGTCTTCTTCCTGAGAGTCAATGTGGCTTCAGAAAAGAACGTGGAACTGTTGACATGATTTTCGCTGCAAGGCAGCTGCAAGAGAAATGTCGGGAACAGAACTGCAAAATGTTCTCCACTTTCATTGACCTTACCAAGGCTTTTGATACAGTCAGCAGAGAAGGACTGTGGAAGATTATGGCAAAATATGGCTGTCCACGAAAGTTTGTCCAAATAGTGCGGCTATTTCATGACGGCATGCAGGCAAGAGTACAGGAAAATGGTGAACTGTCTGAACCCTTTCCTGTCACCAATGGAGTGAAGCAAGGATGTGTCCTGGCACCAACACTGTTCAGCCTTATGTTTTCACCCATGTTGGTGAATGCCTTCAAGAACGACGACATTGGAATAGATATCAACTACCGCATGGATGGAAAGTTATTCAATCTCAGAAGGCTGAAAGCTAAAACCAAAATTAACAGCGGCACCGTCAGAGAGCTCCTGTTTGCTGATGATTGCGCTCTATACGCCAACTCAGAGGCGGACATGCAACATAATGTTTCAGCTTTCTCACATGCCTGTGCCAACTTTGGGCTCAATATCAACTTGGAGAAGACTGTAGTTATGTACCAGCCAGCTCCAGGGAATAATCACACTGTGCCGAATATCAAAGTGAATGATCATAGACTAAGTGTTGTGGACAAATTCACCTATCTTGGCAGCACCGTGTCACAAGCTGCCACAATCGATGACGAAGTGAATGCAAGAATCTCCAAGGCCAGTGCAGCCTTTGGCAGACTGTAACAAGAATGTATGGGACAGAACTGGAATAAGCCTGCAAACAAAGCTAAAAGTCTACAAAGCAGTTGTATTATCCACACTGCTATATGCTTTGTGAAACCTGGACTGTTTATCAGCGACACGCTAGGAAATTAAACCACTTCCACACAGTCTGCCTAAGGAAGCTACTGAAGATTAAATGGCAAGACAAGATTCCAGACACTGAAGTCCTAGAAAGAGCATCCATGATCCATGCCCAGTATCCACACTCTACTGATGAAGAATCAGATTCGCTGGGCTGGTCACTTGACTCGCATGCCAGATCACAGGCTCCCTAAACGAATTTTTTACAGCGAACTGCGTTGTGGTAAACGCTCCCAAGGTGGCCAGAGGAAACGTTTTAAAGACACTCTGAAAATTTCACTGAATGCTTTTGGAATTCATCATGACACCTGGGAGGCTGCAGCCAGAGACCGAAATTCGTGGCGTGCATCATTGCGCAAAGGTGCAGTCATATGTGAGGCAACCAGGACTGCAAGAGCTGTGAATAAAAGGCAGGACAGAAAAACCACTGCAGGAAATCCTCCTTCAGAGACGTCAAGCATTCTTTGCCCACATTGTCAAAGAACATTTCGAGCCAAAATAGGCCTTATCAGCCATCTTAGAACCCACGGCTCCACACCTTCAACCCCACTGGATGAAATAATGGTCATCATCATTCTTGATGGACAAACAACACACATGTACTAAGAGCTCACAATATGTACTAAGAGCTCCCAGTATGTACTAAGAGCTCACAATATGTACTAAGAGCTCCCAGTATGTACTAAGAGCTTCCAGCATTTACTAAAACCTCACAATATGTACTAAGAGCTCCCAATATGTACTAAGAGCTCCCAATATGTACTAAGAGTTCCCAGTATGTACTAAGAGCTCCCAGTATGTACTAAGAGCTCCCAGTGTGTACTAAAATCCCCCAGTGTGTGCTAATAGCTCCCAGTATGTACTAAGAGCTCACAATATGTACTAAGAGCTCACAATATGTACTAAGAGCTCCCAGTATGTACTAAGAGCTCACAATATGTACTAAGAGCTCCCAGTATGTACTAAGAGCTCACAATATGTACTAAGAGCTTCCAGTATGTACTAAGAGCTTCCAGTATGTACTAAGAGCTCCCAGTATGTACTAAGAGCTCACAATATGTACTAAGAGCTCACAATATGTACTAAGAGCTCCCAGTATGTACTAAGAGCTAACAATATGTACTAAGAGCTTCCAGTATGTACTAAGAGCTCACAATATGTACTAAGAGCTTCCAGTATGTACTAAGATCTCCCAGTATGTACTAAGAGCTCCCAGTATGTACTATCTGTTCCCAGTATGTAGTAAGAGCTCCCAGTATGTACTAAGAGCTCCCAGTGTGTACTAAAAGCTCTCAGTGTCTCACACGCTCAGTATGTGACCTATCTGCAATCATTTTCTCCTTTGTCTTTATTCTGTTTATGATCTTTACCCTCCATGCAATACAATTAGCAGCAACTTGCTCCCAAGGTGCAATATCAATGCCTGGATCAATCATGTCCTGCTTACACACATCACTGCACTGTAGCAGAGGCCGCCCCCAAGATCTTTTACCTAACTGTAATTCACGAAAATGGGTGTACCATTTTTACAGCAGTTTGTGCAGTCAGAACTACTACTATATTTTATAATCCCCGTAACTTTATTCTCTTGTTTTTCTACACAGCCAGCACTGTGACAAAGGGGTTACGAGCACAGTTCGCAATCCCGCATACCACGATAGAAACACAGCTGTGGGCAATTTGGAAGCAGACCATTTTGCGCTGGTTTTCATACAGTGGCATAAGTGCCGGTTGTTCAGAAAGCAATGGCAAACTAAAATTAAACTTTCCAAGAAACCAAAAACAGCTAAAAAATGCTGGGATTGACTATGACGTCCTTTAAAGGATGTGCAACTAACTATTCTTTTTCTACTATTGTGCAACTGGTTCTTGTGATGACAGCTTCATTGAATGTCAGAATGGAGGAGCCTGTGCTGACACAGCTGATGGTCCAATCTGTAACTGTGCTGAAGGATACACTGGATCGAACTGTGAAACTGTTGATGGTACAGTCAATATTTGTTGTACATGAGAGAAGTATCTTCATCATTAAGTTTATAGTTGTTCTGTGTGGTCTTGATAAAGATGGTAGTGGTGATGATGATATGAAATAGGTGATGATGATGATAATTTGAAAGCAATGATGATGATGATGGTATGAAAGCACCTGATAGTGATGATGATTTCTTCTTCTTCTTCGTTCATCCGGAGTTTTTTTTTCGGATGTGACTGCGTTGTGCCTGTTTACAGCAGAGCTGCGTTCTTGCGCCGTCAGGCCGACACATCCGACTTCTGCGGGCAAATGTTGACCGGGTTAACCTTCCCGGGGG
>JACEFZ010009723.1:70000-73281 GCA_014155875.1 Cepaea nemoralis | reverse complement strand
AATAAAACAATAAACAGGGGCGTCTGATCTCACTACACAGAGACCAGGGGAAATTTTTTTACTAGAAGTCCACGTGAAAAAATCCCAGTCATCCCCGGGGGCTTGAACCCGGGACCTCCAGCACTTGAGGCGGACACTATCCCTTTGAGACCACGCAACCCCCTATGGAGGAACAAACAAAAAAATTCGTATCAACTTTAAAAATTTGGTGGAAAAGAGTAAGGTGACGGCATAGCGAGAAATACATTGTTGGCGTTACCAGGTGTTTTAATCGGGACAAGAATACATACAAATCCAAGACTCATGATCTTGAGAGACGAATCATGATTGCAAGGAACATGATGATAATGAGAAGCACAAGTTGAACGAAACGTTAGATTTAAAAATGCTATCCACGGTGGTAGTTCACGATGATCAACATGTGCCCTGAAAATGGCGTAACTATGACACTAAAAATTTCCCTACACGTCATCGGTTAAGACAATCAAACATCACGTCTCTCGGCCTGTCTCCGCTTTTCTGACGCTGATCTGTCCAGTCGTACGATGTTATCCGATGCCTAGCTTCTCAATACATGACTAGAGTGCATTGTTTCCCTCTTTCGTGTATAATGTTCGACTTTCTTTACCCTCAAGTATGTAGTTACTCTGGCATTCCAAAGTATAACAACATTGATCTCAAAAAAACACAACTCCGGGGCCCCTCCAAGCTTTTTCTAATTTTTTCTTTCACAATCCAAGTTCCACTGACATCCATCCACCCATCCACCCATCATGGCCATGCGGTAAGCGTGGGGGGTCATGTTTGCCATCTCACTCGATCACCAGAGTGATCATCAGCTCGGGTTTTCCCTATCTCGACATGCCCGGGGGAAAGCCATCCAGGTATTTATTCTCGTACCCCCTTTGGTCTTTTCCCTTCGATCTTGTCACTGACATACATCAAAGATTTTGTACTTTAAAATAATACGGATTGAGTCTGAAAGAATTACAAACAGATCAACATGAACTATCATAAATGTTCGGATCTCCTCTACAATCCCACAAGTTTTTGACGGCGGGGGTTTTAATGAGTGCAGCCACTAAATTGGACTTCATGAATGTCATGCTTAAGGGGTCTTTAAGTCCCGCGTCCACGTACGTGCCAGTCGATCCCTACTTCCTCTTTACGTGTATGCCTTCCACTACTAGTCTACTTCAACACGGTGGCGCTAAAAGTGGCCAAAATTTTCAGTGAACTAGACAAGATACTGTGTACTGTGTTCTTTGATGCTTAGATCTTGAGAATGTCAGTATATGTCATCTATCCCTCCGTGATATTCTAAGAACATGTCTGCAAAATTTTAAAGATCAATAGCCTCAGTTGTCTTTATAGTAATTGTTAGTTAGTAGTTAGTCAGTCAGTCAGTCAGTCAGTCAGTCAGTCAGTCAGTCAGTCAGTCAGATAGATATTTAGTTAGTTAGTTAGGTAGGTAGGTAGGTAGGTAGTAAGTAGGTAGGTAGTGGGTAGTCAGTCAGTCAGTCAGTCAGTCAGAAATCAGTCAGTCGCAGTCAGTTATTTATTTAGTTAGTTAGATTTAGTTATTTATTTAGTTAGTCGACAGATCATCCTTTTTGCACATCAAACCCAACAGCCCATAAGTGCTGCATTCCCCTCTTCAGCAAACCCCGCAGGTGTAGCGGCTAACGACACCAGTTCTTCAATCATCTTTGCCGTCCTGCTTAGTGTTCTTTTTGGCCACAACTCTTTTAATTTGGCTGTTCTCACAGTTGACCGTTTGTAGTTTCACAGTCTTAACTTGGTTCTCGCAAGCATCAGTATATCAGTATATCGGGATGGTCCATTTCCCCCCACATTCGGTCAAGATGGCGGCCGACAGCTGTGTATTAGTTATTGCTAAATGGTCTAATACACTCTTTTATATTTTTCCCACGGGATGGATGCATGATCTCAATCTGTTTACGCTGATTGTTTGCGGGTTTTTGTTTTAAAGACTCGTAATATTGTTCAACACTTGCTTGCTATGACTAGCCTCTTCAACCTGTGGACAGTACTATTGTGGTAACTAGAGAGCCGTTGTATTAAAGATAACATATAGACTTCTTATATTCCTTGTTGCCTTCGTTATTTTCTTCTTTAGCGCAATATCAGAAATGTCAACAGTACTTCAAAATTAAAGCCGTCATCTCTACTACTCGTGTTTGCTTTGACACAGTACTCTTTCCTAGATCGTAAACGTGATATGCCCGTCCAGGGGTCTCGCCATCAGATATTTGTTTATCTTTCTCTTTGGTGGAAAGCTCTAACTTAACAAAGGATGGAATGGGTCAATGTGACAATTGGAAGGAACAATGGAATTTAGACAAGCATCTCCTGTAAGAACCAGCAAATTAGCACACGACGAGTTACTTGTCACAAAACTAGTTGTACAGTTCAGAGAATAATTATTATAGGGGAAACAACTGTGTATGAGAATGGGCAACAATAATTTGTTGTTACTTCCCCTAATCACAGAAGGCGCTTAAGAAACAGTAAAAATATGAATAAAATTCGGTGGAACTGTGAAAATGTAAACAATATAAAATGACAAACAGTAGTGCAGCTTTACATAACAGATTTACGACACATACAGGACGTTGCGGCGGTTAGCCTTGATCAGCAAACAAACACATTCACAAACACAACATATATTCAAGGAGATTTCCTGTGACTACATCAAAAGGCGACGACAGGACGAGAAGAACAAAAGGATGAAGAAATTAAAGCAATGAAGAGAGGACGGGGCGGTGAAAGATGGAAGATAAGAGGTGAATGGTGATGGAGTATCGATGGAAGATAAGAGGTGGGTCCTAAATACAACTAGAAAAGATAGTTGGTAACGGCTAAGATTAAGTGAATAAATCCAACACGCAGATAGTCACATACAACGGTTATCAGAAGAAGATGGTACACTTAGTTGCAGTTGTAAACATAGTAAAAATATGAATAAAATTGGGTGGAACTGAGGTAAAGCTGAATATTACATTTCTATTCGAAAGTCATTTCATTTCTTTTGTGATTGTGAAAAGATCCTGCCATCAAACTATCTTATTTAGACAGTTTAGCTAGGTTTAAATTGGAAGCCCTTTAACTATGACCATGGGTTGTATTTATCCAGCAGGAATTAATAGTGTTATTAATGCCACTAAGCTAGTGCACTTACATATCAACTATAACCCTTACTGAAACATCCAAATATACCCATGTCAGCAAAACGACAGATAATAAACAGCATATTCACA
>JACEFZ010009723.1:32500-65000 GCA_014155875.1 Cepaea nemoralis | reverse complement strand
TAAGAAGTCTATATGTTATCTTTAATACAATGGCCTCTATTTCCCAACAATAGATACTGTCCACAGGTTAGAAAGAGGCTAGCATAGCAATGAAAGTTTTAACAATATTACGAGTCTTAACACAAAACCAGCAAAAAATCAGCGAAACAGATAGATCATGCATCCACCCGGGGAAAATATAAATGAGTGTATTAGACCTTTTAGCAATAACTAAATACACAGCTGCGGCCGCCATTTTGACCGGAAGGGGGGGGGCCAAATGGACCATCCTGATAATACGATATACTGATGCTTGCGAGAACCAAGTTAAGACTGTGAATCTACAAACATGGTCAAAAATGTGAGAACAGCAAGTTAAAAAAGTTGGGCCAAAAAAGAAACTAAGCAGGAGGCAAAGATGATTGAAGAACTGGTGTCGTAGCCGCTACACGCTGCGGGGTTTGTGAAGAGGGGAAAGCGACACTTATGGACTGATGGTTCGATGTGCAATAAGGATGATCGCGACTAACTAATAACTAAAATAACTAACTAACTAACTAACTAACTAACTGACTGACTGACGACTGATTTACTGACTGACTGACTGATGACTGATACCTACCTACCTACCTATTACTACCTACCTACCTACCTACCTAAAACTAATAACTATCTATCTGACTGACTGACGACTGACTGACTGACTGACTGACTGACTGACTGACTAACAAACTAACTAACAATTACTATGAAGACAACTGAGGCTATTGATCTTTACAATTTTGCAGACATGTTTTAGAATATCACGGAGGGATAAGATGACATATACTGACTTTCTCAAGATCAAAGCATCGAAGAACACAGTACACAGTATCTTGTCTAGTTCACAAATATGTTGGCCACTTTTAGCGCCACCGTGTTGAAGTAGACTAGTAGTGGAAGGCATACACGTAGAAGAGGAAGTAGGGATCGACTGGCAGGGTACGTGGACGAGGACGTTAAAGACCCCTTTAAAAGCATGACATTCATGAAGCCCAAATTTTAGGGGCTGCACTCATTCAAACCCCGCCGTCAAACTTGTGGGATTGTAGAGGAGACCCGAACATTTATGATATTTCATGTTGATCTGTTTTAATTCTTTCAGACTCAATCCGTATTTTTTTAAAGTAACAAAATCTGTTGATGTATGTCAGTGACAAGATCAAAGGGGAAGAGACCAAAGGGGAGTACGAGAAGTAAATACCTGGATGGCTGGCCCACGTGGCATGGTCGAGATAGGAACACAGAGCTGATGATCACTCTGGTGATCGAGTGAGATGGCAGAACATGACCCCCCACGCTTACCGGCATGGCAATGATGGATGGATGGATGGATGGATGTCAGGGAACTTGGATTTTGAACGAAAAATTAGAAAAAGCTTGGAGGCCGCGGAGTTTGTTTTTTTGAGATCAATGGTTAATATTTGGAATGCCAGAGTAACTACATACAATTGAGGCTAATGAAAGTCGAACATTATACACGAAAAAGGCAAACAATGCACTCTAGTCATGTATTGAGAGCTAGGCATCGGATAACATCGTAACGATGGACAGATCAGCGTCAGAAATGGCGGAGACAGGGCCCAGAGACGTGATGTTTGATTGTCTTAACCCATGACGTGTAGGGATACTTCTGTGCATAGTTTCGCCCAAATTTTTAGGGCACATGTTGATCATCGTGAACTACCACCCTGGATAGCATTTGTAAATCTAACGTTTCGTTCAACCCTTTGTTTTCATTATCATCATGTTTCCCTTTCAATCATGATTCTCATCTCAAGATCATGAGTCTTGGATTTTGTATGTATTCTTGTCCGATTAAAACACCTGGTAACGCCAACAATGTATTTCTCGCATGCCGTCACCTTACTTTTACCACCAATTTGAAAGTTGATACGACATTTTATTGTTTGTTCCTCCATAGGGGGGTTTCGTGGTCTCAAGGTATAGTGTCCGCCTCAAGTGCTGGAGGTCCCGGGTTCAAGCCCCCGGGGATGACTGGGATTTTTTCACGTGGACTTCTAGTAATAAAATTTCCCCTGGTCTCTGTGTAGTGAGATCAGACGCCCGTGTTTATTTTATCCCTTGGGAGTGGAAATCGAAAAAGAGTAGCCAAAAAGCGCTGCCCAGGCAAAATTTCGAGTTAAAAATTACCCTTCAGTATCCTCGCCGGTGCTACGGAGTTCGTGCACGAGTTTAGTTTCTCCCGACTCAGATTTGAGTTAGGAGGAAAACGGAGCACTTGTGGGGTTTCACCGTGTGTCGTGATTTTTTGAAAAAAAAAAAACCGGTTTTTTTTGGGACGTGTCCTGCCCGTCGTCCGCCACCCTTTACTGAATGTAGTCACAGGAAATCTCCTTGAATATATGTTGTATTTGTGAATGTGTTTGGTTGCTGATCAAGGCTAATCGCCGCAACGTCCTGTATGTGTCGTAAATCTGTTATGTAAAGCTGCACTACTTTTTGTCATTTTATATTGTTTACATTTTCACAGTTCCACCGAATTTTATTCATATTTTTACTGTTTCTTCAGCGCCTTCTGTGATTAGGGGAAGTAACAACTAATTATTGTTGTCCATTTTTATACACAGTTGTTTCCCCTATAGTAATTATTCTCTGAACTGTACACTAGTTCTGTGACAAGTAACTCGTCGTGTGCTAATTTGCTGTTCTTACAGGAGATGCTTGTCTAAATTCCATTGTTTCTTCGAATTGTCACATTGACCCATTCCATCCTTTGTTAAGTTAGAGCTTTCCACCAAAGAGAAAGATAAACAAATATCTGATGGCGAGATCCCTGGACGGGCATATCACGTTTACGAACTAGGAAAGAGTACTGTGTCAAAGCAAGTACGAGTAGAAGAGATGACGGCTTTACTTTTGATGTACTGTTGACATTTCTGATATTGCGCTAAAGAAGAATTAACGAAGGCAACAAGGAATATAAGAAGTCTATATGTTATCTTTAATACAATGGCTCTCTAGTTACCAACAATAGATACTGTCCACAGGTTAGAAAGAGGCTAGTCATAGCAATGCAAGTGTTGAAC
Organism: Cepaea nemoralis; assembly: GCA_014155875.1. NCBI lineage: Eukaryota > Metazoa > Mollusca > Gastropoda > Stylommatophora > Helicidae > Cepaea > Cepaea nemoralis. The sequence continues at coordinate 61,932 of JACEFZ010009723.1, read as the reverse complement.
AATATTACGAGTCTATAACACAAAACCAGCAAACAAATCAGCGTAAACAGATTGAGATCATGCATCCATCCCGTGGAAATATATAAATGAGTGTATTAGACCATTTAGCAATAACTAAATACACAGCTGTCGGCCGCCATCTTGACCGGAAGTGTGGGGCCAAATGGACCATCCTGATAATACTGATATACTGAATGCTTGCGAGAACCAAGTTAAGACTGTGAATCTACAAACATGGTCAAACTGTGAGAACAGCAAGTTAAAAGAGTTGTGGCCAAACAAGAACACTAAGCAGGACGGCAAAGATGATTGAAGAACTGGTGTCGTTAGCCGCTACACGCTGCGGGATTTGCTGAAGAGGGGAATGCGAGCACTTATGGACTGATTGGTTCGATGTGCAATAAGGATGATCTGTCGACTAACTAACTAACTAACTAACTAACTAACTAACTAACTAACTAACTGACTGACTGACTGACTGATTGACTGACTGACTGACTGACTGACTGACTACCTACCTACCTACCTACTTACTACCTACCTACCTACCTACCTAACTAACTAACTAACTATCTATCTGACTGACTGACTGACTGACTGACTGACTGACTGACTGACTGACTGACTAACTAACTAACTAACAATTACTATGAAGACAACTGAGGCTATTGATCTTTACAATTTTGCAGACATGTTCTTAGAATATCACGGATGGATAAGATGACATATACTGACATTCTACAAGATCTAAGCATCGAAGAACACAGTACACAGTATCTTGTCTAGTTCACTGAAATATGTTGGCCACTTTTAGCGCCACCGTGTTGAAGTAGACTAGTAGTGGAAGGCATACACGTAGAAGAGGAAGTAGGGATCGACTGGCACGTACGTGGACGCAGGACGTTAAAGACACCTTAAGCATGACATTTCATGAAGTCCAATTTAGTGGCTGCACTCATTCAAACCCCAGCCGTCACAAACTTGTAGGATTGTAGAGGAGATCCGAACATTTATGATAGTTCATGTTGATCTGTTTGTAATTGTTTCAGACTCAATCACGTATTATTTTAAAGTAACAAAATCTGTTGATGTATGTCAGTGACAAGATCGAAGGGAAGAGACCAAAGGGAGGACCGAGAAGTAAATACCTGGATGGCTTGGCCACGTGGCATGGTCGAGATAGGAACACAGAGCTGATGATCACTCTGGTGATCGAGTGAGATGGCAGAACATGACCGCCCACGCTTACCGGCATGGCACATGATGGATGGATGGATGGATGGATGTCAGTGGAACTTGGATTGTGAACGAATAAATTAGAAAGAGCTTGGAGGCCGCGGAGTTGTGTTTTCTGAGATCAATGTTGTTAATACTTTGGAATGCCAGAGTAACTACATACAATTGAGGCTAATGAAAGTCGAACATTATACACGAAAGAGGCAAACAATGCACTCTAGTCATGTATTGAGAAGCTAGGCATCGGATAACATCGTAACGACTGGACAGATCAGCGTCAGAAATGGCGGAGACAGGCCGAGAGACGTGATGTTTGATTGTCTTAACCGATGACGTGTAGGGATATCTTCTAGTGTCATAGTTACGCCAATTTTCAGGGCACATGTTGATCATCGTGAACTACCACCGTGGATAGCATTTGTAAATCTAACGTTTCGTTCAACCTTGTGCTTCTCATTATCATCATGTTCCTTGCAATCATGATTCGTCATCTCAAGATCATGAGTCTTGGATTATGTATGTATTCTTGTCCCGATTAAATCACCTGGTAACGCCAACAATGTATTTCTCGCTATGCCGTCACCTTACTCTTTTACCACCAATTTTGAAAGTTGATACGACATTTTATTGTTTGTTCCTCCATAGGGGGTTGCGTGGTCTCAAGGTATAGTGTCCGCCTCAAGTGCTGGAGGTCCCGGGTTCAAGCCCCGGTGATGACTGGGATTTTTTCACGTGGACTTCTAGTAATAAAATTTCCCCTGGTCTCTGTGTAGTGAGATCAGACGCCCGTGTTTATTGTATCCCTTGGCAGTTGGAAATCGAAAAAGAGTAGCCAAACAGCGCTGCCCAGGCAAAATTTCGAGTTAAAAATCTACCCTTCAGTATCCTCGCCGGTGCTACGGAGTTCGTGCACTGAGTTGAGTTTCTCCAGACTCAGATTTGAGTTAGGAGGAAAACGGAGCACTTGTGGGTTGCACCCGTGTGTCGTGATGTTGATCCGTCGACTAAACAAAACTAACTAAACTAAACTTGTTTGTTCCTCCTCATGACGTTCCACAAATATTGGCCGTCTACGTCTAATTTCTCACATTAATTGAATGGCTATCTACGTCCAAGGTGCTAGTTCATTATTTTTAAAGACCAATCGGGTCTCACTGGTGATGTGGTTACTAATATCATGCCGGCCTCCTTAACTTTCCAGATCATTTTCTAGCCAATATTTAAATTTTCAGAGCTTCACACCTGTCCAGTACAAACGGGCCTTAGTACGGACTCTGTTTGACCGTGCTAGGAAGATATGCATCAAGGACACACTGACAGAGGAATTTGAAACTCAGAAGAATATTTTACACCTGAATTGGTACACCACAGGATTTATAAAACGCCACTGCTAACAGCCCAAACCAAAACCAGACGGAACTACAGTCCCTAAACTCAAGGTATTCATCCAGCAAACCTTTCCATGGGATTACGTAACGCAACGTCTACGGGACCGGCTCATTACAGCAGTCGGCCGGACATTCTGTGCTGCAACTCCAGTTATTAGGTACAGAACCACACCGATTCCCACTCCAGCAGTGAAAGAACTTGTTCCGCTGTATGCCAAATGCAATTGCATTTACCAATTCACATGTAGATGCCAGTCTACCCACATCAGCAGAACAGAGCGACAGTTGAACAACAGAGTTGCTGAGCACATACCTAATTGGATTGACAAGATACTACACACAGCCAATGGAATCCTAGGGAGGCCAACACACCGGAAACTCCCTGCTTCATCAATTGCCAGGCATGTGTTGGATAACGGCCATGTGATTGATAGAGAGAGTGCCTTTCGTGTGTTGTTTAACACATAAAATAGTCGCTTGTTAAAGTTTGCAGAAGCCATAATGATTAATCTACATAGGCTAGTATTGTGCAATCAGAAAGACATGATAGTCAGTGTAAAATTACCATGGTAGAATTGAAATTACTGAGCGAACATGTGTTTATTTCGGCTTGAAGGATTTATCTAGTTATTTTACTTTATGTTGTGTGGATTCTGCAGTATGTAACTGACGAGATGCAGCGAAATATGTCAGGCAATAAATCGTGCAATCTATTGGTTGTGTCTTCGTTATTCAAATTTTCTAGTACACATTTTGAGCTGGGTCGACCTTGGAATCAAATATAACTTTTAAAACAGCAGCAGCAGCAGCAGCAGCAGCAGCAGCAGCAGCAGCAGCAGCAACAACAACAATAACAACAACAACAACAACAACAAAACAGCCAAGTCTTGAATGAGACTTGAACACGTGATCATTGGGTCTGCATGAAAGCGTGCTAGTATTCGGTTAAGATGACTCCCATTCAATACAAAACAGTGCGCTATGTCGCGGCTTTTCATCTGCTTTGGCTAGGGGAATTAACAAAATCTTATGTTCACTTCACTTTTATGAACAGTTGTTTCCCCTATTGTGATCGAGTGAGATGGCAAACCACGACCGCCCACGCTTATCGGCATGGCACATGACGGATGGATGCAATTATTTATTACTCAGTTGCATTAATCATGTTGCATGAAGCAACTCACCGTGCATTTATTTGCAACTCCTTACTTTATATTCTCTTCTTCCGTTTACCTCAGTGAAGTGTCGGGAGATTACATAATGCGCTTTTCTAAATTCTAAGTTCTCCATCCATTTGAAGATATATTAAATATTAAACCATTCTCATCTCATCTCATCTCATCTCATCTCATCTCATATCTCATGTATGTTGTAATTATCTTGTATCTTTATCTGTCATTGTCCAGGTTTGGCATTGGTAGCATAGAGTTGTTAGAAAGATTGTGTTGTAGACTGCTTTTTCTTACTGATATGTGTTTGTTCTTTAGTATTGGTGTCATTTATCTAATGAGTTGGTTTGCTTTATTGCATCTATTCTCAACCTCGTCTTCTGATTTGTCATGTGATATTATTATACTTCCTGTGTACTTGAAGTTCTTTACTTGTTTCAGAGGGTGTTTCTTTAAATGAATCTTTGTTGTTTTTTCTTCTTTGGTTGTGACCATTACTTGAGCTTTATTTATGCTAATTTTCATGTTATATTCCTTACACATTTCGTTTAGACTGTGTTTGTAGACTTGTATTTCTGCTTCTGATTTTTCAATTAGTGCTTGATAGTCCGCAATTATGAGTACTGTAGTGATGTAATTTGCCGTTAGTTCTTCTTCTGTGTTCTGTTCTTTATGAGGTAATGTTGTGGTCCTTGTTTGGTTGGTTTCGTTGCACATATTGTCTTCATAAGTTATAAACAAGAGATGGAACAAGACATAACCATGCAGATCTTATGGTGAAATGTTCTGAATCTCCTCCGTTTGTTCTTACAGTGAATTCACCGTTGTTACATAAGCTTCTACATAAGTTCGTTGGATGTGTACTAAATCCATATCGCTTTATGATTTCTCATTGCTCATTTCTATCAACTCTATTAATTGCCATCTCTTGATCGATAAAGGCTAAGAAGAGTAATTAATTGTTTTAATTTGTTTGTTTTTTTAACATTTCGCTCGCTTATAACTCACGCGTAGTCCATACACTTACTTCTGGTGTACTGACTGATTTTTGCGCGTTGTTTTGCTTTCCCTATTACCAATGACTCTCGACATCAGGCGAACTGACTCAGACTTCACAGGTACTTGTAATTTACGTCCCCAAGTCAAATGCGAGTAGTCAACATTTTAGTCCAAAACCGGTGTAGGGGATGAACCCTCTACCTCAACATCAGCAGATTGGATGTTTAAGAACGAGCGCTCTTACCCATTCGGCCATGCTCACCTCCGAGTATTTAATTAATTACGATTGATGTTTCTATTTGTTGTCTGAGAGTAACGATGGCATCCTTACGTCCTTTCTTTTTCCTAAATCCAAGTTGTTTCGTTTAGCTGTGATTGTATTGTAGGTCGAAGTCTTTTCTCGAGAATTGTGCAAAACATTTTCCCGTATGACTCAAAAGGAAATGCCTCTATGTTGTGTACAGTCTCAGAGACGCTCAAACGCCCTTGTAAAATAGGCAAAACACATAACAGGTTCATACAGAGGTAAACTTACGAGGTCACCGCGCTTACTCACACGAAAAACACACTCATTCGAGGGGATACTTGGCACACAGCTACATCCATCGGCAGTTGGCTCCACAAACTAGGTCGCTGCCAATTAAGACACGGAATCAAATGTCGCACAGCAAATGGCGCCCGTTTCAATGCTCAGCTGAGTCAGTGTCTGGGCATGGTATGTTTTTATCAAAATGAACAGCACAGAAAAAAACATATAGGTTAAGGACACCGTTTCTATGCCCTCGTCACATATTCTGGATATGGTCTGCTTCTTCTGCTGCCCTTTATCCCTGACTAGAGCGCCCGTGTCTCTATTGACCTTTCTATTAGTGTTGTAATATATAAATATTTTGCATTGGAAGGAAAGGGTACAAACAATTATATAAGGTCAATAGAGACACAAAAAGACATATATTTGTGCTTCATATATTATACTAAGGCATTTGATAAAGTAAAACATGATGAACTGATTAAAATGTTGGAAGATATCAACACTAATGGGAAAGATTTAAGAATAATAAAGAATATATACTGGAACCAATAATATACGCCATGCAAGTGGCACAGTATTAGTGGCAGAAAATGCAATAGACCTACAACAATTGTTTGACATTGTAGTAACAGAGAGTGCACAGAAAGGACTCTCCTTGAATATCAAGAAAACGGTAAGAATGGTGATATCAAAGAAAATGGTGACACCAAAATGTGGCATAGAAATAGAAGAGGAAATTCGTAACCAAGTGGATAATTTTAAATACATAGGGGCACTTTTAACATCAGATGGAAGATGTACAACAGAGATTAAGAGCAGAATAGGGCAGGCAAAAGCCGCATTTCAGAAAATGAAGAGTATCTTATGCAGAAAGTCACTATCAATGAATGTAAGAAAGAAAGTGCCTAAGTGCTATATAGAACCAGTTTTGCTGTATGGCAGCGAATCTTTTAATGTAAATGAATAAATTATGAAAAACTTAGAAGCAACAGAGATGTGGTTTCCTGAGACGAATGTTGCGAATTCCTTGGACTGCCAGAGTAACTAACAACGATCGCCTAAAAGAGGCTAATGAAACTAGAACACTATATACAACAATAAGAAAGAGACAAAGAGCTTTCTTTGGTCATGTGATGAGAAGAAAGGCATTGGAGAACATCGTAACAACTGGAAGGATCGAGAGGAAGAGAGGCAGAGGCAGGCCAAGAGAAATGATGCTGGACAGATTAGAGACGGTGGCATGGAGGTATATCATCGGCAAAGTTGATCCAGAACACCAAAGACCGAGATCTGTGGAGAGCCATGAACGCCTACGCCAGCTGGCAAGGCACTTGATGATGAGAGCACCAGCTCAAACGAGCTCTTACCAAGCCGTCCTTTCTTTTGTTACCGCCTGCAGATCGCTCCATGTTCTCCTAATTAATCTGGCCCTAGTTCTCCTCTTCATGTATGTTAGGCCTTCCGTGTGATAAAAACTCCACCGAGGAATAAGCAAGACAAGAGGCTTATGATCGTCAGAAGTAGTCCCCCTCTTAGAATGTTTCGGCCCTTTCATTATCATGTGTCATGCCGATAAGCGTAGGTGGTCATGTTTCGTATCTCACACGATCACCACAGTAGTAAATCAACTGTGTGTTCTTCTCGACAATGCCATGCGGCCAAGCCATACAGATATTTACTTCTCTGCCGTTCACTTGTTCGTTTCCCCTTAGTCTTGCCTGTTGTCACCAAGTTCTCTAACTTATGTGTTCTCATAACATGCCCAACAAAATATTAACTGTCTGCATCTAGTTTCTCTAATCAGGTTACGGTTCCCATTTGCTTGTTGTAGGATTTATTCATTAGTTTTTCAGTCCGTCCATGATATTCAATGCATTTCCCTCAGAAACAACATTTTTACTGCCATTAGATGTTTTTTCCCAGCTTGTCTGCTCCTTGTGCGCGTTTCACATCCATACAAAAGAACATGTTCCATGTAGCAATTCAACGCTAGTTTTCTCGTTGCAATTGACATCTGTTAGTATGTTCTTCATCTTGTAGAAGTTGGAATATTTATTTTCTTTACCATCTCTGGAAAATAAGAAAGTCCAGATGGGACATTACTCGGGTTGAGCGAGTCTCCCTGTTCTCCTCATATTATTAATCTTGTCTCTAGTTCTCTTCAACATGTTTGTTACCTCCCCGTATTTTGTTTGCTTTGAAAAGACTTTATAGTTACACAATTCTCTGGGTTTACCAATATGTGTTCTATCCAACGCCAGCGTACTTCACCCACCTCTTGATTGGCTGGACATATGTCTAGTTCCCTCCCTAAGTGAATCTATCATCCCTGTTTAGTCCTTCTATCCTGTTCTGCAGGAAAAGTACTTAAAATTTTTGGGGGTTTTTTTTTTTTTTTCGCTTTATAACTCACGCGTAGTCCATACACTTACTTCTGGTGTACTGACTGATTTTGCGTGTTTTGCTTTCCTATTACCAATGACTCTCGACATCAGGCGAACTGACTCGGACTTCACAGGTACTTGTAATTTACGTCCCAATTTCAAATGCGAGTAGTCAACATTTTAGTCCAAAACCGGTGTAGGGGATGAACCCTCTACCTCAACATCAGCAGATTGGATGTTTAAGAACGAGCGCTCTTACCCATTCGGCCATGCTCTCCTCCGAGTATTTAATTAAATACGATTGATGTTTCTATTTGTTGTCTGAGAGTAACGATGGCATCCTTACGTCCTTTCTTTTTCCTAAATCCAAGTTGTTTCGTTTAGCTGTGATTGTATTGTAGGTCGAAGTCTTTTCTCGAGAATTGTGCAAAACATTTTCCCGTATGACTCAAAAGGAAATGCCTCTATGTTGTGTACAGTCTCAGAGACGCTCAAACGCCCTTGTAAAATAGGCAAAACACATAACAGGTTCATACAGAGGTAAACTTACGAGGTCAACGCGCTTACTCACACGAAAAACACACTCATTCGAGGGGATACTTGGCACACAGCTACATCCATCGGCAGTTGGCTCCACAAACTAGGTCGCTGCCAATTAAGACACGGAATCAAATGTCGCACAGCAAATGGCGCCCGTTTCAATGCTCAGCTGAGTCAGTGTCTGGGCATGGTATGTTTTTATCAAAATGAACAGCACAGAAAAAAAACATATAGGTTAAGGACCCCGTTTCTATGCCCTCGTCACATATTCTGGATATGGTCTGCTTCTTCTGCTGCCCTTTATCCCTGACTAGAGCGCCCGTGTCTCTATTGACCTTTCTATTAGTGTTGTAATATATAAATATTTTGCATTGGAAGGAAAGGGTACAAACAATTATATAAGGTCAATAGAGACACAAAAAGACATATATTTGTGCTTCATATATTATACTAAGGCATTTGATAAAGTAAAACATGATGAACTGATTAAAATGTTGGAAGATATCAACACTGATGGGAAAGATTTAAGAATAATAAAGAATATATACTGGAACCAATAATATACGCCATGCAAGTGGCACAGTATTAGTGGGAGAAAAATGCAATAGACCTACAACAATTGTTTGACATGTAGTAACAGAGAGTGCACAGAAAGGACTCTCCTTGAATATCAAGAAAACAGGTAACAATGGTGATATCAAAGAAAATGGTGACACCAAAATGTGGCATAGAAATAGAAGAGGAAATTCGTAACCAAGTGGATAATTTTAAATACCTAGGGGCACTTTTAACATCAGATGGAAGATGTACAACAGAGATTAAGAGCAGAATAGGGGCAGGCAAAAGCCGCATTTCAGAAAATGAAGAGTATCTTATGCAGAAAGTCACTATCAATGAATGTAAGAAAGAAGTGCCTAAGTGCTATATAGAACCAGTTTTGTTGTATGGCAGCGAATCTTTGAATGTAAATGAATAAATTAGGAAGAACTTAGAAGCAACAGAGATGTGGTTCCTGAGACGAATGTTGCGAATTCCTTGGACTGCCAGAGTAACTAACAACGATCGCCTAAAGAGGCTAATGAAACTAGAACACTATATACATCAATAATAAAAAGAAAGAGACAGAAAGCTTTCTTTGGTCATGTGATGAGAAGAAAGGCATTGGAGAACATCGTAACAACTGGAAAGATCGAGAGGAAGAGAGGCAGAGGCAGGCCAAGAGAAATGATGCTGGACAGATAGAGACGGTGGCATGGAGGTATATCATCGGCAAGTTGATCCAGAACACCAAAGACCGAGATCTGTGGAGAGCCATGAACGCCTACGCCAGCTGGCAAGGCACTTGATGATGAGAGCACCAGCTCAAACGAGCTCTTACCAAGCCGTCCTTTCTTTTGTTACCGCCTGCAGATCGCTCCATGTTCTCCTAATTAATCTGGCCCCTAGTTCTCCTCTTCATGTATGTTAGGCCTTCCGTGTGATAAAAACTCCACCGAGGAATAAGCAAGACAAGAGGCTTATGATCGTCAGAAGTAGTCCCCCTCTTAGAATGTTTCGGCCCTTTCATTATCATGTGTCATGCCGATAAGCGTAGGTGGTCATGTTTCGTATCTCACACGATCACCACAGTAGTAAATCAACTGTCGTGTTTCTTCTCGACAATGCCATGCGGCCAAGCCATACAGGATATTTACTTCTCTGCCGTTCACATTGTTCGTTTCCCCTTAGTCTTGCCTGTTGTCACCAAGTTCTCTAACTTATGTGTTCTCATAACATGCCCAACAAAATATTAACTGTCTGCATCTAGTTTCTCTAATCAGGTTACGGTTCCCATTTGCTTGTTGTAGGATTTATTCATTAGTTTTTCAGTCCGTCCATGATATTCAATGCATTTCCCTCAGAAACAACATTTTTACTGCCATTAGATGTTTTTCCCCAGCTTGTCTGCTCCTTGTGCGCGTTTCACATCCATACAAAAGAACATGTTCCATGTAGCAATTCAACGCTAGTTTTCTCGTTGCAATTGACATCTGTTAGTATGTTTTTCATTTTGTAAAAGTTGGAATATTTATTTTCTTTACCATCTCTGGAAAATAAGAAAGTCCAGATGGGACATCACTCGGGTTGAGCGAGTCTCCCTGTTCTCCTCATATTATTAATCTTGTCTCTAGTTCTCTTCAACATGTTTGTTACCTCCCCGTATTTTGTTTGCTTTGAAAAGACTTTATAGTTACACAATTCTCTGGGTTTACCAATATGTGTTCTATCCAACGCCAGCGTCCTTCACCCACCTCTTGATTGGCTGGACATATGTCTAGTTCCCTCCCTAAGTGAATCTATCACCCCTGTTTAGTCCTTCTATTCTGTTCTGCAGGAAAGTAACTTAAACGACCCTCTTACAACCCATGAGGCGTATTGAGTATTGGCTTATATATATATATATATCTTGATATGTCTTGACAGACGATAGTTTGGTACATTGTGCTTTAAAAAGGCTTAATAACTACGATCCATGGCGGTGGCGAGTGTGGCTGGTAAGGCCAATTCTTGCTGCAAATGTTTGCCCACAGTAGGTGCATGTGAAAACATGGTCACTTCCACCATTTTGCACCATCTTACGTCTCTCACGCTCTGTGTGTGCTTTATCTGCAATCATTTTCTCCTTTGTCTTTATTCCGTTTCTGATAGTTGCCCTCCATGCAACACGTTCAGCGGCGACGTGCTCCCAATGTGCATTATCAATGCCTGTATCAATCATGTCCCGCTTACACACATCTTTGTATCGTAGTAGAGGCCGACCCTGAGATCTCCTACCCGTCTGTAATTCACCAAAAAAGATGTCCTTTGGTATTCTACCATCATCCATCCTCCTAACGTGTCCTATCCATCTAAGTCTACGAAGACTGAGCATGGAATACACCGTCACACAACCTGATCTTTCCAATACTTCAGTATTTGTGATTTTGTCTTGCCACTTAATACCAAGTATTCTTCGCAGACACCGCATATGAAAGCTGTTTAAACGTTTCTCTTGGCGTGAGTAAGTTGTCCAGGTTTCACTGCCATAAAGAAGAGTACTAAGGACACAGGCTTGGTAGACGAGGACTTTTGTTTTGGCAGTAAGCTTCCTGTTCTCCCAGACTCTTTTTGCTAACATGTTCATTGTTGTTGCTGCCTTGCCAATCCTGATGTTGATTTCCTGATCGAGGGATAATTTGCTATTTACCTCTGATCCTAGATATGTAAAATGGTCTACTATCTCCAGTTCGGCGTCGTCAATAAAGATTGATGGTACACCATGTGCACCTTGTGACATAATCTGTGTCTTCTTTTTGTTAATTGTTAAACCAAATTCAGAACAAGCATTGGAGAATGCAGATAGTAGATGTTGTAATTCTTCCTCAGAGTGGGTCGTAATCGCAGCATCATCCGCAAAAAGCAACTCTCTGATTAGTACCCTGCTAATTTTGGTCTTGGCCTTCAATCTCTGAGCATTATAGAGGCCACCATCTGAGCGTGAGTGAATGTATATACCGCATCCTGATCACGAAAGGCATATTTCAGTAGAAGTGAAAAGTATATCCAAAGAGGGTAGGGGCTAGGAACACAACCTTGCTTAACTCCACTCTTGATTTCAAACTCTTCTGAAGTTGAGCCATCAAACTTGATTATACCCTTCATGCCTGTGTGGAACGATTCCACAATGGACAGAAGAGTTGGTGGGCAGCCAATCTTCTTTAGTGCTTTGAACAGACCCTCACGACTGACCAAATCGAATGCCTTTGTGAGGTCGATGAAGGCAATAAACAGTGGCTGATTTTGTTCCCGGCATTTTTCTTGCATCTGTCGCAATGAGAATATCATATCAATGGTAGACCGGTTCTGACGGAAGCCACACTGTGATTCGGGGTAGACTTGATCTCCCAGGACTTGAAGTCTGTGCATGATAATTCTGGCAAACACTTTCCCAACAATACACAGAATTGAGATACCCCTATAGTTGTTACAGTCGCTCCGATCTCCCTTGTTCTTGTACAGCGTTATGATGTTTGAATCTTTGAAATCCTGTGGGACTTGTCCTTCTCGCCAGCATAGCTCTATTAGCTGGTGGATCTGTAGAGCGAGTGTGTCTTGCCCACTCCTGATCACCTCTATTGGAATCCCATCCTTACCTGGAGCCTTGCCAGATGCAAGCTCATTTATAGCACACTTAACTTCTGTTATGGTGGGAAGTGTGTCCAGGTGGACAAGAGTTGGCAGGGCCTCTATGGCGTTGAGGGCATCATCCGCTAGCTTGGTCTCACTTGAGTAAAGCTCTAAATAGTGCTCGACCCATCTATCCATCTGCTGTTTCTTATCAGTGATGATTTCTCCAGTCAAGGTTTTCAGCGGTGCACTTCTTTTGATCATTGGACCACAGGCTTTCTTTATCCCTTCATACATGCTTCTGATGTTTCCCTTATCACTTGCGATTTGAATGGACTCACATAACTTGATCCAATAGTCATTCGCACACTGCCTGGCAGCCTTTTGTACATCCTTCCTTGCTTGCTTCAGCTCACTCAGAGTGTTATGCGTTGGTCTTTCCATGTTTCTTAAGAGAGCTATCTTCTTTTTATCAATCAAGGGCTGCAGTATCTGGCTGTTTGCCGCAAACCAGTCCTGCCTCTTATGATCCACAGTGCCGTAAACCCCTACCGCTGTTTTATAAATAGTTTCCTTAAGTTTACTCCATTTATCATTTACTATACAATTTTCTTATGTATCATTGAAAGCGTCTTCAAGTTGCTGTTGAAATTCAAAGCACTTTCCAGGATCGTGAGTGTTAGTAATATTAATATATATATATATATATATATATATATATATATATATATATATATATATATATATATATATATATATATATATATATATAGATAGATAGATAGATAGATACACACACACACACACACTAGCTGACCCGGCCCGGCTGCGCCCAGGCCCTGGTGGGGAGCGTCTTATTTAATTCATATTAGTAGTCATATAAGCTCCCGTTCCCGGAAATATGGCGAACAGATTGGAAGAGAAAAATCGTCATCCCAATAACTAAATAGGTTAGTTAGTTAGTTAGTTAGTTAGTTAGTTAGTTAGTTAGTTAGTTAGTTAGTTAGTTAGTTAGTTAGTCGACAGATCATCCTCATTGCACATCGAACAATTCAGTCCATAAGTGCTCGGATCCCCTCCTCAGCAAATCCCGCAGCGTGTAGCGGCTAACGACGCCAGTTCTGTGTTGGTTTATCAATCTTCTTTGGCTTCCTGCGTAGTGTTCTTGTTTGGCCACCCCTCTTTTAATGTGCTGTTCTCGCAGTCTGGCCATGGTTGTAGATTCACAGTCATCACCTGGTTCACTCAAAAGTCTTACTTCTCGTAGAGCATTCAGAATGTCAGTCTGGTCCATGGCTCGGCCGTCTTCCACAGAAGCCTCACCTGCGAGCTTGTCAGCCTGCTAATTTCCTTGTACTCCCGCATGCCCTGGCACGAACATTAAACTAATCATTGCCAGCCGAGACCGCTCCAGAGGCAGCAACCATTCTCTTCGGATCGACCCTTCCTCTATCCTCTTGATCATGTTCATTGAGTCGCTAAGGAAACATGCCCTAGTGGGCATAACTAAATAGGGCAGGGATCAATCATTCTATCTATCTATCTATCTATCTATCTATCTATCTATCTATCTATCTATCTATCTATCTATCTATCTATCTATCTATCTATCTATCTATCTATCTATCTATCTATCTATCTATCTATCTATCTATCTATCTATCTATCTATCTATCTATCTATCCGTCCGTCCGTCCGTCCGTCCGTCCGTCTGTCTGTCTGTCTGTCTGTCTGTCTGTCTGTCTGTTCAGCGTACATATAGCAAGTGGACTTAACTTAAGATATAGCAATGCTACTAAAAGTTATGTCCCTTGATATAACTTTTCTTAAGTTAAGACCCCTCGCTATATATAAATTATAATGTAAATTACAAAATTAAATTTTATTACGTAAATAGCTGTTTGTAAACTAACAAGCTATGGCAGTTTGCTGCACGGGAATGATAAGAACACGTGTAGAAAATTTCATCTTAATCGGATGGACCGCTCGCGAACGCATAAATCACATTCATACAGAGATACAGACAGACAGACAGACAGACAGATTTTTGCATTATATATATATATATATATATATATAATATATATATATATATATATATATATATATATATATAAAACGGCACTCGATGGGTGATGACGTCATGACCATGTCGGCCGCATCTGCTGTCCAGGATATTTTCTGGTACCCATTCTAATCTGGGTAGACTTGGGAGCTCAGGTCAAACCGAAGCTCACAGCATTATGAAAATCAGCGCAAAGGGACGTATTCCCAAATCGCCTGCGGCTGACTTCTAAAACGGTGTGTCTGGATTATGAAAGTGCGCTTATGACCCCTGGGTCGCAGTTAGAATTAATTGTTTGTCCCGTTACAACAATGGCCGACAATCATACTATCGAAAATAAACGCAAAACGATATGCTTCCAAATCGTCTGAGGCTGATTTTGAACCCTCCAATCGGTGTCGGGGAATCGTGAAATTGCCTTCACTAACCCATAAGCCACAGCGCCAACAAAATGTTGCATATCCTTGTCAGAACATTGCGATCAACCCCGGTTGATACAGACGCAGTCGTTGTATAATGCACATCATTTAGTTTTACCATCTTCATATCGTATGTCGATTGCAACAAATCGCCCGCATTGTCCGTCTCTCACTACGATGGTGCAGTCTAGCTTAATCTTTTCAGTCATATGATTGGTGTTATCTTCCATTTAAAACTACAATCTTCCTCTTTCCATTCAACTTGTTGATGTTATATCTCAGTTATTACCGCATTCTTCCTTTTTCCATTCAACTGGTTGATGTTTTCTTCCAATTAAAACCACAGGCTTCCTTTTTCCATTCAACTGGTTGATGTTTTCTTCCAACTAAAACCACAGGCTTCCTTTTTCCATTCAACTGGTTGATGTTTTCTTCCAATTAAAACAACAGGCTTCCTCTTTCCATTCAACTAGTGCATGTAATCCTTCATTTGAAACCATCGTCTTTCTCTTTCCATTCCACTGGTTGATTTCTCTTCCAGTTAAAACCACCGTCATCCTCTTACACAACAGACTTCAAGCAATGCCTGTTGAGTGGTTTTCATCATCTTCTAATATGCTCAAAATAGTTTGTCTAACCTTGACCTTGTCTAGTAATTCTCTTTGCATTCCTAATTACGGTCTCCCTGGCTAAGGAGTTCAGGACACTGTTCGTAATCCCGTATACCCACGTACGAAACACAGCTGCACGAGATTCGGCAGCGGATCGCGTCTCGTTGGTTTCTTTCGGAAAGGTATTGAGCCGGTCGTCCAGAAAGCAATGGCAAACTACTGAACGTAAAACTTGCCAAGACATCAACAGCAGCTGAAAAATGGTGGTCTTCTCTGCAATGTCCTGTAAATAGGATCTGGAAGAAAAAAAATCCTAATTAACTTACGGAGCTGGAAATAGTGTGTGAAGAATAAGATGCTGCCGTGGTATCCACCACGTCTGCTGCCCTGTTTGTCAAAGACAATCTAAACCATATTTACCAAAACCCAATATGTCATCATGACATGAACACGAGACATTTTACTCCCAGTTCACTTAGGACAATTTGTATTTGACATTTCATGACATCCGCCCTATTTTATATGTATTTATTTATCTGTGAAATCAATACGTTCTCTCAACGGCTTGTTGAGAGTTCATAGAGTTAAAAACAAGACGGTACAGTATACTATTGTATAGTATTACATAGGTCATGACTAGTCAATAAGTGCGTAAAGTATATGTAGTCAATGACAAGGTATCATAAAATAATGTATGGCTTACATACATGTCCACGTCTGTGGTTTAGGGGATAGTGAAACGAAGTTTCACAATTAGGCGACATGCTGAGCCGAGCGTCCGAAAGCGGGCGATTTGGAAGCAGATCGATTTGCGTTGATTTCGGTAGTATTAAGCGTCGGCCGCCCAGAAAGCAATGGCAAGTTACTGACAGCAAATTTGCCTAGCAAATTACAAAGCGCCAATAAATGATGAGGTTGACTGCAACTCCTGTAAAGGATATTCAACTATTTATCAAAACACATAGACATGGAAGCGGCGGCAGTGTAGTGGTCAGACGCGTGTCCTACGGCAAGGGGGAGGGGCATGAGTTCGGATCCGCATAGAGATGGATCTTTACAAATTCGCCACCCAGGTCGGCGCAGCCCGGACATGTCCTGGGAAGCAGAGGCGCCAGTATGATTCTGACCACATGACCCACTGATTGCTGACTCGTCCATACAAATGTGGGTCTAGCACCATATATTCTATTCGCCTTGAGGTGCGTAAAATAAGCCCTTTATATATTTGTTAACATACATAGTCCATGACGGGATGCTGTATAATAATGGATACAGTGCAAACCGCAGAAGGTGATCTCGGATGTGGCGAATTTCTGTTGTGAAGAACAAATTGTTTATCCCCGGCAATTTTTCTTCTTAGTCTCTTGTCTCTTATAAGAGGAATTTCTGATAAGAAGAACTATTTCTTGTGTCCCTGGCGAGTTTGCCTTATCAGGTCTGCATAACAGAGAGCTGCCTTAAGGACAGTGGCTAGCACTCCCGCCTACTGACCCGATGGCTATCTGTTCGAAACCTAAACAAGACAAGGATGTTTCTTGTCGGTGATCTGCTCTCTCTGCCTACAATGGGTGCAGAACATGTTTTGGGAAGTAAACTCGCCCAGTTAAATTCTGACCACATCATCCATTGGTATATAAGAATATGGAGCTATAATCAAATACTCAATATACATCAAGATGTGGAAAAGGGTTTTCTACTTTTTTTTTTGCAATATGAAATCCGTGACTCAACATAATACAATAACGTGTAATGAACACAATAATTGATGAGTCTCAGCTTTCGGCGATACGGCTGCTGTGTGTTTTTCGGCCTATTTCGTGTGTTGCATAATACAAATGTGACCTTTCCGATTCTAGCCTCTGATTTGAATTATTAACTTTATACAACAACAACAACAACAACAACAACAACAACAACAACAACAACAACAACAACAACAACAACAACAACAACAATAACCGCAGCAGCAAATACAACAATAGCAACAACAAAAGCATGACTCCACATCCACCTCCCATGAATCCACATCCACCACCCATGAATCCACATCCACCTCCCATGATTCCACATCCACCACCCATGAATCCACATCCACCTGCCATGACTCCACATCCACTCCCATGACTCCACATCCATCTCCCATGACTCCACAACCACCACCCATGATTCTACATCCATCTCCCATGACTCCACATCCACCTCCCATGATTCTACATCCATCTCCATGATTCTACATCCACCTCCCATGACTCCACATCCACCACCCTGATCCACATCACCTTCATGACCCACATCCACCACCCATGACTCCACATCCACCCCATGATTCTACATCCACCTCCATGACTCCACATCCACCTCCCATGATTCTACATCCATCTCCATGACTCCACATCCACCTCCCATGATTCTACATCCATCTCCCATGATTCTACATCCATCTCCCATGATTCTACATCCATCTCCATGATTCACATCCACCTCCATGTTTTACATCCACCACCCATGTTTCACATCCACCTCTGATGACTCCCACCACCACCATGATTCACACATCCACCTCATAAACCAATCCACCTCCCAGCAAATCCATCTCCCATGACTCCACATCCACCTCCCATGATCCACATCCACCACCCATGATTCTACATCCACCTCCATGATTCTACATCCACCCCATGACTCCACATCCACCACCCATGATCCACATCCACCTCTCATGACCCACATCCACCACCCATGACTCCACATCCACCACCCATGATTCTACATCCACCTCTCATGACTCCACATCCACCTCCCATGATTCTACATCCATCTCCCATGACTCCACATCCACCTCCCATGATTCTACATCCATCTCCCATGATTCTACATCCATCTCCCATGATTCTACATCCATCTCCCATGATTCTACATCCACCTCCCATGATTTCACATCCACCACCCATGATTCTACATCCACCTCTGATGACTCCACATCCACCACCCATGATTCTACATCCACCTCTCATGACTCCACATCCACCTCCCATGATTCTACATCCATCTCCCATGACTCCACATCCATCTCCCATGACTCCACATCCACCACCCATGATTCTACATCCATCTCCCATGATTCTACATCCACCTCCCATGACTCCACATCCACCACCCATGATTCCACATCCACCTCTCATGACCCCACATCCACCACCCATGACTCCACATCCACCACCCATGACTCCACATCCACCACCCATGACTCCACATCCACCTCCAATGACTCCACATCCACTCCCAAGACTCCACATCCACTCCCATGACTCCACATCCACCTCCCGTGACTCCACATCCACTCCCAAGACTCCACATCCACTTCCATGACTCCACATCCACCTCCTGTGACTCCACATCCACCTCCCATGACTCCACATCCACCTCCCATTACTCCACACCCCCATGACTCCCAGGACAAAGGGCGCCTCTCCACGCAATAGGGCGTCCAGTGTATATGGTGCTAGCTTCACATTTTGACCTATTTGCACTCTATTCGCCATGTAGGTCAAATATCACGTCCGCCGTCTATCATCTGTAGTCGTCTTTTAGACGTTATTCCCAACTAGGGTACATCCCTCAACCTACATACTTCAAGCCATCCATCCTATCATGTGCTGTCTCGTGCAGCTGTGACTATGTTCTCACATATTATTCATTTCTGTCTCAAATTCTGTTTGCCGTGTACTTATAGGTTTTATTGATTTCGTTTACCATCAGGGTAAGGGCCTTTCTACGATACGTGGCACGGGAAGTCAATAAGTAAGTCACAAATGGCTGTACAAAAATAACTAAATTTGATACCAACTTTAAACTAGCTTATTTTTATACATACATTGTCCCTTTATTTCTCAGCATAATTTTAACCAACAATGATACACTTATTCCATCGTTTTATAAGTCCTCCCAAACCGGCTGCATAGAACTGCGTGCACTGTTTTCTAAACCACGTTTTCACTTCAGATTCGACGTCGGCGTCATTCGCGAAGTGTCTCGCGCCAAGGTGGGTTTTCATTTAGCCAAAAAGGTGAAAATCGCTAGGGGCTAAGTCGGGGCTGTAAAATGGATGTTCCAGAACTTCCCCCCTTTGTTGGTTAATTTTCTCCTGAGTTAATCGAGCCGTATGTGGTCTGGCAGTTGTCCTTGAAGAAGCAACTCCTCTAGTCAGCAGTCCTGGACGTTTTCTTCGAATTGCATCATGAAGCATCGATAGAACTTCACAGTACGATTCAGAATTCACATTGTCACCTTTCTTCTTGAAATTGGTTAAAAGCACTCCTTGACAATCCCAGAACACTGTCAGCATAACCTTCCCTGCTGATGGCGTAACCTGAATTTTTGGACTACAAGGCGAAGAAGGATGTTTCCATTGCATTGAAGCACGCTTTGATTCGGGCTGGTAGTCAGCATAAACAGGAAGCATTTCCTTATGAATGTCCTTTGCAGGCAGTCCTTTTGCGCACAAAAACAAACAAACAAAACAAACGCACAACAGCACGTTGCTCTTTGTTTGTACGCTCCGTATGTACAGGCCCCATTTTGTTTATGCGCTGCGCATGCGTATGACACACCTAGCGCCACCTGACGAAGGGAATATAAAGTTCGATGTCGCTGTCACCTAGAGACTGACGCCTGTAGAAAACACCAACTACATTTACCTGCCATCCCACAGAACTGTGTGACGTACTTATTGACCCACCCTCGTGGTTACACTTTTCGCAGATTTTCGTATCGTGTATCATATCCAGTACCAGCTTCTTTTCTTGACCTCTCTATTCACTGGTATTTGTGTAATGCCGTCTTTACCTTCCAGGACACCTGGTACTTATCTAAGGCTCTGTCCACCTGGGGGCCCTGACCAATTTTTGCTTGTCGTTGCTTTCACTCGCACTGAACTCAAGCATTGTCCACACTACGTGCTACGTCTTCTAGCGCATTGGACTGATTTTTGTTTGTGGATGGTTTTATTTATTTATTTATTTTTTTGGTTGTTCGCATATCCTTTACAGGACACCGCTGTCAACGTCAGCATCTTTCAGCCGATTGTTGATTTCTTGACAAGATTACGCTCAGTAGTTTGCCATTGCTTTCTGAGCTACCGGCTCACATACCCTGTAAGTTACCGACGCGGAGAGAGCCGCTACTGATTCTCGCGCACGTTACGTTACTCACGAGAGTATACGGGATTGCGGAGAAAGTCGTGTAACCTCTAGAGACCGGCGTTTGTGGATTAGCTTTCTCTATTACCTGTGCCCCTCGCCTATCAAGCGGCCCACTCCAACTTCTGAGGTACTTGTAATTTACGTCCCCTAAGATCAAGGACGGAAACTTTGAAAAGGAAAAAGGTCATCGTTATCGAAGAGTATTTGAACGCATGACCAATGAGCCGGCAGGCAACCAACACTACCGCCGCTCAACCAACAACATTCCTGTATGCTGTAAGTTTACAGCGACATAGTTTAATCTGGGGGCGGGAAGGCCACGGAAACAGCCAAGCGGCGGCAGAACGGCAGTCGCGCGAGTGTGAGCACACCCATTGTGTGAAAGGTTGGCTAAATGTGAATTATTGCCAGCGCCGTGACACGGTGACCCAGACAGTGCTGACGTTACGTGTGTGCGCGTGTGCGTGTATGTGTGTGTGTGTGCTTGTTTCATTTCCTTAGCTAAAAGCGTATTCGTTTTAAACATAGCTGCTTTCTTCCTATTTTTTTTTTCTAGCCACGTGCTCTGAACATAAAACTAGCTCACTTGGGACACATAAATTCACAGATAAGTAGACAGGGCAGGCACACGGCTTGATACAAAGACAGATACACAGAAAAATAGACAGGCAGTACACGGATAGACAGGCAGGGACACAGCTTGATACATAGACAGATACACAGATAAATAGACAGGCAGATACACGGATAAATAGACAGGTAGGGACACAGCTTGATACATAGAAAGATACACAGATAAATAGACAGGCAGATACATAGATAAATAGACAGGCAGGGGCACAGCTTGATACATAGAAAGATACACAGATAAATAGACAGGCAGGGACACGGCTTGATACAATGACATACACAGATAAATAGACAGGCAGATACACAGATAAATAGACAGGCAGGGGCACAGCTTGATACATAGAAAGATACACAGATAAATAGACAGGCAGATACACAGATAAATACTCAGGCAGGGACACAGATTGATACAATGACATATACACAGATAAATAGACAGGCAGATACACATATAAATAGACAGGCAGATACAATGATAAATAGACATGTAGGAACACAAATAAATAGACAGGCAGGCACACGGCTTGATACAAACATAGATACACGGGTAAACAGACAGGCGGGAATCAATTTGATACATACACAGACAGATAAATGGGAGGCACACGGCTTGATACATAGGCATACAGATACACATATGAATAGACTGGCGGACATACAGTTTGATACATAGACAGATATGCAGGTAAACAGACAGGCAGGAATCAGCTTGATATATAGACAGACACAGATAAATAGACAGGCAGGCACACGGCTTCATACATAGATAGGAACACTGATACATAGACACGCAGGCACATGGCTTGACACATAGACATACAGATACAGATAAATAGACAGGCAGGCACATAGCTTAATACATAGACAGACAGATACACAGATAAATAGACGGACAGACTCATAGCTAGATATACAGACAGACATACAGAGGAAGAAATATGGACAGGCAGGCAAGCAGACAGATACGCAGATAACTAGACAGATAGACAGAGCTAGATAAATAGACAGACGGACATAGATAAATAGACAGACAGACAGGCAGACATCTAGGTAAGTTGGTGTGTGAGTAAGTACTAGATAGGTTCCTAGGTAGATATACACACTGGATAAGAAATCGGCATACGGACAGATAAATAAATGGATAAACAGAAAGAGACATATGCAAACAAAGAGAGACAAAAAGACAGACAGACAGACAGACAGACAGACAGACAGACAGACAGACAGACAGACAGACAGACAGACAGACAGACAGACAGACAATACAATGATAACACAGGAAAACAAATTAAGAAGTCCCTCGAGGAATAAAGGACAACTGCAAATAGATTAGAAAAAGTAGGCCCAGACAGTCACCATTGTTGAGGGGATATCACGAGGGGGGATCAACGCTAGCAACGGTGTTTTGTTTTTGATCGTGTTTTAGCGTTACGCTGTCTGTTTCTGACTGGGTTTTAACGTTACGGTGTCCGTTTTTGACCGTGTCACAGATAAATCACCGCCTGTCACACAACATTCCATTCAAATCACGTGGTAGTAGATCAGACTTCTAGCTTTTTCGGATAAGTGCGAAAAGAATAAACAATGAAAGCGTGCGTTACGGTGTGTTTCTGACTGGATTTTAATGGTGTTCGTTTTTAACCGTGATTTAGCGTTACGCTGATCGTTTCTGGCTAGATGTTAACGTTACGGTGTATGTTTCTGACCTTCTTTTAGAGTTATTCTCGTTTTAAACCCAGTTTTAGCGTTACAACATTCATGTGACAATATTTTTTTTCTATGTGAATGTAACATGCGCAATTGATGAATGAAATATGAGTGATTTTAAGGGCCGAATGTAAGTCGGGCCTGTGTGCCCAATTTGTGACCCTTTGAAAATAAAGTGTATTAGTTTGTTCGTTGCTGTGTCTGACTCACCGTGTTTTAACGTTACAGTGTCTATTTCTGACTGGGTTAGAATTACCCTGTGGATGTCTACAACGATATGAAACTTCATGTTAACTTCTCTCTCTCTCTCTCTCTCTCTCTCTCTCTCTCTCTCTCTCTCTCTCTCTCTCTCTCACACACACACACACACACACACACACACACACTCACACACTCACACACACACACACACCATCACCGCCTGTCACACAACATTCCATTCAAATCACGTGGTAGTAGATCAGACTTCTAGCTTTTTCGGATAAGTGCGAAAAGAATAAACAATGAAAGCATGCATATATGTTGCGCTGGGTAACCATCCCTTTGCAGTTGGAAATCGAAAAGAGTACCCTGCCCTGGTTCGAACGTCGAAAATCGAATACCTTCCCTCGAAGAGAAAAGCTAAATTATTTTGGCACAGAAGTGGCGTAGTGACTGAACACTTGCCTGTGGACCCGGTAATCATGGGCTCGAACTTCCTAAAAAAAAATTGACCTGGCGGTTCCAGGTCAATCAATAAAATCGGTGTCAGGATATACTGTGAGAAGTAAAGGCTACCGGGGTTATATTGAATGGATCATCCGTGGAGTGACCATTCATGAATGGAAATACGGGCCAGCAACGTTTGCTCTGAAGGCTTTGGGACGTGTAAAAGGCCCTTGACCGACGAGGGCGAGTCAATAAGTAAGTCACACAGTTCTGTTGGATGGCAGGTAAATGTAGTTGGTGTTTTCTACAGGTGTTATTAGGTGACAGCAACATCGAACTTTATATTCCTGATCGTCAGGTGGCGCTAGGTGTCTCATGCGCGTGCGCAGAGCATAAACAAAATGGCGACTGTACTTACGGAGTGTACAACCAAAGAGCAACGTGCTGTTGTGCGTTTTTTTTTTTTTTTTTGGTGAGCAAACGGACTACCTGCAAAGGACATTCATAAGGAAATGCTTCCTGTTTATGCTGACAAATGTTTATCCCGTAAAGCGGTGCATAGCTGGGTAGAATTTTTTTTATCAAGGACGTGAATGACGCCGAAGTTGAATCTGAATTGAAAACGTAGTTTTGAAAACAGAGCACGCTGTCCTAGGCAGCCGGTTTGGGAGGGCTCATAAAACGATGGGATAATTGCATCGGTGTTGGTGGAAATTATGTTGAGAAATACAGGGACAATGTATGTATAAAAATAAACTTGTTTCAAGTAGTTATCATATTTATTTATTTTTCTACAGCCATTTGTGACTTATTTATTGACTTCCCCTCGTACTTACGTTTACCTGACTCGGTTACACACGCACTCTGGAATGCTTTCCTTGATACGGAGTTTCTGCGCTGTCTATGGAACATCCTAGTGTTGTCTGTGAGGCGAGAAAAAGATTTATCATATTTAGTTATTGTTCTACAGCCATTTGTGACTTACTTATTGACTTCCCCTCGTACTTACGTTTACCTGACTCGGTTACACACGCACTCTGGAATGCTTTCCTTGATACGGAGTTTCTGCGCTGTCTATGGAACATCCTAGTGTGGTCTGTGATACGAGTCTGATCCGCTCATAAACCAACCAACCAACCAACCAACCATCATCATCATCATCATCATCATCATCACCATCATCAACATCATCATCATCATCAACATCATCATCATCATCATCAGTAGCATCAGCAACAGCAAGCACCATCTCCACAGTGAGTGTCGACAAAAGAGGCCCCAACATCATCAATCTTTCGCGTTGATGACGCATTCATATATTTATTTTCTTCCAGGCTGTCTCTTGATGTTGTCAACGTTTATGTAACGATGTCCTCCTCTAGCATGTTTCCCCTCAACTCTCTTCCGGAACAAGGACCTGTGTCTCTTTCAGTGTCCGAGGTAGCTAAATCGTCTAACATTCAGTCATGTTCTTCTTCAAGGGTTTTTAATACCCTTTTCTTTGTTTTTCTCGCCTGCCATAGTCCATTCCAGTTCGCTTATATAAGTAGATTTCAAAAAGCGTCCATGTTATCCCAACATTGCTTATTCATTATTCATTATTTTTTTTTGCATCATACAATAATAAAGTGTAAATTAACATCTTATCACTCTTATTTTGAAAGTGTAACCTCAAATGTTTAGCTGTGAGATATAGCTCCATATTTTTTAAGTGGATACAAATACAAGTAATACATTCACAAAAACATATGATAATATAACATTCATGGCATGGTGCAAAACTTTACAAATTACTTGCACGTGCTCCCTTTCAACCACGAGCATGTATACACGGCATATGTTTTCCACCTCTCTCTCTCTCTCTCTCTCTCTCTCTCTCTCTCTCTCTCTCTCTCTCTCTCTCTCTCTCTCTCTCTCTCTCTCTCTCTCCCCCCCACACACACATATATATATATATATATATATATATATATATATATATATATATATATATATATATATATATATATATATATATATATATATATATATATTGCAAATGTTCTTTGAGTTTTAAAGATGTTGCATTCTGTATTGTACGCAAGTTTACATCCGTCTTTTTAAACTTTGGGCAGTATTATTCTCTCACTTATTTATGTCTCACTTGCAATCATCATTTACAAATAATCCCAAGTACGAAAAACCGTTGCTCGAGACAAAACTACTAAATGTCCCATTCAAATATGTGAGGCAGGTTTCTCGAAGTGCTTCAGTGACATACCTAGTGTGAGAAGTTCACAGCATAGGCAGATGCACTCGGAGGAAAATTGGTTCATAAGCGAGAAATAATTTATCTTAACAATAAGTGCCTTGAACATTTTTGACACGAAGTTTGCAGAGAACAATTTCTGAACGTTGCCTCCCTTATTTTACAGAAGTGTTGCACATACATTTGTAGAAGTGCTGATCTGTTATGATCACTTTTCTGAACTCACTCATTTGTGCGTGTGGATTATGCTAAATATGTCCTAGTTAGTTGTTTATTGTAGTTCTTACTGCACTTAGCTGTGGTACTTTAAATGTAATAACCACTGAGTGTGAAGAGGTTACAATAATAACACAGTGGCACAGAGTTTAAAGTATGAAATCGTGGGTGGAGGGGGAGGGTAGAGACGGTTAGAATAACACTTGCCCAGAACAAATTACAACGTATCAATTAATCAATAGCCATTTGGTTAGTTGCAGACTATTTAATGGGTTAAAAGCGAACAATTTATAATCATTATCTTAGAACCCTCGCATATATATATATATATATATATATATATATATATATATATATATATATATATATATATATATATATTGTAACGATTGATTGATCTGCTCTGTCACTAGACATGTCTCTTATAGAACATCTGTGGGACGAGCTTGGATGCAGAGTCTACAGGCAAGGCTCTCAAGCTAATCACCAACATCTAGAAACTGCTCTTACACGCGAAAGGGACTTGATTCCCAGGATATTCTTTCAGAGACTCCATGCGGAGTCCGTTCCATGCTGAGCCGCTGTCAAGCTTGTTTGCAAGCACACGATCGACATACCAGATACTGAGGATAACAATATATAATGACACAAAGTAGTGCAGCTTTACATAACAGAGTTACGACACATACAGAACGTTGCGGCGGTTAGCCTTCATCAGCAAACAAACACATTCACAAACACAACATACAGTTAAGGAGAACTCCTGTGACTACATTAGAAGGTGATGACAGGACGAGAGGAACAAATGCATGGGAAAATATGTAAAGCTGCACTACTTTGTGTCATTATATATTGTTTAAACTTTCACAGCTTTACCGCAGTTCCACCAAATTTTACAGATACTGAGGATAGTGTGAATGAATGTTTTTATTGGTTGCATTGTTGGTTTTCTACCTTGCCTGCACAGAATGCAATGAATTTCATAACAATAAAATGTACAAATTAATGATCAGCATGGATTGATAGGAACATGAATAAAGATTCCAAATATGTAAACTTGTAAACACTTGTATTTACATTTCACACTCTGTTTCTGGGTTATACGATTCCTTAGATGACTCAGCACAGTATGAATATCTTGTGCAGGGGTAGTAACTCGTGGTTTTCTTTCGCATATCTTATTACAGGGCATCGCTGTCAACACCAGCATTTTACCGCTGTTGTTGACTTGTATTTACATTTCACACTCTGTTTCTGGGTTATACGATTCCTTAGATGACTCAGCACAGTATGAATATCTTGTGCAGGGGTAGTAACTCGTGGTTTTCTTTCGCATATCTTATTACAGGGCATCGCTGTCAACACCAGCATTTTACCGCTGTTGTTGATTTCTTGGCAAGATTACACTCGGAGGTTTGTCATTGCTTTCTGGGCTGCCGGCTCACATATCCCGTAAGTAAGGGCGCGGAGACAACCGCTACCAATTCTCGCGCAGCTGCGTCTACTCACATGGATAAAGGGGATTACGGAAAAAGTCGCTAACCCCTAAACTCGTGGTTGGCTACTCCAAAGTCTATCCAGGGCACTACCAGTGGTTTAGTAACGTTCATTGAGATGTAAAATGGTGCTGTGGTGGCAATTCATCCTTCTAGCAATGACCCGCAAGCTCATTCCGGTCTCCACCACCCCCAATGGCTCGTTGGCGGTTGTTTTCAGATAGTCGTGGCATTTCAAGCACATGTACCGGGTGGTTTGTCTCAACAGCCTTTTTAAACCGAGTATACTGTCGTAATGCGTAGACATTTTCAGGGTCATACCTGTTGGAAGTCGTGTTGCACGTGTAACTTTCATTTTTGCATATAGTCTGTACATAAACCTGTGGGCTGAATCATGCACTTTCCATTTCACTGCCATTCGATCTATTTTTTTTTTAAAGTTGCGTATCCCTTACGGGACGTTGCAGTCAACACCAGCATTGTTAGCTGCTGTTGATGTACTAGGCAAGTGTTACGTTCAGTAGTTTGCCACTGCTTTCTGAATGACCGGCTCCCATACCAGCACGTTATAACACAACGCGACACGGATACTTCATGATAAACACCTCAAAAATCCATTCCCACACTTTTTATTCCAGCTTCTCGGCATCAGTATATATAATATTGGTGCGCTATTTAATGTTCATCGGTATATGTATGTATGTATATACATATATAAAATACAATAGGGGATGGGTGTTCCAATACGATCACCAAACTACATTACTCAGTACAGAAACGGATTATAGGTCTAATCTGTAGTAAATAGTACACTGACAATTTAAGCATTTGTACACGTCTTCAGCCATGACCACTCATGAAACCATTCATTTTCAATAAAAAATCAAACTTAAAAAAAAAAAGTATTGTGCACAACATTTGCTGGATGTTGGGTCAACCCCAGGTTGATTTTCTAGACAATTGTACGTTCAGCAGTTTGCCGTTACTTTCTGAACGAGAAATCAACATTTAAGCCCTACTGACTGATCGGTGTGAGGAATGAACCTACTACCTAGTCGTCAGAGCACATGAAGAACTCCATGTCTTAAACCTCTCGGTCATGCTGACCTCTCAAGCCAAACTAGGCAACAAAATAATATCTCAAAGTGCGAAAATTACATTTGGCTGTTGTTTCAACATATAAATAAATGTTTCAACATATAAATAAATGTTTCAACATATAGCTGGATTAATTAACTGATTGCTTCGATTGAATCGACATCACAATATTCCAGACAAGACCATAAGTGTCCTGTTTCCTGCAGCAAATGTCACATGCTGCAGATGTTAATCGATCCAATGGCAGACTGATTGTAAACACGTCAACGTCATTTATTTCCCTCTCTACCTGACTAGCACCTTGCTGTCTTGATAGACAAAAGGTATACCTCTCGTAGCTCAAAACCTGAGCTACATTTGAGGATGTGTTGCCCTTACAGGATGATCCCCATTTCGGCCAGCCTAGTTTACTCCAGAGAAAAGACAACACCAATACCCTCCCCACCAGACCAAAGCATCAAATCTAATACGAACATCGTTGATTATGTTTTTTCATCCATTAATGTGTCTTTAGGTATTAATCGTTCACAGAAAGTCTTCACAGAAATATCAATAGGAAAACCCTTTGAGGCCGCTAAGGCAGTTCATAAATAAACACATACGTATTTACTTCTCTACCGTCCCCTTGTTCTCTTCTCCTCGATCTTGCCAGTTGTCACAAAGTTCTCCAGTTTATTTCTTCTTATAAGGTGTCCAAAA
>JACEFZ010009723.1:0-30000 GCA_014155875.1 Cepaea nemoralis | reverse complement strand
GCACGAAGCCGTTGGCACAATGTGGGGTGTCGGGTTTAGTGAGCGCCGATGAATGTTCGGCGCTAACAGAAATCAGGAAGTACCGTCTACTGTCTTACGGTAGCTCAGTCATATCTGACTAAGACCTAACTCAGAACATTATATACAGCTATATGAAAGAAACAGCCGCCTTTGGGCATATACTGATAAGAAAGGCTTCGGAGAACATCGTGGGGACTGAAAAGATCAGTGTTACATGAAGCTGAGACAGACACAGAGAAATGACGTGTGATTGTCAAAGACGACGGCATAGACGGATATCATTACTGGAAATTACCCAGAATACCCATGAAGGAAATCTCTACAGAGACATGGATGCCTGAGAGCCTTTACCGGGCATATGAAGGTGATAGTTGTCCAATCGTTTCATCTAAGAATGCCTCACATGCGCATCTTAAACTCCGAGAAGGTATGTCTCTTATATATGCCTATATTTAAAAGCAAAGCTGTCGATGTGATTTACCAGTTAATTGTTTTTAAAAATCCACATCCATGCGAATACGAGCCAATGAACACAGGACAGACAGACAGACAGACAGACAGACAGACAGACAGACAGACAGACAGACAGACAGACAGACAGACAGACAGACAGACGGACGGACGGACGGACGGACAGACAGACAAGTCTGCTGACCGTTGAATAACCGCAACTACAAAGGTCACTTGCCACACTATATACAGGATGCATAATCAGATAAGTACATTTAATTAGTTTAATATTGTCATAGTGTGTTTCATGTAGGTTTGTGTCGGTGTGTATTTGTTTGTCCTGTGCTGACGAAGGCTTTGGCCGCAACGTCCAATTTGTATCTTGTAGTCGTGTTTTAGTAAAGCTCACAATCTACGTCTCGTTTTTGTTTTTGTTTTTTGTTTTGTTTGGGTGATTAATTCATTGCCTTTTTAAGCTTTACTGCAGTTCCCCTCGTTCTCATTTTTGAATATTTATTGCAGCTTTCGAAGTTGTACAAGATTATCAACTTAAAAATAAGCCAGCTTTATTTGGTCAAACGTTTTAATAGCTCACCCCTATTATGATGGCTGGCTGTAATTACTGCTCTTTGATGAGGCGTGTGAAGTAAGCCGGTATTGATAATGTTGCTACTATTTTTCCGAGTCTGCATCGGTCAGTTTGGAGCGGGGTCGACTTTTTGCGATGGTAAGTCTCGGAAAGAACTCTTCGCAGCAGTAAGATGTTCTAACTGCAAATACATATTTGAATGCCTGTGTCCACAAAGCAGGAAATTTATCATTGCTCATGTAAAGTTTATAGAACTCAAGTTGTGGGCGGATGTTGAACCTAGCTTTAAGCCCATTATCGCTTTGCAACTGAATAGTTGCGTGTTTTAGGTTATCAGACACTTACTTCTTCTACATCGAAAGGTTTAGCGAAGTTGTTCAATTCCATGTGTTTACTTTTACGTGTGTATGTTGATTATTTTGCTTTGGTCGTTGTTCTGTTTTAACACTTTCACAACGTGCATACTGGCAGTCTGACTGGCACTGACTGTCTTTGAGTCACTGCAACTGGTGTGTCGCGGGAACCGACGAGAAGCATACATACGTGGCTGTCCCATTATGTACTCGTACGTGTCATTTGTATTCAGTAATGAACGTCAGCCGATTGTCTTTCAAAATTAACGTTGTCGTTATGCTACACTAATATATGTTGCCATGAAATAATACATAGGTTTCACCTCTGATGTGTCTCCACCTTGACGTGGTAGAGGGGCTTGCGCGTCCCAGCGACCTCATGAGCCCTGCCGACGGAAGCACAACTACATGTCGGACAGGCCTTGAGATAGGGGCCAGACCAAGAGAGACACACCCTGCTGCTCTGCAGGTAGACTGGGGATAGCAGTCGTAAGGTCAAATCAGGCGCACGTAGCCACTAATTCTTGGTCCTCTAAGCCTCCCAGCTGAGGAATATGGCTGAACGCTTCTAAGCCATAAACCCTTGGATGTGAGAGCCGGGCCGATACTCACCTACTGCAAAACGGAGGTTAGATGCTAAGAACGCTACATGCTTAGTTCAGAGACTTGCTCGAAGGTTCTCAGCTGGGGGATATGAGGGATCCTCGGATGAGAGGGCCTGGCCGTTACTCGCTCTCTAATACACAGAGGTAAGGTGCTGAGCCGGCAGCATATGCAGCCTACCTCGTGAGCGGGTACTAAAGGTGGAAAAAGCGCCCCAGTAGCGTGAAATGGTTACGATGAAAGTCTGTATCTATACTCATAGGGTGAGCGTAGTCACGGGTGGAAAAACGTCTCCAAAGAAAAAAACAAAACTAAAACGGAATGGAACGCTTGCGAATAAATTACATGGAAGTCCGAAGGGAAAGCTTGGTGAGTGGATGTCGTCCGCAGACTGTCCGTCCCTGGTTTGTGTGGGGAGCGATCAGTGGCAAACGAAATACCCAATACATGGAAGTGAGGAATTTAAAGCAGCCATGAGCAGGAAGTGGCGATTCCTCGGGTGAGCCCAGCCTCAGAGCAATATGTGCCGGCTCTGCAATTATGGAAGCCTCCTTGGATAGCGGGGAATGCCAATGGTCTGCCCCTGCCTTCCCTTGAGGGCTGACCATGATGTCTTTGACCGTTCTACCTTGACCACCTGAGATGTGGGCGACACTACAGCAGTAAGAGTCTAACGCCCCTCGAAACCCCGGGAAGGCAAACCCGTAAAAACGCCCGCTGAAGTCGGATGTGCTGGCCTAAAGGCGCAAATAAATCAGGCACAACGCTAAAACGTGCGAGTGAAATGTCCTTTGTGTTCGGAACAGCTCTGACTAGCTAGTTTTCCTATTGTCCCATGTGCTCGGAACAGCTCTGACTAGCTAGTTTTCCTATTGTCCCATGTGCTCGGAACAGCTCTGACTATCTAGTCTTCTGAATGTCCTTGGTGTCCAGAACAGCTCTGACTAGCTAGTTTTCCGAATGTCCGTTGTGCCCGGAACAGCTCTAACTATTTTGTTTTCCGGGCACAGCGAATAGCACATGTTCGAACCGAAAGCTCGCTGAGTGGATGCCGTCTGCAGTCTGACCTTTCCTGGTTTGTGCGGGGAGCGGCCAGAATGAAAGGCCAAATACAATGAAGTGAGGAATTAAAGCAGCCATGAGCAGGACTTGGCGATTCCCTCGGTGAGCCCAGCACCAGAGCGCTATGTGTCGGCTCTGCAACTATGGAAGCCACCCTGGATGGCGGATAATCCCATGGACTGTCCATGCCTTCCCTTGAGGGTTGATCGTGAAGTATTCGAAGGGTCTAGGCCCAAGAGTCGATAACAATACACCGCAATTACATCTGGAAAAAAAAACACTCCGGATGAACGCAGAAGAAGAAGAAGATACATAGGTTTATATAATTTCGAGTCTCGCCTGTGATTGCCTTGGTCCAGATCAAAGGAGTTCGCACCTTATACCGCCCACGGGACGAATGTTCCCGTCCGAGCTGCAGAAGATCCCAAATGAGCTGAATGTCAGGGTAATTAGAGGATGCGGCACTATATGCAAGAAAAGAAAGCAGCAACGGAAACCACTAATGGAATATATGAACGAATATAATGAATGTACGATCACTGAAAACATTTTACAGATAGACAGTCTTGGAGAACGGAAGCTGGATTAAGTAGTACAACACAACACCAGCATTTCCCACCTACAATGTTAAGACAGTTAATGAAAAGCTATAAATATTAACTAAACAATAGCGAGATGTATAGCTTTAGTTATACAGGAGTATAACTCTAAGAAGTCATATCAAGAAAATGAATAGCAAACATTAATATTATATAGGCTCGAAAGGCATCTATTACTAAATAAGAGACATCTATTAATAAATGTATTATCTGAAATAATAATAGACACAATACATCCTGAATATAGGAAATAAAAACAGTTTGGTATATGTAACTCCCGCGAACAAGTGAGAGATAATAAACATAAACACAATGTGCATACCTTACAACGAACGCCACCACGACAATCGTAAATCACAGGGAAATAAAAATAAATGGTGATATTTTTTTACAGTATACTACTACAACGAATCGACGTTTCTATTATAGGAATCTTCCTCGGGATCAACACAAACATAACTAAAGAAAAACATTAAATTAGAACATTTGATAATATTAAAACATAAACAGAAAAAGACTTGATATGGCACGTTGCTATGCCATTTCAAAACTTCGATGTTAGGAAGGCGGCGCTGAAGTGCAATTGTGAAAGGTGCCAAATGAGAACATGTGGAGCTGAAGGTGTGCGTACAGTTAGATATAGATATATGCCATGTAGGATGCTTGAATAAGTTAGGTTGCACACATATACAATAATAGTAGACGCCAAAAAATATTTTAGACACCACAAGTATTAGTAACAAACGCACCAATATAGCGTAGTGGAAACACGTCACGGCAAAGCGCCATTTGACAACCCAACCGATGTGATTTCGCTTTAGCACGCAACATCGACACGGACACTACTCTTTTAGAAAACAGCACACGCACAGAAACCACGTGTCATTGGAAAAACTATTAGGATCTAACGTCAGATATTACTAGCTAACAGCCAGAGGCATCTACATGAAACCAACGCCAGACAAGATAGACACTCACATTTCCCAGTGCTCCACCAGCCGGCCGTTCTGTCTATCTAGCCTCACTTGCACAAGACGAACGTTCGTCACCGTTTCCACCGTTGGCTGCCTATACGATGCGCATGTACACTCAACAAGTTCTTTCTCTCTGTCCTGAGCCACTTACAACCGGCCTGTATGAATGTGAGTGTCTGCTTGTCTAGAGCTGGTTTCATGTAGATGCCCCTGGCTACTTTTGGTGTCTAAAATCTATCTTTTTGGCATCTACTATTATTTTATATGTGTGCAACCTAACTTATTCATTTCTGCTACATGGCAATATATATATATATATATATATATATATATATATATATATATATATATATATATATATATATATATATATATATATATATATAGGGGAGTCAGCAGAGTTATACAATAGCATCTACAACAGTATTGATTCCCACTGGATGAATGCTTCCCAAAGAGCTGATTAACTGTCTTTCCATTTTAAGCCTAATTAAGCTATTAGAGAAGCATGGCTTCAGTACTGTGACTCACCCGGAATATAACCTAAGAGGTTGATTAGGATATTCTCTGCCCTTTGTCCCCCACTGGAGCATAAGACATCAACAAACTCTCGACAAGCTGACATGCCTTCGGCTATCTCTTGTAGTCCACAATCTCCTTATATTATTAAATTCCTTTTCCTTTGGTTGGCTCAGTCTTTCGGTGTTCCTGTATCTTTACATTTGGTCATGAGTTAAAAGGAATAATTCAACAGAACGAACGAACGAACCAACAAACTTTATTTTCAAAGGGTTAAGAATTGGGCACGCAGGCCCGTCTAACATTCTGCCCTTCTATCACTCTCTTTCATACATTATTTCATTCACACATCATTCAAGGCTAACAGAGAACAGCAACAATATAAAATATATGCATTATAAAGGCATGGGCAAAATGCGAATATCAAAACTACACAACTCAATAATATTAGATAATGGTCTGACACTTGTTATTAGCCATGTGGAATATACTGGCCTACCAAAAGGAGACTGGCTGTTATACTAGGGTTTTGTTGTTGTTATTATTATTATTATTACTATTATTATTATTATGAATGGGCTATCCTTATTATACAAAATTAGCCCAGCCTTCCTGTGTCCCCTCTGACGACAAGAATGTTGTCAGGCAGGGCAAAGGACCCTTTCACACGCCACAGACTCACTGGACATGGGTTGTTATACACACATTCGTATAGACCAATCGGCACTCGTTGGGTGACGTAGTTAGTATCGCGCCAGACGCGTTTTCATTTCCATTTTGAGCAGGGTTTAACCCGGAAATACCACGATGCGGATTCCAAACAAATGACCAATTGACCGACAGGCGAGCGTATAGATTTCACGCCATGCAGTTCCTAAATCGTGGTGAGATACTTTGTTAATATTCTTTGCTTCCCCTTGGGGGAGGCAAATACACGGGTGGGACATGTTTTTACTACTCAAAAACAAAGACATGCCTTGACTAATACTGATGGAGGATCATTATTGCCAACTTTCACTGCGGGGAGGACATATGACGCTACCGATGCGTGTTAAGGAGTGTGTCTGCCTGTGTGTTAACCGAGTGCTTGAAGGTGGGATAGCGTGTGTGTGTACGTTCGCGTACGTTTATGTATGTATGTATGCATCTGTACGTGTTCACTCATGTGTGTATGTATGCATCTGTGCGTGTGCATAGGTCTGTCTGTGTGTGTAGGCTCAAAGGCAGGCAGGTATGCGTGTTTGTGCGCTTGTATGTATGTGTATGTATGTCAGGGTGTTATGTTTATGTATATATGTATTTATGTATATATGAGTGTTTGTGGCTCTAAGTGTGTGTCAGTCTATCAGGCTGTCAATAAGTCATTCTGCTTGTTTGTCTATCTGCTTCTCTGACTGACTCTCTGCCTCTCTTTGTGTCTCTCTAGTTCACTGTCAGTCTCTCAGTCTCGCTGTCTGTCTCGCTGTCTAGTTGTCTTTATCTCATTCTCGCTGTCTGTTTGTCTCCGCATATGTATGTATATGCTAGCCCCGACAATGGCGTGTCCGCCATGCTTGACATCCGATCCAGTGTTCATGTATTACATTTCCTTTTCGACGAGGGTTATTATTTCAATGTCCTGAGCTCCGAGGGTCGACCCGAGCTGAAAACGGGAACCAGAAAATATCCTGTTAAAAGAAGGCCGCATACGTGAGTAGTAGGAGTGCGGCGCGCAGCCACGTATATTTGTGGACGCGGCTGGCAGCTGATAGTTTTTTGGGAAAATTGCCGACTGAGGGGGACATTTTAGGTGAAATTTTTTTTGGCGGTGGCTGCCTGGTCTGAACGAAAATCTGTAAAAGTGATTAAGGTAGCGGGCGGTGTGAAGGGGAAACGTTATATATTTTGGTTACGTAGGGTATATGAATATGGCGAGTGAAAGATAAACTTGCAAGGGTGTGATGGGTCGTCTTATACTGGACGAAGTAAGAGGTGTAGATGGTTACTATCATCTGAACAGTGTGATAGTAGTGTCTAAGTGAAAGTAAAGGGTGGTATGTAGCTTATTCACTACCATCATTACAAAGGAAATCTTATAAAGTAGATGTAATGGGTTCATTTGGTGGTAAGGTGGGGGGGGGGTGGTTATTAGTGGTCAACTAGGAGTGGTCGATATAGGGGTGGTCATAAATGTAATAACATAAGAGTTTTTATGTTCGCAGTTACACACTGGTCAACCAGTGGTCAAGTAGTCAAGTAAGGAAATTGTAGGGGAAAGTACGTATAGTGCAATGGTGGTGGGTAAAGTGAGGAGGAATCACTAGTAGTGATAATAGTACTACCCATATTAGCGACAAGAATATTAGCTGGTGGGTTATTAGAGATACAAGTCTCTTTTTTGTGGGGTGTGTAAAAATCATACAAAGAGGGTCATACAAACACACATACAAACACAAAGACAACCATACACAGACAACCCATACCATTACTACTGTCACATCAACAGATATATACATGTGCAGAGACAGCACAGACACACTCGTACCATTAGTACTGTCATCACAACTATACACAAGTACAGACTCACCCATAATCAATTACACAAATACACACCTACTACAAACTCAAAGACACACTCGTACCATTACTACTGTCATCACAACTATACACAAGTACAGACTCACCCATAATCAATTACACAAATACACACCTACTACAAACTAAAAGACACACTCGTACCATTACTACTGTCATCACAACTATACACAAGTACAGACACACTCACCCATAATCAATTACACAAATACACGCCTACTACAAACTCAAAGACACACACCCATACCATTACTACTGTCATCACAAGTACACACAGACACACCCATACACACTTGATACACTTGTACATACAGACCTACAAGCACACAAGCACAAAGACACACCCATCACTGTCAACATCAGCTATACACAAATACAGATACACTCACCCATAAACAAATCGTGTCCCCATAAAACTAAACTATACAAACCACATACCGCCTTTTGGTAAAGAACGCGGATGTCCGAGACAGCCCCTACGTCATCACCGCCATATGCAAAAGGCATTAAGTGGTAGCATGAGTCATCGGTGTGTAGGGAAGCAGGCGGACGGCGTGAGAATAGCTTGTCTAACTGCCACGTCAGCTATGTCGTGTGCAGAACCAGTGTATAAAATAGACGGCGTCTCCTCACTCGCTCTACACCAGTTCACGTGCTGACTTGGTTAGCTACAGAGGTATTTTTTAAATCAGGCTGGTGTGAGCATTGTTCGTGTAGTAAGCAGATATTGTTCACGCAGTGACTTGGCTAGCTACAGCAGTGAAACAGGTTGGTGTGAGAATTGTTCGTGTAGTAAGCAGATATTGCTCACGTACTGACTTGGCTAGCTACAGCAGTGAAACAGGTTGGTGTGAGCCTTATTCGTTTCGTCGGCAGCTGATAAAACAGTGAAACATATATTGTATACATCAGAACTTCTTTGTGATCGTACAAAGTGAAAGTGTGACTTATGACCAGTTTATCAATTTGACCACCAGATCTACTTTCACGTGTTCAGTGTGCGACAAAGTCTATTGTGATAAGTATACCCTTAATCGTCACATTCGGACCATTCACACTGAGAAGCACCAGATATACCTCTGTCAGTTATGTGATAAGGTGTATAATACGAACGATGGCCTACAAAAACACAAACGAATACGTCATCAGCCACGTATGAATACACCAAACACTACAATACCAGAGACGACAGCACCACCTGTATATTTACACCAGCCTCGTAGTCTAACGCAAGTACCAGACTGCCACCACTGTATCTTCAATGATAACCTTACCCGCCATAATGGGAACATTCACAATGATTATCCCTGTCAGATACATACCAATCTATACAATTCGAACCTACAACGGTACTTACATCACCAGACATCACGAGAAAGGATGACACCCTTAGACACCCTGGCAACACATCCACTCATAGTAGCAGAGGATATCCAACCAAATGATAGTGACAGCTTAGCAGCCCTTAAGGCGTACTGCAAGGACCTCTCGATTATGCTACCCAATCAAGTGGTAGTATTAGAAAAAAGTGTCGACCACCGCTACCGGGTGGTTTTGGTATGATAAAAAAAGAAGTATTCAGATATCTTGTATGAAGGATCAACTCTCATACATGTCTTTATTCTGGATCCGAAACAAATAAGGTATGTGTGATGACTTCGACAACAACAGTGTTTTTGATAGTCAACCAGCAGAGCCCAGAAGAACGAAGATCACTAATCCAGAACTTTTTGGTTGTTCACTAATCATGTATGTCATTGAATTTTGTTCTTACGATATATCTCTAAACTGTTTTTCACTAATCATGTATGTCATTGATTTTTTTTTCTTACGATATATCTCTAAACTGTTTTTCACTAATCATGTATGTCATTGATTTTTTTACGATATATCTCTAAACTGTTTTGATGAATATGTATGTCATTAATTCTTTCTTATATCACTAAAGTTTTTTGATGAATAACACACATATTTTGGTGATAAAAATATTGAAATCAAGTTTTTTGTTGCTTTTCTTTATTGGTTTTGTGTTCATGACGTTGTCTTGATGGAACAGAGCTTACATTACCAGACATGAACAAAGTCTTAGAAGAAGTTATGAAAAGTCGGAACAGTCAAATGTATAAAAAAACTAGGAGTTAACCAAGTATGAAAAGGCCTAAAGAGAGAAATGTCTCGGCCAAATTTATAAAACTCTTGGCCAAATAGGAAAATGTGTCAACCAAATGGAAAAAAATATTGACCAAGTAATGAAATACACCATTCAAGGTTATGAAAAGTCGGAAAACTTGTCAACCAAAAAGGGAAAGATGTCGGCCAAATACAGATATAGCTCATCCAAATTAATAAAAACCTAGGAAAAAATAACCAAAGGCGAAAAGGCCAAAATACGAAATGTCTCGACCAAGCTTATAAAAATCTAGGAAAAAATATTACAACTAAAATGTTGATCAAAAATTATAACTTCAAACATTATAAAAATAACCAAATGTGAAAAACATCGTCCAAAGACAGAAATATTTCAACTAAACTTATAAATAAGTCACCAAAAGGGAAAAGGTCAAGTACAGAAATAGCTATGGAAAAAGTAAGTCCACAAAACTAAGAAAAAAAATGTTACTTCTGTAGTCAAATGTGTCTTATCTGAAAAGACGCTATCAATGGCACCACTTTCCTTGTTTTACATTACCGAAGGCCTTCATCGTATCTGGTACAGAAACCCTTATACAGCACTCATCTCTCAACACTCTTGGTTTCTTTCTAATACAAAGTGGTCACATCACCAAGAACTTCAAACCTCAATTGTACACGTGCTCCATTGAAACACCCATGACAGTTAACAACATGTATGGCCATGTAATCTGTGACTCCATCGGGGATAGTTCATCCGAGTATTCGTCACCAAAGATCCATTTCCCATGGCTGACATCTTCAACTTGCTATACCACATCTTATTCTAACGTATACTTTACATGAAATTTCCCAAATTTGGGATCTATTAAAGAATACGTAATGAGATACACAAAGACACCAAGAATATACCAGACAAAACAACTCACAAACTAAAATCTAATACCATATCAGATGAACCTCCCAGCCAACAACTACTACTAAAACACAAACATATAATAGGGAAACACATGACACACAGAGCTTATATCACCAGACAAATCACCTGGACTCAAACAAATTTTGCTTCTTGTACTGTAGAATTCTACCAACACTTCTTTCCTATCACCAAAACTAAACAACTACCACACAACCACTGGGCATTTGTCCAACATAATACTCATACCCATATTAGCGATAAGAATATTAGCTGGTGCGTTATTAGAGATACAAGTCTCTATTTTGGTGGGGTGTGTAAAAATCATACAAAGAGGGTCATAAAACCACAAAGACAACCACACACATGTACACACAAACTCAAAGACACCCAAGTACACACATGTACAAACTCAAAGACAACCATACACAGACAACCCATACCATTACTACTGTCACATCAACAGATATACACAGGTGCAGATACACCACAGACACATTCGTACCATTACTACTGTCATCACAACTATACACAAGTACAGACACATAATCAATTACACAAATACACACCTACTACAAACTCAA
The DNA here is from genome assembly GCA_014155875.1 of Cepaea nemoralis. NCBI lineage: Eukaryota > Metazoa > Mollusca > Gastropoda > Stylommatophora > Helicidae > Cepaea > Cepaea nemoralis. Next base: position 18,626 of record JACEFZ010009723.1, on the reverse strand, counting down.
AGACACACACCCATACCATTACTACTGTCATCACAAGTACACACAGACACATCATACACACGTGTTACACTTGTACATACAGACCTACTACAAAAACAAAGACACACCCAAAACATTACTAGTGGTACCACAACCAACAGATACACTCACCCATAAGACTAAACTATACAAACCACAAATTTTTGGTAAAGAACGCGGATGTCCGAGAAGCCCCTACGTCATCACCGCCATATGCAAAAGTCATTAAGTGGTAGTATGAGTCATCGGTGTGTATGGAAGCAGGCGGGCGGCGTGAGAATAGCTTGTCTAACTGCCACGTCAGCTATGTCGTGTGCAGAACCAGTGTATAAAATAGACGGCGTCTCCTCACTCGCTCTACACCAGTTCACGTGCTGACTTGGTTAGCTACAGAGGTATTTCTTAAATCAGGCTGGTGTGAGCATTGTTCGTGTAGTAAGCAGATATTGTTCACGCAGTGACTTGGCTAGCTACAGCAGTGAAACAGGTTGGTGTGAGCATTGTTCGTGTAGTAAGCAGACATTGTTCACGTACTGACTTGGCTAGCTACCGCAGTGAAACAGGTTGGTGTGAGCCTTATTCGTTTCGTCGGCAGCTGATAAAACAGTGAAACATATATTGTATACATCAGAACTTCTTTGTGATTGTACAAAGTGAAAGTGTGACTTATGACCAGTTTATCAATATGACCACCAGATCTACTTTCACGTGTTCAGTGTGCGACAAAGCCTATTGTGATAAGTATACCCTTAATCGTCACATTCGGACCATTCACACTGAGAAGCACCAGATATACCTCTGTCAGTTATGTGATAAGGTGTATAATACGAACGATGGCCTACAAAAACACAAACGAATACGTCATCAGCCACGTATGAATACACCAAACACTACAATACCAGAGACGACAGCACCACCTGTATATTTACACCAGCCTCGTAGTCTAACGCAAGTACCAGACTGCCACCACTGTATCTTCAATGATAACCTTACCCGCCATAATGGGAACATTCACAATGATTATCCCTGTCAGATACGTACCAATCTATACAATTCGAACCTACAACGGTACTTACATCACCAGACATCACGAGAAAGGATGACACCCTTAGACACCCTGGCAACACATCCACTCATAGTAGCAGAGGATATCCAACCAAATGATAGAGACAGCTTGGCAGCCCTTAAGGCGTACTGCAAGGACCTCTCGATTATGCTACCCAATCAAGTGGTAGTATTAGAAAAAAGTTTCGACCACCGCTACCGGGTGGTTTTGGTATGATAAAAAAGAAGTATTCAGATATCTTGTATGAAGGATCAACTCTCATACATGTCTTTATTCTGGATCCGAAACAAATAAGGTATGTGTGATGACTTCGACAACAACAGTGTTTTTGATAGTCAACCAGCAGAGCCCAGAAGAACGAAGATCACTAATCCAGAACTTTTTGGTTGTTCACTAATCATGTATGTCATTGAATTTTGTTCTTACGATATATCTCTAAACTGTTTTTCACTAATCATGTATGTCATTGATTTTTTTTTCTTACGATATATCTCTAAACTGTTTTTCACTAATCATGTATGTCATTGATTTTTTTACGATATATCTCTAAACTGTTTTGATGAATATGTATGTCATTAATTTTTTCTTATATCACTAAAGTGTTTTGATGAATAACACACATATTTTGGTGATACAAATATTGAAATCGAGTTTTTTGTTGCTTTTCTTTATTGGTTTTGTGTTCATGACGTTGTCTTGATGGAACAGAGCTTACATTACCAGACATGAACAAAGTCTTAGAAGAAGTTATGAAAAGTCGGAACAGTCAAATGTATAAAAAAAACTAGGAGTTAACCAAGTATGAAAAGGCCTAAAGAGAGAAATGTCTCGGCCAAATTTATAAAAATCTTGGCCAAAAAGGAAAATGTGTCAACCAAATGGAAAAGAATATTGACCAAGTAATGAAATACACCATTCAAGGTTATGAAAAGTCGGAAAACTTGTCAACCAAAAAGGGAAAGATGTCGGCCAAATACAGATATAGCTCGTCCAAATTAATAAAAACCTAGGAAAAAATAACCAAAGGCGAAAAGGCCAAAATACGAAATGTCTCGACCAAGCTTATAAAAATCTAGGAAAAAATATTACAACTAAAATGTTGATCAAAAATTATAACTTCAAACATTATAAAAATAACCAAATGTGAAAAACATCGTCCAAAGACAGAAATATTTCAACTAAACTTATAAATAAGTCACCAAAAGGGAAAAGGTCAAGTACAGAAATAGCTATGGAAAAGTAAGTCCACAAAACTAAGAAAAAAAATGTAACTTCTGTAGTCAAATGTGTCTTATCTGAAAAGACGCTATCAATGGCACCACTTTCCTTGTTTTACATTACCGAAGGCCTTCACCGTATCTGGTACAGAAACCCTTGTACAGCACTCATCTCTCAACACTCTTGGTTTCTTTCTAATACAAAGTGGTCACATCACCAAGAACTTCAAACCTCAATTGTACACGTGCTCCATTGAAACACCCATGACAGTTAACAACATGTATGGCCATGTAATCTGTGACTCCATCGGGGATAGTTCATCCGAGTATTCGTCACCAAAGATCCATTTCCCATGGCTGACATCTTCAACTTGCTATACCACATCTTATTCTAACGTATACTTTACATGAAATTTCCCAAATTTGGGATCTATTAAAGAATACGTAATGAGATACACAAAGACACCAAGAATATACCAGACAAAACAACTCACAAACTAAAAACTAATACCATATCAGATGAACCTCCCAGCCAACAACTACTACTAGAACACAAACATATAATAAGGAAACACATGACACACAGAGCTTATATCACCAGACAAATCACCTGGACTCAAACAAATTTTGCTTCTTGTGCTGTAGAATTCTACCAACACTTCTTTCCTATCACCAAAACTAAACATCTACCACACAACCACTGGGCATTTGTCCAACATAATACTCATACCCATATTAGCGATAAGAATATTAGCTGGTGCGTTATTAGAGATACAGCTCTCTATTTTTGTGGGGTGTGTAAAAATCATACAAAGAGGGTCATAAAACCACAAAGACAACCACACACATGTACACACACACACAAATACAAAGACAACCAAACACACACACGTACACACATACAGATACACCACAGACAACCCATACCATTACTACTGTCACATCAACAGATATACACAGGTGCAGATACACCACAGACACACTCGTACCATTACTACTGTCATCACAACCATACACAAGTACAGACACACAATCAATTACACAAATACACACCTACTACAAACTCAAATACACACACCCATACCATTATTACTGTCATCACAAGTACACACATACACACCCATACACACTTGTTACACTTGTACATACAGACCTACTACAAAAACAAAGACACACCCAAAACATTACTAGTGGTACCACAACCAGTACAGATACACTCACCCATAAAACTAAACTATACAAACCACAAATTTTTGGTAAAGAACCCGGATGTCCGAGAAGCCCCTACGTCATCACCGCCATATGCAAAAGTCATTAAGTGGTAGTATGAGTCATCGGTGTGTAGGGAAGCAGGCGGGCGGCGTGAGAATAGCTTGTCTAACTGCCACGTCAGCTATGTCGTGTGCAGAACCAGTGTATAAAATAGACGGCGTCTCTTGTGAGCTCAGTACCAGTTCACGTGCTGACTTGGGTATCTACAGCAGTGCTTCAGGCTGGTGTGAGCAATGTTCGTATAGTAAGCAGCTATTGTTTACGTAGTGACTTGGCTAGCTACAGCAGTGAAACAGGTTGGTGTGAGCCTTGTTCGTGTAGTAAGCAGATATTGTTCACGTAGTGACTTGGCTAGTTACAGCAGTGAAACAGGTTGGTGTGAGCCTTATTCGTTTCATCTTACTTTACCCACCACCATTGCACTATACGTACTTTCCCCTATAATTTCCTTACTTGACTACTTGACCACTGGTTGACCAGTGTGTAACTGCGAACATAAAAACTCTTATCTTATTACATTTATGACCACCCTTATATCGACCACTCCTAGTTGACCACTAATAACCACCCCCCCTTACCACCAAATGAACCCATTACATCTACTTTATAAGATTTCCTTTGTAATGATGGTAGTGAATAAGCTACATACCACCCTTTACTTTCACTTAGACACTACTATCACACTGTTCAGATGATAGTAACCATCTACACCGCTTACTTCGTCCAGTATAAAGACGACCCATCACACCCTTGCAAGTTTATCTTTCACTCGCCATATTCATATACCCTACGTAACCAAAATATATAACGCTTCCCCTTCACACCGCCCGCTACCTTAATCACTTTTACAGATTTTCGTTCAGACCAGGCAGCCACCGCCAAAAAAAATGTCACCTAAAATTTCCCCCTCAGTCGGCAATTTTCCCATAAATCTATCAGCCGCCAGCCGCGTCCACAAATATACGTGGCTGCGCGCCCCACTCCTACTACTTACGTGATGTTAATCACTTGACCTATCGACAATAAATTACATGTTTTGGTCATCTTACGAGAATGCCAAGGTACCATCTACTAAAATGAGCCACATTGAAGAAATATAATGGATACAGAGTAAGGGGATATTCATATAAATGATGAGCTAATGTTATCAAAAACAACATGAGAGAAATGAAGTGTAACTTTCAAAGTGCACAGGAAAGAACGCATAAAAAATCGGTGCATCTACTCCCAACACTTCACTGGGGTACATGGAGACACAAAAGAAGTAGACCTATGGAAAGCCAATCGGTCTAAGAATATAGGGCTTAAACTAAGTATACCTAGCGTGCTTTCTTAATGTGCAAAGTCACCCTTTAACTACACTACAAGAGATCACACCAACAACAAACAAACAAAAAATGCTGGTGTTGACTGCGACGTCCTGTAAAGGATATCCAACTAACAAACTAACTAACTAACTAACAACAAGACAGACGAAACACAGAACATCTACCTCCTGTCTGCGACGCTTCCTGGCAAGCAGTAGGACAGAAGAAGAAGAAGAAGAAGAAGAAGAAGAAGAAGAAGAAGAAGAAGAAGAAGAAGAAGAAGAAGAAGAAGAAGGAAGAAGAAGAAGAAGAAGAAGAAGAAGAAGAAGAAGAAGAAGAAGAAGAAGAAGAAGAAGAAGAAGAAGAAGAAGAAGAAGAAGAAGAAGAAGTTACACACACACAAACACACACACAACACACACACACGCACACACTAGCGCGCGCGGCAGTGTACGTGCAGCCATGTGTCGCTTCGGATCAAGTTTTCAAATGTAGAAAGTGGCAGGAGCACAAAGGTCATGGACAACACGTATGTGTAATAATTTCAATGATACGGATTTACGTTCATTCTTCGTGTCATGTCAGATTGACCCCCGTGACTTCCATTCAGGATCTCGTATCTAGTACCAAACCCAGACAGTATTTCGTCAGAGCGAGACTGCTGATGTATTAATAATCCTAGATATTTCAGTTCCCCTTTACCTTTACCTTTAACTCTCTCTCTCTCTCTCTCTCTCTCTCTCTCTCTCTCTCTCTCTCTCTCTCTCTCTCTCTCTCTCTCTCTCTCTCTCTCGCTCTCTCTCTCCCTCTCCCTCTCCCTCTCTCTACCAAGCTTCTCAACGCCTGTCTGTTCTGTAATCCACACATGTTGTACTTTCCTTTACTCAGTTTTTTGGCCAGTAACGAGCTATGCTAGCCAGCTCCACCTGGGCTGCTACTGTAACTCGATACCCCGTACTTAGTTTGGGGTCCCATGGCAAAGTGATTAAGCCGTCTGCCTCGCGATTAGAAGGTCGCTGGTTCTTTCCCCGGAACTGGGAAGTTCAGACCGCTAGTGCAATTTTTTTCCCGGAGACCCCTGGAAGATGATTGTCGCTGGAGCTACGGAGTTCGTGCTCTGTGTGATGCTCTTGGCCCGCGGCTTGCCGGTCTGCCGAGAGAGACCGAGCCCCATGGGATAAACCCGGTGTGATGAAGTCGACCATCTCGAATTTACTACTTTAGAGACTGCTGAATGATGAATCCTCTACAATCCTCTACAAGCCTGCTCCGTGGTGTAGGAGTTACGGACTCAGTCCGTAATCCCGCATACCGCGTTCGAAAGACAGCTGTGGGTGATTTGGCAACAGACCGCCTTACGTTGATTTTTATGAAATGGTATGGGTGCCGGTCGTTCAGAAAGCAATGTCAAACTACTGAATGTAAATTTCGCCAGGAATGACGAGCAGCCAAAAAATTCTGGGGTTGGCTGCTACGTTCTGTGAAGGACCTGCAACTAACTATAAGACTATCAACTTCAACACTTAGAACAGATGCACGAGCTTTTGGTTTCGTTTCTCTTCTTCCTCCCTCCACCCACCTCGAACTCCTTCCTTTCTTTTTCCCCTTCCCTTCCCCGTTCTTTTTACTTTCCCATTCTTCCCTTCCCGGTTCTCTCTCTTCCTCTCCCCTCCTCCTTCCCTCCGTAGTCCCTGCCTTCCTTCCGTTTGTCCGTCCGTCTTTTCTTCCTTCATTCCTGTTACTTCTTTGTTGAAATCAAATTATACCTGGTTGCCAAATCAGGATATTTATTCTCAATAGCATGAGATAAATGGACACGCGATTGCGTTATTTGAAAGTTCGATTGTTGGTGTGGTCACTATACTTTTTAATTTGCCCGGGAAGGTTAACCCGGTCAACAAATTCCCGCAGAAGTCGGATGTGTCGGCTGAAATGCGCAAATAAAGAGGCACAATGCAAAAACGCCCGACTGAGAGTTGGATGTCCTTCGAAACACCCGGGATGGTTAACCTAGTCAACAAAAGCCCGCACAATTCGGATGTGTCGCCCCAAGGGCGCAAATAAACAGGCACAACGCAAGTACATCAGGGGGAAAAAATACTCCGGATGAACTCAGAAGAAGAAAAAGAAGAAGCTTTCATTTTGTACATTGTCGTCTGTTTCATCTAAGCTAGAGCTTTTTCCTCTACTTCTACAAGAGCCAATCAATACATATGCCTTTATTTCGCCTGCGGGATCCCTACAACTGACTTTCATTCCGAAGATGGGAAAGAAAATTGAGAACAGTTTTTGCCTTCTCATAACGCTCCAGATGCCTTAAATACTCTTAAATTCATCGTTGGGAAGATAGTGTAGTGGTTTCCACTTGTCTTTCACACCCATATGGTTGGTTTGTGAACGTCGACTTTAATATCAACAACAGACTCTCACTATGACCGGTTTTAATGAGATGTACAATAGTGTGAATCACATTTAGTTTACGCTGTAATGCCCTTGATACTTTGATATATTGTTGTTATTATTATTATTATTATTATTATAATCATCATCATCATCATCATCACCATCAATATTATTATTATTATTACCGTTATTATAATTATAATTATTATTATTTTGGGTAGGGGTTCCGAGCACTTACGTTCTGGATTGTTCTACATGCAGGGATGATAATCCGACCTAGTACCAACGGGGTATTGCGCACGCACACACACACACACACACACACACACACACACACACACACACACACACACACACACACACACACACACACAAACAGGTACTGGAATTTTACATCTTCGGAGAAGCATATTTCGATAGGGTTTCAACTAAAAATCTTATTTTTTTTTGGTTTTTGGTGTGAATATATTCTGAATAGGCAAAGAACAAATGTATCATATTTCGATGTAGTCACCACTACGATTAATGCAAGCCCTCCAGTGCCGATAAAGTGCTTGGATTCCTGTAGAAATATCGACTCAGGGGATACTACTCGGTTCGCCTGACCCGGTCGTGAACAGTCTGCCACAGAAGTCACGCCGTTTTGATGCTTCCTACTCTACTCATACACTTGCTGGACTGACAGGCATGCATCAGGCGTACTGTTCCTTCATTCGACTTGAATTTCTAAAGGTTTCACCCCGTCACTAATTAAAAAATAACAACAACGGATAATAGAAATCTGCTCTTCTTTGGTGCTTGTCAAACGTGGGGCGGCCATCTTTAAACTGTCCTTATGACATCATCGTGTTCGTCTGCACCGTGATGTCACATGCCTGACCCTCTTGACACCCCTGACAACAATGTTGACGGGTTACAAGAGATTGGCATGGTTATTGTAATTTCTATCACACATGTATGGTTTACATTTGAAGGCGCCCCCCCCCACCTCGTAGATGGTAAGCAGATGCATACAGATTGGTGGAGATTAGAACTAGGTGGAACATGTTCCCTCCACAGGGTAGATCAGATCACGTTAGAATCACGGTGTGGATGTGTACAAAAGTTAAATTTCTGGATGTCATAATTGTAGGATAGTGAATCCGTCTCCGGTAAATGCGAAAACCCGAAGCATGTATGGAGGTGTCTGCATACAGTGTAGTTGCTCCTTTGCCAATCCTAATGAAGCAATGCTCAAGGATGTCGCTAATACGATTTCACTGATATATATACATAGCAACGTATGTATAACGTGGAGGCTTGGCACGACGCCAGGTTGTGGTTTATTACCAGTTACAGATATCCTTATTACGGAGCAGTCAGATTACCCCATTATTACTTAATCTACCCTAGATAATAAAGCTTCGTACAGAGGTCCCTGTGTGACCCCGTCAGAATGTCATGTTGGTTAACTAGGATATTAACCTGACTGAATTCCAGGTTTCACCGCGTCTTGCTGAAAGCCATATTTAGCTTGTCGGTGCAAGGAAGCCGAGGTGACTGACCTGTAAAGCGTTATTTTGGTGCAATATGCTTGATGTTGTTGTTGGTGTTGCTGTGCTGCTAATGACTCATCGGGGTCTGGGCTCCAGTCCTTCAGCTCAAAGTTATATCATTTTCAAAGGTAGATTATGCCCTCCGTGGCGAAGTGATCAAGCCGTTTGACTCAGGCTCCGAAGGTTGTGGGTTCGATTCCGGGCCGCGTCCTTCGGTTCACGAGTGAAATTATTCGGAGACTCCGGCAGGTCGTCTCTAGAGCTATGGAGTTCGTGCTTTGTGTGACGCTTTCCGCGCTGCGGAAAGAGGCCGAGCCATATGTGATAAAACCCGGTGCAATGAAGTCGACTCTGTCGACTTTTAAGCGACTTTAACCAATAACATGAATGTGGTGTATGGGTCATTATCATCCAGTGCCTTGCCGACTGTCATGGGCAATCATAAATAAATGTTTTGCATATTCCTTTTACAGGACATCGCTGTTAACATCAGCATCTTTCAGCTGATTGTTGGTTTCTTGGCAAGATTACGCTCAGTAGTTTGCCATTGCTTTCTGAGCGGCCGGCTCACATACCCCGTAAGTTACCGATGCGATTCGAACCACTGCTGCTTCTCACCATCATCACGTTACCGACGAGAGTATACGAGATTACGGAGAAAAGTCATAACCTCTAAGCCACGAAGCCGGCATGGGCAATCATACCCCTCCACAAATTGGGATCTCCGACGACAAGGATCAATTCGTGTGTTGACTCCCTTTCGTGCCATGACACAAGACTGTCAAGAATTTGCTCACTCTGTCTTTCTTTATCTCTCTTTCCACAGATCTTACCGATTTCACAACATGGTCCAGTTTTTGTCGTTTCATAATGAGTTCAACAAAATTATGATTTCTTATTTCTGATGTTTGTGAGAAGTTGTCTTTGCGACTTAAAAGTTAAAATTACTTGCATATCCTTTTCAGGACGTCGCAGTCAACCCAGGCATTTTGTTTTGCTGTTTGTGATCTCTTGGTAAGTTTACGTTCAGTAGTTTGCCGTTGCCGTTCTCCCCGGTCTCTCTGAACCGGTCGTTCAGAAGCAATGGCAAACTACTCAACATAAAACTTGCCAAGACATCAACAGCAGCTGAAAATGCCGGTGTTGACTGCAATGTCCTGTAAATAGGATGTGCAAAAAAAAAACATTGCTTTTGCTTTCTGGACGACCGGAAACCCATACCATTTCGTAAAAATCCAACACAAGGCGGTTCTGCTGTCAAATCGCCTGTAGTTGTGTTTCGAACGCGGAATGTGGGATTACAAACCAGCGAACGTAACCTCTTCGCCACAGACTAAGCTTCCCTCAAAACGTCCAGATTGCTCATGTTGAGCTGTCCAGTTAATATTCAGCATTCTTCTATAATACCACATCTCCAGGACTTCAATGGATTTTTTTTTTTGGTCGCCTGTTTACTAATTGTCTAGGACTCTCAGTCGTATGTTAAAATTAGTTCAATGTAACATGCACTAACGCATGTTCTTATATTCTCTCTCTCTCTCTCTCTCTCTCTCTCTCTCTCTCTCTCTCTCTCTCTGTGTGTCTCTCTCTCTCTGTCTCTCTCTGTCTCTCTCTGTCTCTGTCTCTGTCTCTGTCTGTCTCTCTCTCTCTCTCTCTCTCTCTCTCTCTGTGTCTCTCTCTCTGTCTCTCTCTCTCTCTGTCTCTCTCTGTCTCTCTCTCTCTGTCTCTGTCTCTGTCTGTCTGTCTCTCTCTCTCTCTCTCTGTGTCTCTCTCTGTCTCTCTCTCTCTGTCTCTGTCTCTGTCTGTCTCTCTCTCTCTCTCTCTGTCTCTCTCTCTGTCTCTCTCTCTCTCTGTCTCTGTCTCTGTCTCTGTCTCTCTCTCTCTCTCTCTCTCTCTCTCTCTCTCTCTCTCTCTCTCTCTCTCTCTCTCTCTCCCTCCCTCCCTCTCTCTCAGTCTTTGTGTGTGTCTAATATACATGTGTAGCTTCTTGGGGATTTTTTTTTTCATTTGCTCCCGATGTTGTTCCAGCAAAATTTGTTCTTGATTTCCGTTCTTTGCTTTGTCCTGCTTCTGTTTGCCTCTACCTGTGTCTTCCACGTCAGGCGTCGATCAAGGATGACACCTGGGTAGTTTTGATTTTTGAACCTGATACTTGCTAAGAGTGATGCTTTTTTTCTTTGGGGGGGGGGGGGGGGGGGGGGGGGGGGGGGGGGGGGGGGGGGGGGGGGGGGGATTTCGAGCGCTTTGAACTCAAACGTAGTCCATATATTTTGCGTGTAGATTAGCTTTTCTCTATTACAGTGTTCCTCGTCATCAGCCGAACCCACCCCGATTTCAGAGGTAATTGTAATGTACGTCTCCAAGCCAAGGAAGAGAAGTCAACATTTTAGTTCAACTGACAAGAGTTGGGGTTTACCCCGCTATCTCGGCGTCAGCAGACCGGATGTTAAAGAACGAGCTCTCTTATCCATTCGGCCATGCTGACTCCATTTTGTTGTGTAAACACGGGAAGCCGGATCTAGGGGGGAGGCGCACATATGTTTCAGGTGTTTTCTATGTTTACATCGCTTGCTGTTTATTCCTTTGATCCTTTTTTGTTTGTTTATTTACAGTTATCGACATGTTTTTTTTTTTTAATTTGCAGTTGATTAAATAAATATGTAGGTAAACAGAAGAATGTGTTGTGATTTCATTTATGCAGTTAAATGGGTGGAATAGATTGTATGTCATTGAAACTAAATATGTATTTAAACGGAAGAAAATGTTGTATTTCATAGAACCAACATATGTACTCGTAGTTAAATGGGCAAATATGTTGTATTTCATAGAAACAAAATATGCAAATAAGAGGAAGATAATGTATTTCATAGAAACAAACTGTGTAGCTATGTGAATATTTTATTTGTTTCATAAAAACAAAACAGTTCAAGATAGAACGGTCAAAGACATCACGGTCAACCCTCAAGGGAAGGGAGGAGCAGACCATGGGGGATCCCCACTATCCAAGGAGGCTTCCATTATTGCAGAGCCGGCACGAAAAGGTTACGAAAAGTCAAGAATATGTTGTATTTCAAAGACACAAACACAGGTAGAAGACCATGAGATGATGAGAATGCAAAGAGTGCTGATGAAAGAAGTAAAGAAACAGACATGTTTGACCGCATTAAAGGACGTGGCACTACATGATATTAAATAAATCAAAATGTGCCATGCCGATGAGCGTATGCGGTAATAATTAGCCTTCTCACACAATCACCAGAACCTCGAACCAGATTCCTTTCCCAGTTATGCCACGTGGCCAAGCTGTCATGTTTCTTTGTCTTCCATTTACTTTTTTCGCTTTTGCCGATTGTCACTTAGTTTTCAATTTTATTTTTTTTTTCTTCAAAAAACATGGCCATAATATATTTTGTGGGTAGCTCTAACTTTTTACATCAGTGTATGGTTTTCATTTGTTTTTCATGAAAAGGTTTAAGGGTTTAAATTGTAAGAGCGTCGACTTCATTTCACCAGGTTTTATCCCATACGGCTCGTTCTCTTTCCACAGAGCGACCTGCCCAAAGCGTCACACAGAGCACAAATTCCGTAGCTCCAGTGACGACCCCTCGGAGTCTGCGAGAAAATTGCACTCGTGAACCGAATGTTGCAGTCCGGAATGGAACCAACAACCTTCAGAGCTCGAAGCAGGTTGTTTAACCACTTCGCCACGGAAACTCAATTTCTTTCGTGAAGACTGCCTCATTCGATCTTATAAGGTTAATGGTATTCATGTATTTCACATGGCGGCACAACAAAGTCCTGACCGAGTTGGCCGCCATTGTGGACGTAGCGCGAATGAAAGCTAACAAAGAGGGACACAGACCGAGGCCGAAGAAGATTTCCTTCGTCCGAGAAGGGAGAAAAAATGGTACAGCTGACGACTTGCCGATTGCTACCGTCTTCGATGGTGCGAGGGACTGGGAACTGACCGTAGACCTAAAGTGTCGTGGCAAATACCCTGAGGTGATCCAAACGTTTGGCCTGCGACCTGACATCGTACTTAGCTCCTCGTCAGCCAAACAGCTAATGCTGATTGAGCTGACCGTCCCTTGTGAGTCTAACGTTGAGGAGCAGCGTGTGTACAAGATAGAGAAGTACAATGACATGGTCGCGAGTCTTAGGCGGGAGGAATAAACCGTCAGGCTGTTCGCCGTCGAGGTAGGCGCGAAAGGTCTTGTGTCCCACTCTGTGTTTGATGTGCTGAAGTGAATGGGCATGAAAGGACGATCAAGAGCCCGGGCCCAGAAACAACTGTCTGAGGCAGCCGAAAAGGCCTCGTGCTGGCTATGGAATTGCCGTACCTTAGAGTGGAATGAGTCTCGAAACTAGTATGGTTAGAAGCGGTGACTGCAGTACCAACAATTTCTCAACCAAAGACCACGAATTTTACGTCTCGTGTCAGATCTTGAGCCCTTCCTCCGAGCGTGGGTGGTGAGTCTGAGTACAGTCAATCACGCAAATGTCGGCCGAAGTCCAACCTCCATAATATAGCGATAATCGACCGTAGGTCGCACCCAGACTGAGCGCAATTTAACAAGTCTGCAATAATAACCCACACCTCACATTTTCACGAGATATGCGTACTACGTGGTCTAGTCAGTTGCAGACAGACCAAGAGGTGGGTCCGAAAAGAAAGGAAGGTCCGGCTTTATAATAGGGTGCGGCGCCGTGAATGGAGCACGAGGAAGGAACACGGCGACGGAGACATATGGAGGCGACAGAGGCCGTGGCGGGGGATGAAGCCATGAGGGAGGGCTTGAGAATGGACAAGGTAACAGCGAAAGGGACAAGCTTAACATCAGGGATAACGAATATGACTGAACGAACGTGTCCACGGCAGGGGAAGGGCGCCTGGAGTCATGACCCGGGCGGGACCACCCCCAGAGAGTATTAAGAAATTGAAGGTCCGAAATGCTTGGGGAAGGGATGCTTCTGATGATCTGAAGCCCCCTGCCGTGTTTGCTCCACGTCGGAGTTCTTACGACTACATTTCTCTCAGAAACCAAATTTCCCCAGCCAATAGACATAAAACCATAGCGTAGGAAAAAAGGCGAAGAGGTGGGGGGGGGGGGGGGGGGGGCCCGAGAGGTAGGCAACGATACAAGTAGCAGGATACCATCAACAATGAAAGGTAACAACCAGGGTGAAGAGGCAACATCACAAGTTGGTAGATAACATTAAGACAGGGAAGATAACATTCAGAGAGTGAAGAGGTAACATCAAAAGTTTGTAAAAAACATCAACAGTTGGAAGATATCAACAGTGGGAATATAAACCGTCATGAGAAGATGAATGACATCAAGATTGAGAAGTTAACATCAAGATTTGACTTCCGGTCCCGGCATGGCGGATAGACAGTGTAATGGTTAAGGCTTCTGGGTTTTTATGCTCGTGGCTACCGTTGCATTCGCACTTTCCTCATTTTGGACTGATATTTTACAGTTTCGTCGCCCTGCTACTGAGTTGAGTGCGTGGCGCGACGCTGTGAGCCGTGAATTTCGTGTGAAATGCTTTTAAATCTTCCCGAGGTTGTGGAGCGTGATCTGCATGTTCAGAGCAATGGCGGAGGGCATATCGCAGAATTGACCGGTATTTGTGCCTTATACAGAAATGTGTGGCGGCTGGTCTTCTGGTTGACTGCCACTTCTTTTGACGATGATCCGTGCTTTCGTGGAGGACTGTTGTTTTGGCATTCATGAGACGGCATTATGTACAGTGACATGTTTGTTTACATCTGTCCGAGGTGTTGCGGTGTGATCTGCATGCTCAAAATGGCGTAGCTGGCTAGACAACATCTAGAAACGAAACAACAACATCCAGAAGTATATGCACATATGGCGGCTGGCGTGTGGCAGCAGAAGCGAAGGGTTTTCTTGCCTTGCGCAGAAATGTGTGGCTGCTGGTTATGCTAGTGACTTCCGTTTACATCGATGATGAACTGTGGTTTCGAGGAGGACTTTTGTGTTGTCATTCTGGCGACGGCATTATGTACAGTGAATTGTTTCTTTATATCTGTTCGGGGTTGTTTTGTATCGAAGAAAAATGGCGTGGTGGCTAGAAAACATCTAGAAACGGAACAATATCTAGAGACTTCGAGACTTTTTAGGTGAACATCTGTTTGGGAAAGTGACTGCCAATTCCATCAGGGAACTGTACTATTCGTAGAGGACTTTTGTGGTGACATTCTGGCGGTGACATTTTGCACAGTGTGCCGGAGCGGGCCTTTTTTTGTCGAGACTCCTGTCTTTCCCACTTTACACAAGGGACATTGGGAAACATTTTATGTGATATTCACTGGAACGGGAACGGAGAATAATGGGGACGACCCGTTGCTGTGATGTTGGAACCGCGACTAATGACTAATGACTAATTGCTGTCGCATCTCTCTTTTCCATCGTTGGGGAGGTTTCCTACCGTCTCCTCGTTGTCCAGCGTAGGAGGGGATTTCCTGCGCGACCCTCTTGCCCATCGTTGGGGATGTTTCCTATCGCCTCCTCTTTTCTCCAGCGTGGGAGGGGTTTCCTGCGCATCTCCCTTATCCTATCGGTGAGATAGTTCTCACAGTACTCCATAATATGCAATACTACCCAGAAATCAGTACCATTCATGATTTCTTGATGGGTGCCCTACAGGGTAGGGATTAGAAAAATAGTCTTTACACTCCTCTTGTGATTGTCATGTGATTATATTGATTGACGATTGTGATTATATTGCTCCTCTCCACGGAAATCATTAGTAAAATTTAAAAAAATTTTTTTTTTAGAAGGGCTCATGGTTCCCAAATGGGGCCAGAGCCAGCCCACTATGTGTCGGTTGTGTTGATGATCATATCCCCTCACATGAGAGAGTCCATTGGCGAAAGATTTATACGTTGTGAAGAGAAACTAGAGTAAACCTAACGTCTCTTTAGACAGACGCGGCATAGCAGATAAAGAAATAAATAATTTATTAAACAATATTTATTATGCAACAATTTGGTGCCTAAATTTTCTAATAATATTCAAAACTGTATATAGGTTTTATGATGGTAACATTAAATTTGTACTTTCCAAAATATAAATAAAATTATTACAGGAATCAATATACACTTCTCTTGCAAAATAGCTGTCAGTACAAATACAGTGACATCTATAATTGTTCCCCTTGATTGTTAAAGCCGTAATATGACTTCACCCTACATGCAATTATTTCCCTTGTATTAAAAAAAAAAAAAAATTAGTTACATATCCTCTACAGGGCGACAACACCAGCATGTCTTGCTGTTGTGATCTCTTGGGCAAGTTTACGTTCAATAGTTTCCCATTGCTTTCTGAAATACCGGCATTCATACCATTTCGTAAAAGCCAACGCAAGACGGTTTGCTGCCAAATCGCCTGCAGCTGTGTTTCGAACGCGGGTATGCGGGATTACGGATTGCGTCCGTAACTCCTTCGCCTCGAAGCGAGAAAATTAAAATTATTCGTACTAACGAACCATTCCACCCCCCCCCCCCCAAGAACATGAATTTGAAATAAAATTAAGCATTCATAACCTAGGGAGAGCAACGGTAACACACTGGGCAGCATGCTTGCCTGCTGGCCCAGTGGTTATGGGTTTGAATGCACATCGAGGCAGATTTTTAAAATTGACCTTAACTGAATAAATAGTCCCATATTTGTACCCAAAGGAAAGAATACTAAGCAAGGAGATGGCCATCATCATGATCATGTACCATGCCAATAAGGTCAGGATTTGCTGTCTCACACAATCACTAGTCTTGGATCAGGTTCCCCCCCCCCGATGTGTCTCCACCTTGTCGCTTGGGGGGGGGGGGGGGGGGGTTGCGTGTCCCTTTGACCCCATGTGCTATGTCGATTGATGAAAAACTACATATCGGACAGCTTATGGCGTAGGGGCCAGACTAAGCGAGACACAACCTGCTGCTCTGCAGGTAGACTGAGGATAGCAGTCAAAAGCTTAAATCACAAAAGCACGGATCATAGTCAAAAGAAGTGGCAGAAGTTCTTGGTCCGGACACAAGCACTAAGGCTCTCGGCTGAGGGATTAGGTTGAACGCCTCTAAGCCATTAATCTTGGACCTGAGAGCCGGGCCGATACAAACCTAACGAAAAATGGAGGTGAGATGCTGAGCACGCTACACGCTTAGTTCAGATACTTGCTTCGAAGGTTCTCAGCTGGGGGATATGAGGGATCCCCTGATGAGAGGGCCTGTCCGTTTTTCGTTCACTGAACGCGCACGGAGGTAAGGTGCTGAGCCGGCAACACATGTAGCCTACCTCGTGAGCGAGTACTAAAGGTAGAAAGGTGTCCCAGTCGCATGAAATGGTTACGAAAAGTCTCTGTATCTATGCTCACATAGAGTGTAGTCAAAGGTGGAAAAACGTCTCAATAACACGAAATGGAACGCTTGGCTTGCGAATCCATTGCGTGGTCCGAAGTCCGAAGCAAAAGCTTAGATATTGGATGTCGTCCGCAAACTGTCCGTTCCTGGTTTGTGCGTGAGTGACCAGTGGCAAGCGAAATGCCCAATACATAGAAGTTAGTAATCAAAGCAGCCATGAGCAGGACATGGCAATCCCTCGGGTGAGCCCAGTCTCAGAGCAGTATGTGCCGGCTCTGCAATAATGGAAGCCTCCCTGGATAGCGGGGAACCCCCATGGTCTGCTCCTCCCTTCCCTTGAGGGTTGACCGTGATGTCTTTGACCGTTCTATCATGACCAGCTGAGATGTGGGCGACATCACAACAATAAGTCTAACGTGCCTCGAAACCCGAGGAAGGCTAACCTCATTAAAAAATGCCCGCCGAAGTCGGAAGTGCCGTCCTAATGGTGGCAAAATAAAATTGGCACTACGCATTTACGTCCGAGTGAAATGTCTCGTCCGAATATCTCTCGTGCTAGGAGCAGCTCTGATTACCTAGTTTCCGAATGTCTCTCTTTTTTGGAACAGCTCTGACTAGGTAGTCTTCCAAATGTCCGTCGTGCCTGGAACAGCTCTGACGGGCACAACGACAAGCACATGTCCTAATCGAAAATTCGCTGAGTGGATACCGTCTGCAGACCTGTCTGGTTTGTGCGGGAACGGCCCGGGGCGAATGAAATGCCCAATATATTGAAGTGAAGAATTAAAGCAGCCATGAGCAGGACGTGAGTAGTATAGTATGGTTTCCAGACCCCACTTTCAGCCTACACAGCTAGGCTGATAGGGTTTATGAAGGAAATATGGGTAAAATTTGTCGACTCGGCTCCAGAACCTGGAGGCATGATTTATGAAGGAAATATTTTGAGTTGGGCGGGTGAAATTTTTTCGGTGTGCCTGGTGGGAACGAAATTTTTGGCGCTGCCTGATGGGTGTAAAAGTAATTAAGGTAAATGTTTAGTTGGTTCTGGAAAGCGAAAGGGGAAAGTTATTTTGGTTACGTTTATTAGTATGGGTAGTGATAAACAAGGGTGTGATGGGTCGTTCTACTCATGGGTATATGGTGGTGGCGTATATGAATGTGTATGCATGGTGATAAACAAGGGTGTGATGGGTATATGGTGGTTACGTATATGAATGTGCTAGTATGCGTGGTGTAGTGATGTATACACAAGGGTGTGATGGGTATATGGTGGTTACGTATATGAATGTGTCTGTGTAGTGATGTATACACAAGGGTGTGATGGGTATATGGTGGTTACGTATATGAATGTGTATGTGTAGTGATGTATAAACAAGGGTGTGATGGGTCGTTCTACTCATGGGTATATGGTGGTGGCGTAGACATAAT